>JAKSZT010054576.1:11678722-11801560 GCA_026826555.1 Tolypeutes matacus | reverse complement strand
CCCAGCCCGCTGCCCCGCCCCCGGCCCCCGGCGGCCCCGCGCAGGACCCAGCTCCGCACGCGCGCGCGCCCCGGGGCTCCCAGACCCCGGGCGCAGGCTCCTCGCTAGCTTCCTGCAGCGAGCGCTGAGACGACTCCCCCGGCGCAGTGTCCCACATCTGGGGACACTTCGCCCCCGTCCACGTACCCCCTCCCAGGGCGCCCGGTCATCAGTCCCAAGGCGCAGGGCGCATCCGCAAGTCGATCCATTTGCAGGATGGCCCCCCGCCAGCACACACAGGGCCACTCTCCAACGTGGGTTCCTAGGCGGTAACTCCCCCACGACCCACCATCGCCGGCTCCAGGCCCGAAAGGATCCCAGCACGCGCGCGGACCAGTGTCACACACCCGCGGCGTGGCCTCCTCTACGCAGGTCGGAACGCCGCCCCTGTCCACCCAGTCCCGCGCGTGTGTCCCTGGGCGCACATTGAGCCCCCCAACTACGTCCTTGGCCATCCCCAAACACGCACGTCCACCCATGGCACCCCCCACGTGGGCCCTTCCGCAGGATCCCCCACCGCCACCCCCCACAGCGCCCCCCGCACACACGTCCACCACCCTCCCAGGCGCACTCGCCCCGCGGCCCCGGGCGACTAGCCTTGCACGTCGCAGGCGCCCAGGGCACAGCCGCGACGCGCGCCCCCCGGGCTGCAGCGGGGCAGGCTGGACCCAGCGGCCCCGAGCTGCCGCCCACCTCGGCCCTCGCTCCTGGCCCACCCGGGGCCGTCCGGACCTGGGGGGGCTGCGCCCCAGCTCCCTCGCGAGGCTGGTTCCCCAGGGGAGCCTCAGCCTAGCTTCCGGGGCAAGCCGGCTCGCCCCATTTTTGGTTTCTCAGGGGGAGATCCACTCTCCACTCTGGCCCTCAAGACCCACCCAGGCTGCGGACCCCTGCCCCCCTCCATTGGGGAGGTGGCAGGAAGGTGGGCTACAGCTTAGCACTTCCATCTGGGGAGAATCGCAGCCCCTGATCTTAGGGGGATGCGAACTTTTCTTGCTGATATCCTCATCCTTTCCTCCCCCCTCCGAGGTCCCCGCCTGGTCAATCCTGTTTTCACCGGGTCACTCCGCGTAGCCCTTGGACACACATCTCTGCGAATACCTTTCATCATTTTTAAAGAAAAATGGAAGGGAAGGGCTACGAAGCCAGGGCTCAATTCCACCGGTGTATCCTTAGCGCCTAGACCAGAGCCTGATACACAGTAGGTGCTCATTAAATCCGGGCGAACCACTCTTTCCCCTGAGGTTCCCGCCGGACTGCAGCATTGGACCGTGAGTGGGCACTGCCACCTGGTGGTGAAGAGTGGAACTGACGCGAGTTCATTTTCTTTCCCTCTTGTGTAAGGAGAGCACGTTAGTTCGTCTTTCTGAGCCACGGTTTTCTCATCTGTAAAATAGAGATGATTTTAATGGTACATGCCTCTTGAGGTTGTGAAAATTAAGGATGTAATTCATGTTAAGTGCTTCATGCAGTGTCTGTGCATGAAAAGTCCAGTTATGGTTAGATTCTCACTGAGAGGCTAACTGTGATGTCAGTTTAGTTTTGGGAAGCAAAGAGAGAAAATAAAGAAGATATTGCATCACCCCCCTGCCCCCGGGGAAAAAAGTTAAAGGACCTGTGGATCATCATCATCATCGTCGTCGTCACAGCTAACTCTTTCATAGCCCTGACCGTGTGTCAGGGACTGCTCTCGGTGCTTTCTATTCATTAACTCAGTTAATCTTCCCAGCAGCTTTCCAGGTCAGATATCATTCATCTCCCCATTTTACAGATGGAGACACTGAGGCACAGGCCGTAAAATTGGCCTCAGGCCGTAGAGTTGACAGAGCCAGGACCAAACCCAGGTCTTCCAGCTCCATAGCCTGTGCTCTAGACTGGTGTCATTTGCTGCAGGGTGAGATATTGTCATGTCTTGCCTGGTCTCCAGTCTTGAAAAGAATGGCTCCAGGAGGTGCAAGCAGCTGTGTCAGGCTTGCAAGGTGACAATCCTCTTCGGGCTAGTGAAAAGCAGTGGCTTCCCTGGCTGCAAAATGGTGAGGGTACTACTCATGGCTTCCCTAGGACAAATGTCCATGTTTGTAATTAGGTGTTTATCTGTGTGGCTCTTTGCTTAGTTTCTCCTGCATCTCAGGTGTCTGATGGCACTTTCTGCAATGATGGATGTGTTCTCTATCTGCACTTTCCAGGGGGTAGCCGCCAGTCACGTGTGACTAGTACAACTGAATTTTCCGTTTTATTTCATTTTAATGAATTTAAAGAGCCATACCTGGCTAGTATCAGCCAGCAAAGCTCTGAACTCAGTGAGGGCAGGAACTGTGCCTATTCTGCATCCTTGTATCCTGTGCCCCATCCAGGGCTTGGCTTATCAAATGTTTGTTGACTTAAATGGATCATTAAATTCCAGTCTCACTTTCCTCTTTAAAGTGTACCTATACTGTGTTCAAACCCTTCAGAATCTTTTCTCTGCTAATAAGTAAATCATCTCTTAAATTAATGTGTTGCACAGGGCATTGGGGCTCTGAAAGTCTATTTCTTTAGGTCATTTTGCCCTAACCACAGAACCTTCTTGCGGTCAGGGACCAGATCTTGCATGTGACAAAACTGAATCTCAAAAAGGTTAAGTGACTTCCCCAAGGTCTCATGGCTAGTAAGTAGCAGAGGCAGGCTGCAAAGGGTGCATCACCGGTGCCCACAGATCAGCTCACAAATTACCCTGTGGCAGCCACCTGCTCTTCCTTTCTTGCATTAGCTCCCACAAGTCCTTGTGATCCATAAAATTGCTTGGAATAGTGATACCATAGCCATAGCTCCTGTGGTCCCTTGTGAGACCATCATGGGGAAACTCTCCCAATGTCTCCAAAGCTGTCAGGAAAGATGCAGCTGCAAGTAATAGGACAAAAAGTAGACTAAACGATAGTTTTTTTTGTTTGTTTGTTTATTTGTTTGTTTGTTTGTTTTAATAAATCTCATACAACAAAAATTGTGGTGTGAGTGATCTCTGAGTTGGTTCATTCTCAATAGTGTTAACATGGACCCAGACTCTTTCCAGTCTTCTGTTCTGCCATCTCAGTTCAGCACCTCATGATCACAAGATGGCTGCCACAGCAACAAGCATCAAGTCTCCACTTGGCATTCTCAGAATGTAGGAAAGAAGGTGTTCTGGGAAGACAGCACTTTCATGAGCCTCCCTACTAACCAAAGAGGAAATCACTCCCAGAATCCTCCCCTTGCCCCTGCATACTTCTGGCCAGAACTGGACCACATGGCCTCCTCTGTTGCAAGGGAGGCCAGGAAGTGATCACTTGGCATTTTCAGTTTCTATAAAGAGACTCAGTTAAAAAAGGAGGGTGAGAGAAAGGTAGTTGAGACAGCAACTGCCAGTGTCTGTCCCAGGCATTCCCTCCTCAGGGTGGGCAGGGGGCAGGACCCTGAAACAGCACCTACGTGAACATCCTCCCCCAGCTGCCCATGAAGATGGCTTCTGAGATTTGGACTGTCACCACTGTCTCAGAGGGAGCAGACCCAATCCCAGGGCCTGCAGGAGAGAGGTGGCACCCTCTCCTCCTCCTCTTCCCTCAGTTTCTTCCAAAGCAACTTTAGGGCCACAGAAGCAACTCTCTCTAGACTCAATAGAAGGTTTCTGCTTTACCATTTCACTACTAGAAGGCACCTTGCCGTGTCCCCCAAACAAAAGAACTGTCCCTAAATGCGAACCCAAGTCTCCACCTCCATGTAAAACAGAGCTATTTGAATTGTTGCAATTCTAAGTTCTTTATTTATAGGCTTTTCTGGACCTCCCCAGTGGAGGTTTCAGAAATCTTAGGGCCATTTATCACTGCTCAGTTATCACGTTTAGAGAGCTGTGGGCGCCAGGGTCAAGGGGAAGCCAGAGGTAGAGCCCAGTTGTGCCTGACTCTGGTGGCTCATGACGTGATCTAGCAACAGACGAATGAAGCAGCAGATGTGAGAATACAGCCGTCTTCTATTAAGCTGGAGATTAGAGATTCGCAAAAATGTAAAACAGTGCGGCATGTCTCACTAATTGTGTTTTTGTTTCAGAAAATATCGTTTTTTAAAAAGATGTACTTTATGTTAACTTGGAATGGGTTTATTATTTTTGTCTTTAAATGAATAAATATTTTTTAAATACCTTGGCTTTAATTTCAAATATGATAAATATTGATAAGTGAACCCACCTAAATGAAAGCTCTTTGGGGTCCTGTATAATTTTAAGAGTGTAAAGCATTCCGGGGAATGTAAAGCCCGAAAGCTACTGCTCAAGATACACTTTTCAAGAACCATCTCTCCAAAAGGAATAGCAAACAGTCATATAACATTTGCAGTGTGCTAAATGCGATTCTACACACTTTTTATGCATTATCTTTTTTTGATCCTCACAACGACCCTCTGAGGTGTGCTATATCCCCATTTTACGGAAGTGGAAGTTAAAGCAGAGAGAGGCTAACTCTCTGGAAGCCGCCCCCATCCCCTGACCACAGGCCACTGGCCGGGACACCACCGTAGCTCCTCGGAAATCATTCCTGCCTGTCTGGGCTTGTTCATCTTCAGCCCCACAATCCCCCTCTTCCCCCTCTTCCTCCTCCCCCCCACCTCCCCTCCTCTTTCTTCATGTTTCTCACGGAGGGCTTGGCTCAGCCAGCTGTGAAAGATGGTACTAGACAGGCGAGACCGAGGTGGGAGCTGGGCGGTGGGGCTGGGAGCCTTAGGAGACTTGGGTTATATAAGGACCCTGAGAGAGGGGACAGTTATGTAATGGGGTGGAGGAAGGGGACGGGGTGGTGAAGTGTCAGGGCAAGGGAAGAAGAGCTGGGGGAAGAGAAGGAGGAGGACGGAGCAGAGGAAACATGTCTGTAGCCAGCCAGCCCATGCAAGAGGAGACTAGCCCTGGCCGGGGGAGGGCGGGCTTACCCCCACATGTCACCTCCCCAGTGCCTCTGCCCCTGGGGTCTCCAGCCTTTCCTCTCTTGGCCCTACTGGGTACAGACGATTCTGGGCATCACTCAACATCCTTTTACCAAACTCCTTTTTTGCTTGATTAACCAAAGCCAGTTTCTGTTGCTTCTGAGTGACGGAGAGCCCTTTTCTGCCCAGACACTGGAACGGATGGGGATCTGGAACCCCCCTGGTGCATTGTAGGTGCTCAATAGATGCATGTTGAGTGGATAAGTAAACCCTGGGCGTTTCTGCATTTTCTTGTAATAGTCATACTTTTCCTATCTGAAGTCCACTTCAGTGGGATGTAGCCCAGTGGGTTACTCTTGCCCCTGTGTACTCTGCTGCCAACAGGACAATGGTGCTGCTGTGATGTTCATTTAGTCAGTCAACAAACACTACCCAGGCGCTGTGCTGTGTGCTAGGGACACAATCGAAGACAAGTCATTAGTGCTATTCGCCAAATATTCCCAGCTTGCGGCCTTCTGCACACATGGTAGGATTGTACCGCCAGGCCCCTTGTGGGTGGGTGGGTCCTGAGACCACTACCGGCCAATGGCTTGTGGCAGGAGTGATGGGCGCCACTTCCAGGAAGAGAGCTCTGCCAGGTACGAGACCCTCCAGTGCCTCTTCTCTCTGGCCTGGAGACTGCGCCCTGCAGGGTGGTGGCTGCCTCTCCCTGCCTGAGAGACCGCGGTGAGCCGTGCCCCATCAGGGACACGCTGCACAAATAGGAAATAAACTTTGCTCCTTTATGCACCTGAGCCTCGAGGGTTGTTGGTTTCTGCAGCAGCATCTGGCCTCTCCTGATGGGTAACACAGCTCCAGTCTTCCAGGAGCATACAGTGTGAGAGAGGAGGTGGGTGCGAGGTCTGATAGCTGTCTGTCCCCCTGGAGCCCCTCTCCACCCTTCTCCACCCTGCTCTTTGTCCCTCAGTGGATGGCCTCATGGGACTCCCCTGCCCTCTGGGTTCTGCCGAAGAGAAGCCCGGGCACGAGACTAGAGGAAGGGGGAGTGAGCCAAGGTATTGAACCCTCGGGCTCCCTCCCTGTGCCCTGGGCTGGCTGTGCCCCTACCCGCCCCCCACCCCCCAGAAAGTCACTCGTGAGGCAGCCAAGAGGCTAGACACTTCCCATATATCCCTTCCGTGTGATGTTCAAAGTGATGAGAACGTCTCTGATGTATTGCGATGGTGTCTGATAAAACTTGGGGGCAGAAAGGACGGAAAAGTTCCCACAGGGGAGCAGCCATGGGGGAGGGGGCATCTGAGCTGGTCCTCGGCCCAGGATCAGGGCAGGGACTGGGGGGATTCTTCTGACCAGTAGGTGGCTGAGGCTGGGGACCCCTCTGGACCCAGCCGTGGGGGCTGGTGCTGTGCCTCCGGAGGGTGGGGCACCCTCGCAGACCTGGGGGATGGGGCCAGGAGGGCAGCCCCCCGCCCTTTCGGATGCTTCAGGCTATAGGACGAGCTTTCTTTCTTGACGCTAAAAGGAAAAAAAAAAAATCCCAACTCACTTTCATCTCCTCCATAGCCCATAAGGGTTTGCTTAATCAAGCCCATTTCCCCTGCTGTTCTGGGTTGTGTGCTAAAGGGGAGTGTGTGTGTGTGTGCGTGTGCGTGTGTGTGTCTTACATTACCTTGGTGGAGGGGCCCTTGTGCTGGGTGAGGGGCAGGCATCCTCTCTGCAGGAGGGGCGTTTACATGCTGACTCCACCTGCCTGGAGTAGGTCAGACTCCACAGGTGAAGGGCAATTTTACTCAACGCTGTTTTCGCTTCAGACACCAGCTGCAGGTCCAGGGTTCCCAGGGACACCCTAATTTTTGACAATTGGCTACAAATTCGGGGTTCCCCCCACCCCTGCCCGCTCTGTTCACTAGAACGACTCACAGAACTCAGGAAAGCGCTATACTTCACGCTTACAGTTTTATGGTAGCAAAAGTACAAATCAGGACCTGTCAAAAGAGGAGGTGCACGGGGTGGGGTCTGAGGATCCCCAAACGTCCGCTTCCGGCGTCCTCTACTTGTGGGGTCGGCACATCCGTGCGTGTTAACAACCGGGGACTCACCTGAGCTTGAGGGGCCAGAGTTTTTCCTGGGATGTCACCCCGTATGCACGAGTGAATCCACGTCCCCGTGGTTGAACTCAGTCTCCATCTCCCGGGCTGGGAGGATGCGGCCAAAGACCCCAGCCACTAATCATGGGCAGGGGTCCTTCTCCCTAAGAATGCCTGGGCGGCCCACTCTGAGTGCCAGTAGACACAGGGGTGATCTGGGGGCTCCAATATGAACGACAGACACTCCCATCACTCCAGAGATTTCAGAGGTTACCCCAGCCCTCTCTCTGGAGATCAAATGCCTTGTTCTACAGCGGGTCTCTCTTCCTCCCCCTCTCCTTGGAAAGCATCACTCTTCACCACGGGGAAAACGTGAGACGTGACCACGGGCTGGGGACTTGGGGGTCTTCAGAGACACTGCTGAAGCATGACAGGTGTATGAGAAGGAATATCTGGGGGGGGGGGAGTCCAGGCTGTGCAAGATGAAATGGGGTGTGCTCAGCGATGGGGTGCCCGGCATTGCTGCACCCCGTGGTGGCAAGAGAAGGAGCCTGGTGCTGCAGGCTGGGCACCTGGAATGCACACCCTGAAGCGGAGGCTGCGGCGCAGGGGGGGGGGTGATGCGGAGGGGTCTCGGGGGCCACCCCTGCAGGCGAGGAGGCAGGGCTGGGCAGAGGAGGAGGTGGGCTGCAGTGCTTCATCACGGACCACTCAGCGCATCCCATGGGGAGCTCTGCAGTGGGGATGGCCCTGTAGTTCCCCTTGCGGCACCCAGATCCCTGGGGTGTGAGACAGAACGTGGGGCGTATTCTCAGAGGTGAGCGAGAACGTCTATCTTGGGAGGACCAATACTGTTGGTTACAGCGTGCGTGCATATGTATTGGTTTGTTGATGGATTCCTTCAGCATTTCATTCACTCTTGGTCCGAGCCCAAAAGAGCGGAGGCAAGCCTATTGTCTCTCCAGGGCTGCGTGAGCCACGTTGCAGCAAACCTCTCGGGGCATGCTGAGTTCTCACTGGCTGAATTTGCTTGTGGTCTGATTGGCCCCGACGTCAGCCAGCCGTACAAATTCACAACAGCGCGGGCTGTCACTAAAAATGCAGTGGCCTGACACACGACCCTGGATTTGCTCATGACTCCACGGACGGGGCGGGGCGACACCCCAGCTGGCCTGCCCTCCTCCAGGGCCTCCCTCCCCCAGGGTAGCTGGACTTCCCCACACCGTGGCAGCTGGGTTCCAAGAGGACGAGCCTTAGTGCAGGTCTCCACTAGCCTCTCACTCATGTTCTGTGGGTCAAAGCAGGTCACATGGCCAAGCCACGGCAATGCGAGAGGGGATTAACCAAGGGCGTGTGTTATGGGGTGAACTGTGTCCCCCAAAAAAGATATATTGAAGTTCCAGCCCCCAGGACCTCAGAATTTGACTTTATTTGGAAATAGGGTCATGGCAGATGGGATTAGTTAAATGAAGATGGGGTCCTCCTGGAGTAGAGTGGACCCCTAATCCAATATGACTGCAGAGAAGGGACAGACGAGACAGAGAGAAGCTGGCCATAGGATGTCGGGGGCAGAGGCTGAAGTGCCGCAAGCCAGGGAAGGCCGGGATTGCCAGCAAACTACCCAAGGCTGGAAGAGGCCAGGAAGGTTTTTGCCCTGCAGGCTTCAGAGGGATCTGGCCCTGCTGACATCTGGACCTTGGACTCTAACCTCCAGCACTGAGGGACAATCCATTTTTGCACGTTTTAAGCTCCCTGTGTGCTCTGTTTTGGAAGCCCCAGGAAGCTAAGACGCATGGAGCTGGGGAGGCTGCCTGTGTAACTGCACGAGAGTCACCTTCGTCTCTCTTACATGATGTCACGTCAGGTAGACCTGGGTTTGAATCCTGCCATTGCCGCATGTTAGCTCTACTACTTGGGACGAGTTGCAGAACTTCTCTGCATACTTCAGTTCCCCCACCTGTAAAATCGTGATAACAACACCTCTGGGACTTCTTGATGCAACAAGTGGCTCACGAACCCTCCTTGCTTGCCAGGCATGCTTCTGGGCACTGGGGGAGTAGAATCAAGGCTCCTGGTTCCTGGAGCTCACGTTCGTTGCAGACAGGAAATAGGCAAGCAAATGAAAGTAATTGTGATCATTGCAGAGAATGACAAGGGCTCTGTAGAAAATGAAAAATAAAACACAGCGATATGATAGAAAGGCACGGGCGTGAGTGAGCTCCTTTGCATTAGGAGTCTGGGAACAGAGACCTGAATGATGAGAAGGAGCCAGGAGCATCCAGTGAGGGGGAATGGAAAGAGGTGCACTGGCTCTTTGTGTCCCTGCAGATGCTGCTTCTGAGAGAGGCAGGATAATCACTCTATCTCAAGACTCTTAACTAATCCTATCTGCAAAACCTCTTTGCCATGAAAGGGAACATCATCACAGGTTCCAGAGATTAGAACACGGGCATGTTTGGGGGCTGTTATGCTGCCCACTGCAGTGGTGAAAGGACAGAGAGGGTCAAGAGCAGCCGAGATTTCGGGCTTGGTCAAAATCCTCTGGCATCTTCTAGAGCCTCCCTCTTTCCACTCTGCTCCCCCCTCCCCACCAGACCACTCTGCACAAAGCAGCCAGAATGCTTTCCTTAATCCCCGGATCAGATCATGTTGCTGCCCACCTGACAACCCACCAAGGTTTCCTATCACTCAGAATAAAACCCAGACTTCTGAATGCAATGTTCTATGGCCTCTGTAGATCCCACATGCATGGCCTGACAAACTTCATCTTGCTCACCATGCCCCAGCCATTCTGTCCCTCTTTCTGATCCTCAAATATGTGAAACTCATCCCCACCCCAGGCCCTTTGCACTTGCTGTTTCTGCTGTTTGAACTCCTTTAAGGAGCCTGGAGTTGGGAAACCTAAACTTTACCACCCAGTGCTACCTTTCCCCTTTGACCTTTGTGGCAGGCCTGGCTTTCTCACAGGCACACCTTTGATCTTCCAAACCCAAAATCAACAGGATAAAGAAAGACAGTACAGAGTGAACCCCACCCATGGAACACTCTCCCTCAGGAGAGCTCCTGGGAGCCTCATTGGCAGCTAAGGCTCACTGGCTGAGAGTGTATGGTTCTGGCTCCTTCCCAAGTGCTCACTGGATGCATGCACAGTGGTATTCAGCATGGGGAAGAGCATTTATTTTGGACAGAAAACAATTAAGAGATAAATAATGTTATATAGACTCTTTGCTCAGCAGGACTGTGTTAAACAGGATATACATGTAATCCAAGCACAAACATCTGCTTCAGGCTTTCCAGTGTGTTAACTAGGAACCAATTGATTAAATAGAAACTCATTGGATCTTTACTGTGATCCTGCAAGGCAGGGAAGGAAGGGATTTTTAAAATACATATTTTACAATTGAGGAAACTGAGGCAGAAGCTTAGTGGCTTGCCCAAACCTCTAAGCCAGTTCATGCATGCATGCATTCAGTAAGCATAAATTGAGCATCTACTATGGGCCAGGCGCTGTCCTAGGTGCTAGCGACACAGGCGAAACATCAATCCCTGCCCTTTTGGAGCTGACATTCTACTGGGGGAGAGACAACGAGCAGAAGATAGAAAACATATAGTGTATTTGATGGGAGGTGCTGGGGACTGCTATTTTAGATGGGGTGGTGGGAGGACACATTGGAGGCAAGACTTGGAGGGGTCGAGAGAGGAAGCCATGTGATGTCTATGGTCAGGTGTTTCTGGCAGGGGGAATAGCTTGTGCAAAGCCTGGTTGTATCAGGATCCCATGCTGCCCTCTCTTTCTTCAGGTCTTTCTCAATTTTGCCATCCTCCAAGGTCCAACTGAGTTCTCACTGTGCCCGAGAAGCCCTGGGTTCCTCCAGGGTAGGGATCTGGGCCACTGGCTCTTGCAAATCCCAGAGTGCCTAGTGCAGTATGAGGCACACAGTGTGTGCGCTTCATTTTTTGGCCGAGTCAAAGGCGGACTTGTTTTGGCAAGTCCTCTGCAGTGGAGCACAGTGGCCACGGGGTGGCAGTGTTTCCCACGGTTGTCCTCGGTGGTTCCTCTCTCGGTTTTAGGGAGATGGCGCATAAGTGGTTAATGCAAGTCTGTTTCTCTCTGTCCTTGAAAGTACAGCGGCTTCTGGTTTAAGGAGCAGACTTCTTCATGTTTTATGGCCCTTTCTTCTCCACCTTTTGCCTCCTGAGATGAGGAAGTGGGGGGGGGTGTCCAGATGTGAGAGGAGGGAAAGACTCCATCCATGGGGGCTGTTGAGATGATCACAGATTTAGGGTGTAGGGTGGGATAAGGATCTTGGGGCTCAGAGACGGAAAGTGAGTGGTCTAAGATCACACAGCTGAGAGGTGCCAGAACTGGACCTTCTGATCCCTGGACCTACACTCTCTCACTATGCGACTCTGCTCACTTCCCCAAGCCGGGAATGCAGTTGGAGCTGTTGGTGGAAGGGGACAGAGCTGAGTGAGCACTGGATTTAGAGTCCAGAGATCTGAACTTCATGCCCCGCTCAGGAAGTGGAATCAAAATGGTGCTCCAGTGGACCTTAGAACTCAGTTTTCTCATCTGTAAAATGGGAATAGAGGTATGCACATGTGTGTAGAGACCAAAAGTGGGCTTTGTGGGAGGGAGGGGGAGGCCTTTATTCTGGCTCCTCCCTCAGCATCTGTGTTGGGAGAAATTTTCAAATGACCTCAACTTTGGGGAACCAGGGACACTTGGTCTCAGAGCCCACTTCCTGGCTGTATGATCTTAACCTCTCTGGGCCTCTGTTCCCTCCTCTGTAAAATGGACATAATCATATCATGGCTTGAATGAAATGACTGAGTTCGAGAGCCCAGCACTGTCCTTGGCATGCTATAAAGGTCACTGTCTGTTAATACTGGGCTGGGCAGGAAGGGGAAGGTAGCTAAGGTCAGAATGGAAGGCTCAGAAATACTAGTCAGGTTAGAAGTCTGAGAACATCTAGCCATTTCCCTGGGTGGGTAAAGGAAGGCTGAGAATCCTGGCTTTAGAGTAAAAATAAAACCACCACCACAGCAGCTTCTCTTTTTTGAGTTCATTTGTTTCTCACAGCCATCCAAGAGCTGGGTGCTGTCATTATCCCCATTTTTCAGCAGTGGCGACTGAGGCGCAAAAAGGTTAGGGACTTGCCTGAGTTCACACAATCAGTCTAGAGGTGGTAGAGTCTGCACTTGAGCTTTCTGACGCCACAACCCTCGAGCTCATCCACCATGCTATCATGTCCCGCCAGCTTCCCTGATATTTGGTTACCCTAATCTCTATTGAGGAGAGCTCCTGGGATGATAAAATCTACAGCAACCTATTTTGTAATGCAAATTTCTGACAGCCAAAACAAAATAAGAATTGTAGCCTGGTTCCAGGGGAGAAGCTAAGCAAGCTTTTTTTTTTTTTTTTTTTTTTTAAAAAAACCAAACAATTTAACCTTTTAAAATTATAATTTTCACAATCAATACACAAAAGTAGAGAGAATAGTATATCCATCACTCAGCTTCAGCTGTTATCAACATTTGCCATCTTGTTCCATCTCTCTCCACAACCAAACCAAAATTCAAAATTTCTTTAATCTAAGACTCACTCCTTCACGCTCTCACACTCTCGGTACACAGTTGTTGGTTTTTTTTGCTTGTTTGTTTTGTTTTTGGTTTTGCTGAGCATATTTAAAGTAATATTAAATAAAGATATCAAATTATTTTATGGCTTGGATTTTAAAAATTTGTTCTACATCTCTATTGGGCTTATCTCTATCAGTAAAGATGTATTTGATTGCAAATTAAGAGGAGATTCAAATAATGGTGGCACATATAATAAAAGCCTTTGATTAATTTGCATAATGGGAAGTCTGGAAATAGGCAGAGGTTGGGAAGTGGCTCAATGATTCCAGGCACTAGGGCAATATCTTTCTGTGAAACGGTGGTCTTTGCCTCATGGTCTCAAAGTAGCTGCCAAAGCTCCGAGCATCACATTTTCACACAACAGTATTCAAAAGAAAACATGGTGGGAAGGGAGCAAGAGAGCTATCTGCTCATGTGGATCTGTGATTTTCAACAGGAAGGGAACTCCCCCAAAGGGTGTTTGAACATTTTTGCCATCACAATGATTGGACAATGTCAGAGGCCAGAGATGTTATGTATCCTGCAATGTATGTGCAATGAAGATGGTCCCTGCTGGATATTCATCGTAACGATCTGAGCCTAGAACCTAACTCCACTTCACATATAAGCATAAAGTGCTTTGAGTGTTTTAATATCCAGCTTTTCCCAGGCTGCAGCTTCAGAGTGGAACAAAGGAAGACTGTAGTTTCGTTTCGTTCAGAACTTTGACAAGAGGTACTCACTCACCGTTTTAGGAACTCACGTCACTGGTGGCACCTGGCCTTGGTGGTATTTGAGGGAGCGTCAGCCTGCCGTGCCCATCTGCTTTTGTGGCTGTTGGTTTCTGGTGGCTTTAAGTCCAGGTACAAGCATCTGTCCACTTCATCCTTTTGTCATCTGGGTAGCTGCATGTGAGCATTTGTATATTGAAATACATATTATTTTTATTACAAATAACTTTCATTTTTCTTTATATTATACAGTCAGACTATTATTTTGACTAAAAAATGTGTGTAGGTCTTCTCAATTTCACTTTAGGGGATGTAAGGGCAGCATTACAAATTTATTATGAAAGGGAGGCATTGGGTCTGAAAAGGTTGAGACCCCTTGGCTTGGAAGTATCTCATGGTGATGGGCCTTCCTTCCTGGGGGCTTCTTAGCTACCTGATACCTGCACAAGATTGGGAAGCTGTTGCCAAGGAAAAAGGGAGGGTAGGAGACCATCGGGTCTGCCCCCACGCCATGTGGGTACTGGGTCCTCGACAAAGATCCCGGGGCCCTAGGGAAACCCAGAAATAGTGAAGCATCTGACAACTTAGTAGAGGCGTTGGCTGGGTAGTGAGAGGTGTGAATGTGTGCGGGGTGGGGGGTTAGTTTCTGAGAAGCTTGGTTTCTGAGAAGCGTTTTGGGTGAGGGGTGGTGTGTGTGAAGGATCTGGGTAATCCTGTCTGAGGAGGTGTGGAGGTGCAAGAGTGGTGAGGAGGCGGGTGGGAGAAGAGCCTGGGAAGGCACACAGGCTGAGAAGGGTGGGGGGAGGAGAGGCTTTTCCCTTTCATCCTAGGAGCTGGGGAGGGGGGTGTTGGTCGGTGTGAGCTGGTGAGGAAGGCTTTGGAGTTTTGAAAGATCAGGCTGTTTGTGGTGGGCAGAATGAACCAGAAGGAACCAGAGCAGAACAAACTGGGGGACCCTGTACCACAGTGTCCTCTACCAAGGGCACATGAGGCTCACCGGGAGCTTTAAAAAACGCCCGGACCTGCCCCATTCCCAGAGATTCCGGCTTAATTAGTCTGGAGTGAGGCCTGACCTTTGGTAGAGAGATATTTTAATATTCTCTCATTTGGGTTATTGTCGTAATTGAGGGCAGAAGTAATAGGGGTTTGGGTGCAAAAGTAATTATTTCGTTAAAGTGGCTCTTCAGGTAAACTGTGTGGTTCCTAGAACGACTGCTCTAAGAAATGAGTAAAGGAAAGCGGCTGTGGCTCAATCAGTAGGGCTCCCGTTTACCATATGGGAGGCCCCGGGTTCGGTTCCCGGGGGCCTCCTGGTGAGGGCAGGCCCGCCCGCACGGCGTGGTTAGCTGACCCAGCGAGCACAAGCAGCAAGGGGGGGATAAATGAATAAATAAATAAAATCTTAAAAAAAAAAAAAAAAAAAAGAAACAAGTCCGAAACCCCGGGGGTTTTGGGGGGGGGGGGGGGGGGGGGGGTGGGGGCGGGGGGGGGGGGGTTAATGCCCTGAGGTTGTGTCGCCCCAACTTGCCTGAGGCTGAGGCTCACCTGGGGCACTTGTTATAAAATGCACATTCCTATGATTTCACTCATGTGAAACGTGTGGAATCGGCCATTCATAGAGACAGAAAGGAGGGCAGAGGTTATGGGGGGAGCGGAGGGGGAATGGGTAGCTATTGCTTAATGGGGACAGAGTTTCTACTTTTGGGTGATGAAAATATTTTATCCTGGAAAGTAGTGGTGGTAGCACAGCAGTGTCAAAGTAATTAATGACACTGAATTGTACACTTAAAAATGGTTAAAATGGCAAGTTTTAATGTTTTATATATGTTACTACAATCTTAAAAATATAATTAAAACCATTAGATTTTATATTTGAATGTGGTTAAAAAAGGAAATTCTAGGTTGTATATGTATTACTGGAATAAAAATGTAAAAAAACTAAGACTGTACAAAACACATAGTGAAACCTTAAAGTAAACTATGGACTGTGCTTCATCTAATTATGATAATCTTGCTTCATCAGCTGTGACAAAGGTGCCACACTCATGCAAAGTGCTGATAACAGGAAAACTGTGTGTGTGTGAGGGGGGCAGTGTGGGAATCTGTATTTTCTGCATGATTTTTCTATAATCCTATACCTGCTCTAAAAATAAAAAATTATGTTACCATTGAATTCATGTAATTGTCTTGACCATGAAAATGTCATGAGAGACTTAATAAAATGCTTTGTTGAAATACAAAAAAAGCCCACTTCCGGGCCCCATTCCAGCCCCTCAGAATCGGACTTGGGTGAGGGGTTTAGGACTAACACGGGTCCCCTCCTAAGTGACAAGGGTGCTTGCTTTTCTAACAAGCCCCCAGGATGCTGACCGAAGGGTCCTGGACCACACCCTATGAACAGCTGCCTTACGGCAGAAGCTCTCAGTCGTGGCTGGACATTAGAATCGCCTGGTCCCGCAAGGGACCAAATACCCCAGAATCTCTGGGAGGGGTGGGTAGAGTCCAGGCATTCAAAAGAAGAAAACCAAAACTTTCCCAGCTGATTCTCATGTGTAGCCAGAACCGAGAGCCACTATTTGAATGTCTTAAACCCTGAGCTGGTTATCAGAAATGCCAAACCTCTGGGGCTGGGGATACTTGCATTTCAAGCAAACCAGTCTCCCAGGTGCACTGAAATTTGAGAGTCACTCTCAGGCCACTTATTTACTCGTATCCCCCAAATCTCAGCGTGATGGGGAAATGCTGGGGAAAGGATCCAAGCCGTCTAATGATGCGATTAACAGCTAGCGCTTGCTGAGCCCCCGCGGCTCCCCAGGATGTTCAGAGAGAGCATCTGTGCGTTCCTGGTGTAACCTTGAAAGAGGTGGAAGTTACTCGCCCCATTGGACGGTGGGGGGAAACTGAGGCTCAGAGAAATGAAACTGGGGTCACTCCACGGGCAAGTGGCGGGGCCAGGATTCGAACCCGAGTCGCTCAAGCTTTGAAGCCTGTATTCTTTCTGCCAGAACATCTTGCCTTTTGTTTTGAGCAGGGGTGGGGTGGAATGTGCCAGAGAAGGACAAATTGTTTGCTATCAATAATGATGGACTCTGGGCTGGCAGGCCCCTGTGGTTTTTGACTCGAAGGTTCAGGAGCATCAAGTCTTCCTTCTGGACCCGGCCAGGCTCTGGAGGAGGAGCCGGCTCTGCCCTGGGTGGTGGTAATGGCAGGCTGACCGCTGAGAACTTGGTGCTCCTGAGTGCCATAAAGCTTTGCTTAATGCGGTGTCTTCTGTACAAGGTTCTGGGTCCCAGGCCTGGGAGTGAGCTGGCCCCAGGCTCTCCGTGGTCAGTAGAAATGAAGGAAAAGAAGCATTTTCAAGCCATCAGCTCGGTTTGGGAACTTAACGTTTCCCTGCCCGGGCTCCAGAAAGTTTAATTAGTGGGGACCGAGGGAAGGAAGGAAGCCACTGAGGACGTGACATGGAGCCAGGGTTCGCGCCCACAGGCTTCCTGTCAGACAGCCTTGAGGTTAAAGCTCTGCTCTGCCTCTTTTCTTTTTTTTAACTTGATACATAATTCACATGTGATAGAATTCATGATTTCAAAGTGAGCAACTCGGTGATTTTTTAGTACAGAGTTGGGCAGCCTTTGCCATTACCTAATTCCAGAATATTTTCATCGTCCCCAAAAAAAAGCCCATACCCATTAGCAGTCTCTCTCCTTCCCTCCGTGCCCCTGACTCTGGTAAGCATGAATCTACTTTCTGTCTTTATGGATTGGCCTGTTTTGGACGTTTCATATAAATGGAGTCCTACAATGTGTAGCTTTCGTGTCTGGTTTCTTTCACGCACCACGATGTTTTCAAGGTTCATCGGTGTGGTAACACGCATGAATACTTTATTTTCGCTTTATTTTTCATTTTTAAAATTAGGGTGAAATCCACACGGCTTAAAATGAACCATTTTAAAGCGAACAAGGCAGTGACATTCAGTCCATTCACATTGTTTTTCAACCGTGGCTTCCATCTAGTTCCAAAAGCTTTCACCCCAAAATAAACTCCCATGAACATTAAGCAGTCACCCCTTGCTCCCCCTCCCCACCCCTGGCAACGATCACTGCATTCCATCTCTATGGATTTACCTAATTCTGGATATTTCATATAAATGGAATCATACGACGTCTGTCCCTTTCTGCCTGGCTTCTTTGACTCAACACGATGCCTTCGAGTCTCACCACGTTGAACATGCCTCAGAACCGCCTTCCTGCTCCGGCTGATCAATATCCCATTGCATGGATATGTCACATTTGGTTTCTCCATTCATCCCTTGATGGACACTTGGGTTATTTCCGCGCTTGGGCTGTTGTGAATACTGCTGTCAGGGACGCGCGCACAGGTTTTTGTTTGAACACCTATTTTCACTTCTGTTCGGTTTATACCTAGCGGAGAAACTGCTGGGTCATGTGCAAACTCGGTGCTTAATTCTTTTCCACAACTTGCGCTCTGCCTCTCTTGAAGGGAAGTGACTGTACCTCCCTGAGCCTCGGGTTTCTCCCCTGAAAGGTACACAGCCGCTCTGGCTTGCTGTGAGGGTGAAATAAGAAAATGGAGGCAAAGGCCGTCAGCGCCCCCCGGCACCATATTACACACTTAATAAGTGTCCATTTGTGCTAGTGTTTACCTACATATTTAGTTATTTATGAGAAGGATCCAGTTCCAAAATATATGCAGTCCTCACCGGGAAGAGGAAGAATAAAAATAGTCTTAGAAAATCGATGGGGATATAAATGGCTGTGGTTCCTGGAGTCGAAGGCTGGATTTATTAAAGTGCAGGAAACATTTCTGAACTGGGGCTCAGCTAACTCACTGTTGGAGCCTGCACAGAGTAAAGAGACTGTTGGAGGCTCTAACAAGACACCTGGGGAGGAGGGGCACTTACAAACTTGGGACCCTCGTTTGGTTGATAATCCCAAGACTGGGTAGACGCGTGGTTGGCTGGCATGGGGGAAGGGGAACAGGAAAGAAGCTAGAAGAAATTCCAACGAGCCGTCTACTCTCAGCCCTTGAACGCTAGAATGCGCCAGGTGATTTGGTAGTGGCAATGTTGCCTGTTGACCATGTTGTAAGTGTGTGCGTCCTTTTGGGCAAGAATATAATGAGTTAAATGACGTGTGCCAAATATGTGCTAGGTGCCGTTAACCTCCTTACAGGCATCGTCTCATTTCACCCACATGATACACGCATAGCTAGTTCCCATATTATTCTTGTCTTACAGGTAAGGAAAGGGAGGCTCAGGTAGGCTAAGAGAGCTGCCCTGGGGCTTTCAGTTAGTAAGAGATGAGGTTGGAATATGCACATGGCACTATTTGACCCCCAGGTTTTGGCTAGGGTGGAAAGTAGGCAGCTGGGTTTGCTGGTGGGCCCTTTTCCTTGACCTAGTTCCTCATCTTCCTCTCACTGCACATGCACTAGCACCCTGGCCCCCCGTCAGTGCCGAGGACACACTGACCTCCTTCACTTCTTGGAGTCTTTGCACTTCCTTTTGCTGGGAACCCACTCTACGTGCCACCAACTCCCTAACTTAATTAACTGCCATTTATTCTCCTAGTCCATAGTAGAGGCTCCAGTTGCCTCTCAGTAGCAATTCCTTCTTTTTAATAACAACCCCAGTCTCTCTTGCTGCACAATGTGTTCATGTAACCAATTTCTGGACAATGAGATGGGAGTGGGAATATTCTGTAAGATTTACAGCCAGCTCATGAAATGAGTTGGGGGGTGTTCCCTTATTTCTCTAATGTCTTTATCCTGTCCTGTTGCCTGTAATGCAGGCATGATGGCTGGAGCTTTAGCAACCATCTTGGACCATGAGGCAAACTTGAGAATGGAAGTCACGTGCTATGGATGGTGGAGCAGAAAGACAGAAGGATGGTGGATTCCTGATAACTGTGTAGAGTTTCCAAACCTGTTCTGTGCTGCCTACCTTCTGGCTTCTTGTGGAATGAGAGAAAAAGGAAACTCTGTTTTGTTAAAGCTACTAAGTTAGGCCTCTGTTACTGCAACTAAACAAAATTCCTATTACAAAGTCTTGGTTTAAACATCACTTTTTCAGAATGGCTTATGTGAACCGTCCAGTCTAAAATAGGGTCCTTCTTTTGTTTTCTCTCATAACACCTGATTCTTTTTCTTCATTGCCCCAATTCCAATGAAAAGAAATATATACTGCTTTGTTATTTTTCCCACTGGGCTATTGGACCTATGCGCAGGACCCCTGTGTATAGTTGGTTAGGTTGTGCACTGCACAGATCCAGGGGACACCAGTTAGATACGGTAGTGCATACATGGCAGCCTGTCTACGGGGACAGGGCCCTTGTCGGTGAGGTTTATCAGTCTTTTCCCAGAACCTCTCATTATGCCAGGACCACACTCCGCCCTCAACAAATATTGGCTGCAAGATACGTGGGATGCATAAAAATGACAGAGGTCAGCAGACGCCCTGGGCTGGGCCACCCAGTGGGGTCACTGCTCTAACTTGGGGAAGGGCAAAGGCTCCTGGGAGCTCAGGCTTTGTGGGCAGAGAAGGCGCTTCCTTTGTGTGATCTCAGGTTTCCATCTGTAAAGTGAGGGCATTGTCACAGACGAGCAGTTTGGCTTAACCTTTCTTTTCTCTTTTATTTTATTTAACATCATTGCTTGTTTTGAGTAGGTAATGTTTACATGGTGAAAAGTCAGACAGTACAAAAAAGCAGAAGGTGTGTGTCCTAGCACTTAACTCCTAGCTCTCCCTCCCGCTAGCTGCCACTGTAACCAGTGTGTGTGTGTGTCGGCATCTTTGTAGAGTGATCTGTGCAACACGAGGATATATAGGCTAAGGATGAGCACGTATTGAATCTGAGTATCTTTAACATGGGAATTTCTTCTTAATTGCCAATTGTTTATTTAAAATGTAAAGTACAAGTCAAGAAAGTAGTGACAATTGCTGATTATGAAATGATCATTTCCGTAAATAATTTTGTCATTAAACACACGTGCATGCACACATACTGTTCTGTGCCTTGGTTCGTTCCATTTGACAGCATGTTGGGATTGTTTTGTGGATCTGGGCCCTCCTTTGGTTTAACGGGTAGCACAGTACCGCATTCCGCCCTGTGACTGCACCGCCATCGATTTAACTGGTCTCCTGTTGGGAAATGGATTCGTTCTGATGTTTTTACTACTGCAGACCATGCGGCAGTGAATATCCTTTACTTAAATCTTTCCACACATTTGCAGTTACATCAGCTGGTCCAATTCCTAGGAGTGGAATTGATGGCTCAAAGATGAAAAGTGCTTGTAATTTTGAGGCGATACTGCCAAATCCCCCCGCCTGGGGTAATAACCAGTTTTCCCTCCCATCCGTCTCTCCCCTCACAGCCTTGCCAGTATATCACCAAACATCTGGATGGGTTGTTCCACTTAGGTTTTTTCTTATTATGAATGAAGTCATCTTCTTTTCATATGTTTAAGAACCATTTGCATTTCCTTTTCTTGAACTCTCTGTGCCTCTCTTCTATCCTTTTTCTGTCAGGGCTATTGGTCTTTTTACTGTCTTTTTGTAGAAACTCTTTATGAATGAGGGGGATTGGTCCTTGGTTTGTGATGAGCAAACTTTTGATCTTTGTGAGTTTTATAAGTAGAACCTAATATCTCATCCCGGAGGCTCCGTCTCTGGGTGAGGCTGAGCATCTCGAGTCTGAATTCCATTGGCATTTCCTTCTGGAGCCTCCTTCTTCACGCTCTACCCAGCAGTGGATCTTTGTATGGCGGAAAGTCTATGTAACACACGAACACAGGCCTCGGCCTTGGGGATTCTGAGTCAGTGAGTCTGAGCCCGACTAAGGAGTGGCCCAGCAGACTCTGAACCAGAGGGGCCGATGGTCCAGCAGCCCTTTCCTGTCCCATGTTGCTGTGGAGTCACTGTCCAGCAGTGGTGGGAAGGAGGAGGCTTGGGCAGGGAGAGAATCGATCATGCTCCCTGCTGTGGGGTGCGGAGGGTGGGGTGGGCTGGGTGCTGGCGGATGGAGCAGCTCAGGGGCTAAGGTGGTTTAGGTCTTGTTGCCATGGTAGCCAGTCCATACACATGCCCTTGGTTTGGGAATAGGTGCCCCTATGTGCCTGCTCTGGGGTCTGTGGGGTTGATGGACAGCTGGGTCTTCAGTGAGGACCAGATATCTTGGAAGAGGGTCACAGGAGGGGCAAGCCCATTGGCTCTAGTGACCACAGCCAGAAACCATATTTGAAGGACAAGTCCCCCCGACTATCCCCACCTCTTTCTTTCCAGAGGGAATTCAGTGCTTCCATTATCATTTTTTTAGAAGAAGCAGGCAAGAAGAGGAGAGTTTAGGAAACTCAACATCCCAGTACTGCTGTTTTGTCTGAAGAGCAAAGTTTAAAACAAAGAGTCTGCATAGAAGGGTGGAAGGAAATTGAGTTAGGACAAGATTAGAGAAGAAGATTTAGAAGGTGGAATTACACCTATTCTATATCTCTTAGTGCTTTTGATTTAAAATTACTTTAAATACATCGAATAAAGACAAAGTAATATGTATAACAATACAGTGAGTAAAAATATCATGCCCCTTCCCAGTGGCACCCAGTATTTGACACCCAGGATAGATTATTATATTTATTTTATCATGGTAATATATAAAAAGATATCACAAAATTTTCCATTTGAACCATTTTTAAGTGTACAGTGCAATGGTATTTGCAATGTTGTACAACCACCGTCGCCATGTGTACTATTTGTTTCCAGAGTCCTTGCAAAATGGCGGCTGGTCCAAGAACAAGCATCTCGAGAGAGTGGGCAGGGAGGGCTAAGCAGAAGCTGAATCCTTGGTATGGCGCAGCCTCGGGTGTGATATAGCATCACTAACCTTTGCACAGACTCATGAGAAGGGACCTCTTGGTGGGGGGAGTGTCAGTCGCATCATAAGACGGGCACTTGGGATGGGATAAGCACATAGTTGTTTGTTCACTGGAAAATACACCCTGCTTGACTTCTTTTTGGCTGCAAACTATGAATATGTGACTTGGGGGATGACAGGGGCCTTCTCTCTAATGCCGCAGAGATTTTCTGCTAGAGAATGAAACTATGAGAGAGAGCTGGAGAGAGACAGCACCTGGGTGACGTTGTTTTCCCACCTGGATCCAGCAACGCTGGTATTTGCCATTATGTGACTGGAGTCCCTTTTGTGCTTTAACTGGTTTGAGGTGGGTTTCTGTCACTTGTTTGCTGGAAGAGTACTGGCTGAAACGGTGGGCAAGAGGACCAGGCTTTGAGGACATGGAGACAGGAGGCAGCGACTCCAGGGGAAGGTGGGGTTGGAGCCTGAGAAATATTATCTCCTGACTGTCATTGTAACCCGATGCTTCTCCCTTTGGCTGGTGAATCTGGGACAGACAGGTGGCAGGAGAACAGAGCAAGAAGAAAGAGGACGCTGGCAAGGGGCACCTGCTGGAATCTTCTGGTAGTGGGAAAGCTGGGGACTGAACGCTGGCCTCTAATTCCAGATTCCACGCTTCCTCGATAGGCGGGTCTCAGAGTGTTTCCCAGAGGAGGGCAGCATTGCTGAGCTGTTCACACTTTCCATCCAGTTCCCCTAGATCAGTAGTTCTCCACCAGGACTGAATGGCAGGAGCACCTGGGGAGCTTTTTAAGCACGTTGTAAACCTGCCCCCCACCAGCTCAGTGATTTTGATTTAATTCGTGTGGCACAGAGCCTGGGCATCTGTATTGTTTTAAAGTTCCCCAGGCAAGTCAAGTGAGCAGCCAAATTTGAAGACCAGTGGTCCAGAGCAGTGCTTCTCAAATGTTATTATCCCTAGACATCATCTGAGGATCTCTGTTAAATGCAGATCCTGAGCCAGAGGGCCTTGGGGTGGGGCCTGAGATTCTGCATTTCTCATAAGCTCTCGGGTGGTGCCAATACAGCTGGCCCAAGGAGCACCTTTGGAGAAGCAGGGGCAGAGAAATATGTGGGCTGGTTCTTCGGGGCAAGGTCTTCAGTCTATGGCCGTGGGGTGGAGCAAGGCTGAGCAGTACAGGAAGGGGAGTCCCTGTAGCGTGGGGTGTGGTGGCTCAGAAAACCTTGTTAAATGTTGCTAAATAATTGAATGTCTGGGTAGAGCATAAGGAGTGGTACTTATTTTGTGGTAAGTGACAGAAATCTCATTCATACAGTGTCAAACAAAAAGATCATTTGTTCGTTCACATAATTTTAAAAAAAATCAGAGTGTTTGTGTACGTTATTTGGTCTCATTTCTTTATTCTTCTCTGTGTCCAAACCCTTTGCCACTGGGTGGGGCATACGTCTTCTCTTGACTGGGTTCAGCTGTGTGATGAGCCTTGACCAATGAAATGAGGGGGAAGTGATGCTCTGTCAGTTTTGAGACTAGACTTCCAAGAGGCCTTGCATATTTCTTCTTGCTCTTGTGCCTTTGCCATCCCAAAAGGCAGATGCTTCCAGGAAGAAGATGAGAGAGATGTGGAACAGAAGACTTGATTGGCTTTCCCTCAGCAACACTCAGATATGTGAGATTACATGATGCTTTAGGTCACTGAGATTTGGGATGGTTTGTTACACAGCAGGTTTGTGTAATTGATAACTGATACATTATGGCTTCAGGCATATCAGAAACTCATATGACCTCATCAGTATGCCATCTCCCTTTTCTTTCCTCTCTGTGGGCTTTGGTCCCTGGAAAATTATCTCATTCCACTGTCTTCAGTAGCTCCAGGTGTCCATCCTACCAGCTTAGAAACCTCAAGGCAAGAAGGAAAGCCTCTTTCCCCATAGCTCCTGCAAAATTTCCAGGGCTTATTCATATTGGACCAATTTGGGTCATGTGCCCATGGCTGACCCAATAATTATTGGTCAAGGATTTGGAATATCCCAATGGGTCCGTCTTGGATCCCATGCCTTCCCTGGAGCATGAGGGAATGTTGACCATACCTAACATATATGTTCTGAGAACTGGGGAGCGATGGTTCCACAAAAGAAAATCAACATACCCTTTCCAGAACGTGGGTGGATGCTGGGTGGGAAAACCAGGAGTCACGCCCTGCAGGTAGGAGATGGGCTCCTGGTGAGGGAGGATGGGCCAGACTGTTATCCCCTTCCTGGGGGACTTGTTTGTTTTACTTTCTCCCCTGTTTTGAGCCAAGTGGGGTGTGGTGGTTTGAAGCTGTATGGACCCCAGAAAAACATGTTCTTAAACTGATTCCATTCCTGGGCTATAAACCCATTGTAGGTAGGCCGTTTGATAAGGGTACTTAGTTAAGATGTGACCTACTCAATAAGGATGAATCTTACTCCTATAACTAGTGGCCTTTATAAGAAAATGAAATTCAGACAGCAAGAGAAAAAGCCATGGAAGCAAGAAGCTGAAATCAAGAAACCCGGAAAAGAAGGGAGAGACCAGCAGAGGCCGCCACGTGCCTTGCCACGTGGCAGAGGAGCCAAGGATCACTGGCAGCCAGTCTTCAGGGAGAAAGCAGGGCCTTGACGATGCCTTGATTTGGGCATTTTCCTGGCCTCAAAACTGTGAGGCATTTGCTTAAGCAGCCCAGGAAATAAAACACAGGGACACTATTGCGTGTCTCTGGCTTTACTCAGTGACTGAGCCACTCAAGAGAGTCTGATCACCCTCACACCACTGGGAAACCAGGCCCATCGGGCAGCCCTGGACCGAGTGCACAATCCATTCCTGCAAGGTGACCTCTGCAGGGCCTCTGGGCTCATTCAACAGAAAATAGACTGTGTGTTCCGAGCCTGAGAGAGCAGGATGTCATTTAGCAGGGTGTAGAAAAAAGTTCAGCCCAAAGATAAGTGAAAACCGATTCTGACTGCCTTTCATCTAAGTGTCTCGAGATTTGCAGGGTGGGGCTGGTTTATGCCATCGGACAAGTTGTTAATTACCTTGAACGGGTCCCACGTGATGCTTTTAAGCATCTAGGTTTTGCGCGGGGAGGATGAAGCGGGCAGTTTGGTTTGGGCTTCGGGGCAGGACGTGAGTGAGGTTTTATAAATCCACATCCTTTGGCTGTTCTGAGCTCATCCTTGTACTGAAGGAGCTGGTGTGGTCAGTGGGGCAGAGGGTGTGAGCATGGGCAGACCCAGTGTATAGGATTTGCCATTCCTGTTTGTTTTGTGGTAAGTCGGAAGCATTGCAATTTCTCCTTCTGAGTATATACTTCCCAACTGCCATTCTTCCAATAATTTGTTCAAGGTAGGTGGCTATATAATTTATCATCTGAAAAAAGGTGGAGGACAACGATTATCCTGGGACAACAGGTATACGAGAAGATTTTCCTGGGCAAACGGTTGTATGATGGTCCTGGGTAGTAGTGGCAGCATGGTTATCAAAAGATGTTAGAGGAAGCAGTATGAAAGCAAGGCTGCCAGGCAAGTAGAAAGGGTAGTCAAAGGGTGGAGGCCGCTTACATGTGCTGGCATCTGCACCCGGTCTGTACTGCTTAGAACTGGTCTACTCTTCTGCTGTAGGCAGCACCTTGTCTGCTATCACCTGGAAAAAAATGAACATATGTATACGCCTGTAAAGCCACCAGCCAGAACAAAATTTAGAAGGTTTTCCTGGATGGAACATTTTAAGTCCTTTAATCCCACTGGGAGAAGAGGTTTTTGTGTATTTTCACTTCATATTCCAAATCATGCTGTATCAGTAACCTAGGCTGCCGTAACAAAATAGCACAGATTTAATGGCTTAACACAAAGTTATTCTCTTACAGTTTTGGAGGTCAGAAGTCTGAAATGGGGAAGCAGATGTGGCTCAAGCAATTGGGCTCCTGTTTACCATATAGGAGGTCCCGGGTTCGATTTCTGGGGCCTTCTGGTGAAGGCAAGCTGGCCCGCGTGGCGTGCTGGCCCATGCCGAGTGCTGGCTCACACGGAGAGCTGGAGCAGCAAGATGACGCAACAAAAAAAGAGACACAGAGGAAAGACAATAAGAGACACAGCAGACCAGGAAGCCGAGGTGACCCAAGAGATTGAGCACTTCTCTCCCACTCCGGAAGGTCCCAGGATCGGTTCCCAGGGCTGCCTAAAGAGAAGACAAGCAGACACAGAAGAACACATAGCAAATGGAAACAGAGAGCAGATAGCGAGTGCAAACCAATGGGTGTGTGTGTGTGTGTGTGAGAAATAAATGAATAAATCATTAAAAAAAAAAGAAGTCTGAAATGGGTCTCAGTGGGCTAAAATGAAGTTATTGACAGGGCTGCATTCCTAATGGAGGCTCTAGGGGAGAATCTGTCTTTTTGCACTTTCCAGCTTCTAGAGGTGGCTGGCTGGCATTCCTGGACTCATCTTCAAAGTCAGCATGGGTTGGTTGAGTCTTTCTCATACTGGCATCATTCGAATACATTCCCTGTTTCAATTTAAGGACCCTGGTGATTACACAGGAGCCTACCCAGTTAATCCACGATAATCTCCCCATCTCTAAATCAGCTGATTTACAACCTCAGTTCCTCTGCTACCTTGTTTCTCCCTTGCCACGTACATAACATATTCACAGGTTCTAGAGATTAGGACATGGTTATCTTTGGGCAGGGGCATTATTCTGTCTACCACACATGCCCATATTACCTATTCACTGAGGAAACGAAAAAACAAAACAAAACACCTCGCCGTGTTATATTGTCTTCACCATCAAATAATCCAGATTCCTGCCAGGGCGTTTGGAAGGAGAAAATTCACATGTATTGAGCACAGAGTGTGTGTACCTGCCCTTAGCTTTGTGATTTCACATCGATTATCTCATTTACTCCTCATGGAAGTCCTTGGTGGTGGGTAGTTACATCAGTTAGGGATGCTTTTAGCTGCAAGGAATTTTGAGCCTGGCTCACAGCGACTTAAACAAACAGGTGATCCGTTCTCTCATATAAAAAGAGGCCTGGAAGTAGGCAGCTGTCAGAAGGTAGATCTTGGTTCAGCACTTCAGCGGGGTCATCTCTGAGTTCCCTTGGCCTTTTCTAATTGTTTATTACCTCCTGGTCAAAAGACAGTGCTGTTTTAGTTTCCTGGTTGCTAAAATAAAGACCATACAATGGGATGGCTTAACAAGAGGAACTTGTTGGCTCACAGTTCCAGAGGCTAGAACACTTGCTTCCTCCCAGGGTTGATACTTTCCGGCTGGCTGGCAATCTTTGGGGTTCCTTGGCTTTTCCGCCATATGGCAATGCACATTGCACCGTCTTCTCTTCTGGGTTCCATTGACTTCCAGCTTCTTGCTTCTCCTGTGGCCTTTCCTATAAGGTCTCCAGTAGCAGGATTAAGACGCATCCTGATTCAGCTGGGCCATATGCTAACTGATGTAACCTCATCACAAGGTCCTGTTCACAGTGGGCTCACACCTACAGGAGTGGAATAAGATTAAGAACATGTTTTTTTTTGGAGGTACAGAAAGGGCTTCCCCCACCCCAGGCCTCATGTCTGTTTTCAATGCAAGAAAGAGGGAGGAAGAAGGATGGTTCCACCTGTAACTATTCCTTTTATTTATTTTTAAAATCAGAAATGCAAAGTCTCTTTCAGAACGTCCCTGTCCAGCAGACAGGCACTTACATACTAGGTATTTGGGCATATGGCCACTCCTAGCTGCAAGGGATGCTGGAAAAGTGACTGTTTGGCTTTCATTCATCTGTACCCAGAAGGAGCAAAGGAGAAAGGGGGTTGGGAATGGAATTGGGTAGCTAAGCTGGTTGCCACAGCCATATTGTTCTCATTTTCACAGGCCTGACTCTTCCTGCCTTCCCTTGCCTGAGGTCACATGCTAGAAAGTGGAGAAGTCAAGACTCAAATTCACATCAGACTGATTCTTAAACTCACACACATTCCACCAACCCACACTGCCTCCTGATAGCTTTAAAAAAATTAGTGGATAAGATTGTTTCTTTACTGAGGTATATTTTATATGGAATAAAATTCACAGATATCAAGAGTACAGTTTGATGAGTTATGACAAATGTATATACCCGTGTAATTGTCAACAGATTAAGATATAGAACATTTACATTACTCCAGAAAGTTCTCTCATGACCCTTTGCAGTCAATCCCCCTTCCACTCCAGAGGAAAACCACTGTTTTGACTTCTAACACCATAGCTTAATCTTGTTTTTTAAAAGAATTCATATAAATGAAATCATAAAGCATGTATGCTTTGGTGTTTGGCTTCTTTCCCTCAACATAAGGTTTTTGAGATTCATCCATACTTTTGCATGGATCAGTAGTTTGTTCCCTTTTATTGCTAAGAAGTGTTCCCTTATATGGCTGTATCACAATTTGTTTAGTTTTTCTTCTGTTGTGGTCATATGGGTTGTTTCTAGCTTGGGCTATTATGAATAAATCTGCTATGAATCTTTTTGTACAAGTTTTTTTTGTGGCTGTGTGCTTTCATATCTTTGGATGTATACCTAGAAGTAGAATTATTTGGCTAAAGAAAAAAACAAGCTTTTTTATTGTAGTAACATACACAACTGAAAACTTCCCATTTTACCACTTTGAAATATACAACCCCAAGGTATCTATTACCGTCATGATATTGTGCCATCATCGCCAACACCATTGTCCAAACTTTTCATCCCCTCAAACAGAGACTCAATTACCCATTAAGCAGTAACTCCCCATTGCCCTTGCACCCCAGGCCGTGGTAAGCTGTAATCTACTATCTCCGTGAATTTGCTTATTCTAGGTATTTAATATAAGCAAGCTCATACTATACTTGTCTTTTCATGTCTGGCTTATTTCACGCAACAGGATGTCTTCAAGGGTCATGCATGTTGTGGCAGGTATCAGAGCTTCATCATGGTTGAGTAGTATTCCCTTATGTGTATAGACCACATGGTGTTTATCCATTCCCCTGTTGATGGACACCTGGGTTGCTTCCACCTTTTAGCTGTTTTGAATAGCGCTGCTGTGAACATTGGTGTACAGATATCTGCCTGAGTCCCTGCTTTCATTTCTTCGGGGGTATATACTTAGAAATGGGTTTGGCTGCTTCTTGATAATGGCCCTCTTAAAAGAGGGGGAGATGGGAAATGTGGGGAGAGGGCTCAGGAAGGAGAAGAGCATCAGGAACCTCAAGCATAGAAATATTTCAGGGATCACAAACTCATAGGCACACGGTACCTGGCAGGTTATGAAAATGCATTTTTTTTTTTGCCATGTGGGACAAGAAGCCCAGTGTTAATAGATAATCTGATATAAATCCCCAGGTTCTCAACAATGGAATTACCTGGGAGCTTCTTTAAATAATATTGATGCCTCGGTCCCCCTTGCAGAGGTTCTGATTTAAAGGGATGGGGGAGGAGAGAGTTGCCTGCTCACCTGGAGTTTTCAAAGTTCTTTCAGAGGATGCTGACGTGCAGCAGGAGAAAACCGTCGTCTTGCAGCAAGTCCTTCTCGAACCTTGATGTTCCAATGAAAATTCTGGTCCAGAATATCTGAGGTGGCAGGACTGGAGATTCTGCATTTCTAACAAGTTCCAGTTGGTGCTGATGATGCTAATCTGTGGACCACACTTGGAGTGGCAATGTTGAAAAGAAACTGCTAAAATGGACTTGAAGAGAAGAAATCTCCTAAAAACCAAACCAAATAACCCACTGTGTACACAAACCTGGGTCTGCAGCCTGGTTCTATCAGCGGACCAGCAGGTGAAAACCTCTGGGTGTTCTCTCTCTCTTTTTTTATATGGTTCATAGGTTCCCAATGTGGCCAGGATATTGGGGTGTTGTGAGGGTTGAGAATTTCAGTGCCCCAGACTTGGGGTATTCCGGAGGACAGCAAGGTGGGCAGGCCTTGGGTCTGTTTGGGGACAGGGTGATCTGGTGAATGCCTGGGAACAGTGTTCCCCACACCACTCCAGGGCAGTCGCACCCGTAAATTGGCATAAATGGCTTCCCTGCAGAGGAGAAGAGGCCAGACAGGCCCAGACAGCTCCCCGTCACACCCTGGCATCAGGAGCACGCATTTCGGCTCTCCCTTTATCGGATCAAAGTCTTCCATCAAGCTGTCTGGTTCTGTCTTATTCAATTAAATTTTTTAATCCAATTTGACCCAGGCATTCATCTTCTTTGAAATCTGAGAGACGACAGCATCCGCTACAAATTGAGAGTAAATGGCTGAATTAGCTTTCAGAGAGGATTCGACGAGACTGTCTCTTCCCAGACACCAGCAGACTCTTCGGAGGCAGCTGGGATGGCAGAGGGGAAGGGGAGTCATAATCACCCTTCACCTTGGGGACCCTTGGTGAGGCAGCATGGACAGTGGTTGAGAGCACAGACTTTGGAGCCAAAGCATCTGGGGTCAGCTCAAGGCAAGTGCTTGAAGCTCTGTACCTCAGTTTCCCCACTTGAAAAAAGAGGACGATGACCACAGAGCCTACCTCTTAGGGCTGTTCGACACATGTAGAACACGTAGAGTAGTGCCTGCCACGTGGTGAGGGCCACGTAAGTGCTGGCCAGCTTTATTACCCATGATAGTTTACGCGTGTCCACGCACAGGTCACTGGGACCACATCACGCAGCCGTTGAACCTAATGGGAATTAAACCCTGCAAAATTGGCCAAAATATCATTCAGCAGAGCAGTCAAACAAAGCACCCCCAGCTGGGTTTTCTTTAAGTTGCTTAACTGAAGGGTCTGCATTGTGTTTCAGTGCCAGAGGAAAACTTGGCTGGAAGAGGTTGGGGATGATTGAGGGGGTTTTTAAGGTGAATTTTGCCTTTTATACTGTTTTTCAGCTGCATCTACACGTGGTCTTGGTCTCTCCAGCGTCCCATTTTCTCCTTGTCCAACCTAAAGAGGTGGCAGGGTGTGGGAAAACTGTCATAACGGTAGAGAATGGTGCTTAAAACAGAGGGCTCAGGAGTCAGATTTCCTGGGTTCAAATCCCAGCTGTCACTTACATCCACCGACAAATCAAGCTCCTTGTGTCTCTGTTTCCTTATCTGTAAATGGGGATGAAGATGACGATGATGACGAGGAAGAGGAGGATGACAATACCCCACCTCTTAGAGTTGTTTGAGGGGTAAATGGGTCCAAGGACTCTGAATAGTGCCTGGAGATTGTGCTTAATAAATGTCAGTTAAAAGTAATGGTAATAAAACCAGACACAAAGGGACGGATGCTGTATGACGGGCACTTGTATGACACAGCTGGAATGTGCAAACTCACTGAGCTGCAAGTAGAGGCTGCTGGGGGCAGAGAGCAGGGAGAAGGGGAGTTAAGGCATGATGGATGCGAAGCTCCTGTTTGGGGTGAAGGGCGAGTTCTGGCTCTGGGTGGTGGTGAGGGTGCTGCAACACTGTGAATGGGTGTCCTTGGGAGAGGTTAGATGCGGAAGTTTATGTTGTATGTGCATTTCCAGAATTTAAAAAAAGAGCAACCGAAGCAACAAGGACAACTTAATGTAAAACATGATTCTGGATTAGGTCTAACGAGGGAGGAGAAAAGGCCCAGAAGGACGTGCCTGGGACATATGAAATGATGTGAACAGAGACTGTAAGTTTTATACCAATGGTAAATTTTTTGACCTTGATAACTGTACTTAGGTGGTTACATAAGTGAATCTCCTTATTCTTAGGAAGTGTACACGGAAGTGTTAGATGATCAAGGAGCATGGAGTATACAACCTTCTCTCAAACGTTCAGAAAATAGATTAGATAGATGGATAGACAGATAGACTGATAGATGGATAGATAGCATGATGGAGCAAATGTGACAAAATGTTAGAAGTTGCTGGATCTGGGTATCTAGGGGAGGGGCTATTGGAGTTCTCTGTAGGGACTTTGTATTATTTTTGCAACTGTCTTGTCAGTTTGAAATTATTTCAAAATAAAAGTTTAAAGAGAACAGGTAAAATAATAATGGAACAAAATGTGCGATGCCGTGGGTGTGTGTTAATTGCATTTGAACCTGATAGTAGCCCATTTTGTAGAAGTGGTAGGGTTTGCCCAAGTTCCACAGCCACAGCACAAGGTCTGATGCCCGCCTGTGCCTCAGGTGGGAACCTATGAATAAGGATAAGTGGAGCAAACCCGCCCCCTCTAACAGATATACACAAGGATGCCCGTCTATTGAGCGCCTGCTGTGTGCTGGGCATCGTGCCTAGTGCATCACCTCATTGAATCATCACAGCGACTCCATGAGGTCAGCTCTATCATCAGCCCCACTTTTCACAAAGGAAACTGAGGCACAGGGGACTGTGCCTGAGGCATTTCCCTCCTCCCAGCACCCAGCCTGGGCCTGCTGGTGTTCAGTCACGGATTGCGGAATGAGCGGTTGATGCCGTGGTTTCCAGCTTCGGCTTGTGGGATTTTCATGCGTGGTCTGTTTCATCCATCCTAAGAAACCGGGAAGAAAGGGCTGAGCGGGGTTTCGAGGGGAAACACAGGGAGGGAAGTGGGGCCTAGGGGTGGAGAGCCCTCGGGGGAGCCTGGCTAGGTCCTGGTGAATCCAACAGACAGCAGCGATGAGATTTTCCTCTTCCCTCGGGTACCCCCGGGGCTGCACTGAGGAGGGTGATGAGTACCAGCCGGGGCTGGGTGGTCTCACAACGGCCTCCAGGCCAAGGACCCTCAGAGCCGGGGTCCCCCCCGGCCGTGCCTGCCCACCTGGAACGCCCCATGCAGCAGTGCAGCCGCGGGCTCCTGGCGGAGGACGGTGGTCTCGGGAGGGTTCTTCAGCGCCGTCTGAGTCACCTCCAAGCCCCGGCTGCCCAGGCAGGCCATGAAGGTGGGCAGGAGGTCAGCGGTGCAGCTGGGGTGGCCCCGGCTGGAGCGCAGGGCGGCTGAAGGCTGCGGCAGGCTCCTCGGCCCGGCTCATCAGCCTCTGCAGGTTGGTGGAGAAGCAGCCTGGGGTCTCAGGTCATGGGACAGAGAAGGAAGGAAATCCAGCCCAGGGAGGTGAAGTGACTTTCCAAGGAGCTACGGAAGGTGAGCGGCAGAGCTGGGCCTAGAGCCCGGGCACAGCTCTTCACTCCAAGCCGGGTAGTCTTCTTGCAGGAGCAGATCTGAGCCGGGAGGGAATTTGTCCCTAGGGGACATTTGACAACATCTGGAAGCAGTTTTGGTTGTCACAACTTGGGGCATCTAGTGGATAGAGGCCAGCATACTGCAAAACTTCCTGCAACGCAGAGGACAGCTCTCCCCGCCCCCCAAACAGAATGATCCAGCACCAAATGTCAGTAGTGCCACAGTTGAGAGACCAGGTTCTACTGTCCCATCTTTTTTGTAGCCGGTTCTTAAAAGCAACTTTTTGGGAAGTGGATGTGGTTCAAGTGATTGAGCTCCCGCCTACCACACGGGAGGTCCCAGGTTCAGTTCCCGGTGCCTCCTAAAGAAGACAAGCAAGACAGCGAGCTGATGCAACAAGGTGGACACAATGACAAAACATAATGAGAGACACAACAAAGCAGGGAGTGGAGGTGGCTCAAGCAATTAGGCACCTCCCTCCCACATCAGAGGTCCTGGGTTCGGTTCCCAGTGCCAGCACACAACAAAAAGACACAGCAAAATACAAAACAGCAAGGGGAAGGGGAGAAATAAATAAATAAAATAAATCTTAAGAAAAAAAAAAACTTTTTAGAGTAGTGGTAGGTTTACAGGAAAACCATGCAGAAAATACGTAGTTCCCAAATACCACCCCCTATTATTAACACTTTGCATTAGTGTGGTACTTTTGTTTCAATTGATGAAAAAATATTGTTATGTTTGTCCTAACTACAGTCTTGTAGTTTACATTAGGATTCACTGTTTGTGTTGTACAGTCCTCTGGCTGTGTTTTTTTTTTTTTTTTTTTTTTCCTTTTAATTTTTACTCTGGTAACATTTATACAACCTAAAATTTCCCTTTTAACCACTTTCAAATATATAATTCAGTGATTTAATTACATTCACTATGTTGTGCTCTTCCATCTCATCTTAAGGTGATACTAATTGCTCTAAAATAATAATACCTGGCATTTTGGGGGCACTTACCATGTACCAGCTACTGTTTTGAGCATTTCTACTTACATAAGCTCATTTAATCCTCACAACCCCAGAAATAGGTCCCCATTTAGTGTTTGAGGAAACTAGCACAGAGAGGTTAAGTGACTTGTCCAAATGTCACACAGCTCATAAGTGTAGAGCTGGGATATGAACCCAGGCAGATTTTCTCCAGAACCCACACCCTTGATCTCTCTTACTTTGCTGATAACAGAGAATGGAGGGTATTGGCTACGAGTTCATCCAGTAATAGGTTCCCGTCCTTTCTCAGAGGACCGGAAAAGGTAGTGTAGGCAACACTTGTAGTTTTGTCTGCCTGGTCCTCCTTCCTTTTTTGAGGAATGCCTTTCAACACCCCCCACCCCCATCCAGACCCTGCCAAATTTCTTTTGCTGAACTGCTTCTCCTTCTCTGCCTTACTCTACTCCCTCTTGGAGGTTCTTGTGGGGATTGTTATTTTGCCTGTTGGACCAATCAGAATCCTTCCCCGGGATTCTATTTGAACCAGAAGTGGGGATAGAGGGGGCGTCCCTTTTTGTGATGGAGGGTGTAAAGCAAGTACCAGAAACAGGTAGAGGTGAGAAGGAATGGGAGAAGGGGAGAGTGAAAAAGCCAGAAGATGATCACATTCCTGAATCCAGGTGCCCCAGCTACTACCCTGTCCTTCCAGAGACTGACGGCATCTTCCAACATATCATAATAAATATGTCCTACAGTCTATATTTTCCTTCTGGTTGCTTTTACAATATTTTCTATATTTACTATGATGTGTGTACATGTGCGTTTAATTTTATTCATCCTGCTCACAAGTTGACTAACTTCCTTTTTTAAAAAAAAAATATTTATTTTATTTGTTTGCACGCATTCTCTGTTCTCTGTGTCTGTTCGTTATGTGCTCATCTTCTTTTTCGGAGGCATTGGAAACTGAACCCAGGACCATCCCATGTGGGAGGGAGGCACCCAATTGCTTGAGCCACCTCTGCTCCCTGCTTTTTGTGTCTCTCATTGTGTTTCCTCATTATGTCTCTTTGTTGCGTCATCTCATTGTGTCATCTTGTTGCATCAGCTCACTGCACCAGCCCATTGTGTCAGATTGCAGTCTTGCTCATCTTCTTTAAGAAGTACTGAGTACCGAACCTGGTACCTCCCATGTGATAGGTTGTTGCCCAACTGCCTGAGCCACAATCTGCTTCCCTTGAATAACTTCTTGACTCTTGAGGAGACATGTTTTCCAAGGATCTGGAATATTCTAAGCCATTTTCTCTCCAAATATTGCTTCTCTTCATATGTTTACTTGTCTCTCCTTTTTCCAATTCCTGTTAGATTTTGTAGTATCTCACTCTATCTTCCATGTCTCTTAAGCCTTTATTCAGTTTCATCTCTTTATCTCCCTGAGTAAAAGGGTCTTAAATGAAGAGATGGATGAGAGATGGGAAATAATATCTCGCCTTGCCCACTTTCCTCCAGCCAAGTAGGAGGCCCTCTTCCCGATGCTGCAGCAGCTTCTCTCTTTGCAGTCTGAGTTTTTCTGTCATGGAAGATTCATGGTTTGCCTTTGTTGCTGACCTCAGGGCCAGTGGAGGGTGGGTGATGCACAGATCCTCCCCTCGTGGGCTCCCGGGGAACTCAAAGATCCCTCGTCCCTCTCTCTGCCTTTGGGCAGACCCACAGCTATGCAATTCTACTGAACACTTACACCATTTTTTGTCTAACTCATTTTCATCATATGGTTCATCACCTTCTATGTGTATATGTATGTTCCCTGCCCCCACAACTACCCTGCAAGTTCTTTGAGGACTTGCCTCTTCTTTTCCTCAATGCTGCCTGGGTGCCGAGGGGACACAGTCCACTTGCACTTCTGTCCAAGCCCTTTCCTGATCATGGAGTGTGGGGGAGATAGTTGATTCAACAGGCGTGGGATTCCAAGGGGCCAGTCTCCCATTCAGAGGTCAAACAGCGCAGCCGGAAAAGTGTCAACTGCATTTTAAAAAAAATTAGTGCAGTTGAAGTTCTATAGAAAAACCCCATGCAGAATGTACAAAATTCCTATATAACCCGTCCCTCTCAAACTGTTATTAATGCCTTGCATTAATGTGGCATCTTTGTTACAATTGATGAAACAATATTACTATAATTTAAAATATTAACTAGAGTCCATGGTTTACATTAGGGCTCACTCTTTGTGTTAAGCTCTGTTTTTGGTTTGTTTTTATTTGGTAACATACACAACCTAAAATTTCCAGTTTTAACACTTTGAAATATATAGTCCAGTGGTGTTAATTATATTCCCAGTGTTGTGCTGCCATTACCACCATCCAGTATCAAAACTTTCCCATCGCCCTACACAGAAATGCTGTACAAATTAATCCTTAACAGCCCATTTCCTGGTAATCTGGATTCCAGATTCTGACTCTATGAGTTTGCATAGTTAATTATTTCATACAAATGAGATCATACATACATCGTGCTTTTGTATCCGGTTTATTTCATTCAAAAGGATGTGCAAGGTTCATCCATGTTGTGGCATGTGTCAGAACTTCATTCCTTTTTACGACTGAATCATAATCTACTGTATGTATATAGCACATATTGTTTATCCATTCATCTGTTGATGGATACTTGGGTTGCTTCCGTCTTTTGGCAATTGTGAATAATGCCTCTATGAACATCAATGTGCAAATATCTGTTCGAAAACAATTCTTTCAATTGGATATACATCTAGAAGAGTGATTGCTGGATCATATGGGAATTCCATACTTAACTTTCTGAAGAAATGCCAAACTGTTTTCCACTGTGGCTGCACCATTTTACATTCCCACCAGCAATGTACAGTGTTCCTATTTCTTCAAATCCTCTACAACACTTATTCTTTTTTAAAAAATAGTAGCCATTATAGTGGGTGTGAAATGGTATCTCATTGTGGTTTTGATTTACATTTCCCTAATGGCTAACAATGCTGAGCATCTTTTCATGTGCTTATTGTTTATTTTATTTGGAGACATATCTGTTCAAGTCTTTTGCCCATTTTTTAATTGGGTTATGTGTCTTTTTATTGTTGAATTGCAGGATTTCTTTATATGTTCTGGATATTAAACGGTTACCAATATAAGTTTTCCAAATATTTTCTCCCATTCTGTAAATTGTCTTTTTACTTTCATGATGAAATCCTTTGAAGCACAAAAGTTTTTAATTTTTGTGAGGTCCCATTAATCTATTTTTTCTTTTGTTGCTCATGATTTTGGTGTAAAGTCTGAGAAACAATTGCCTAACACAAGGTCCTGAAGATACTTCCCTATGTTTTCTTCTAAGAGTTTTATTGTTTTGGCTTTTATATTTAGGTCTTTGATCCATTTTGAGTTAATGTTTCGTATATGATGTGAGGTAGGGGTCCACTGTCATTTTTTTTGCACATGGATATCCAGTTTTCCTAGCACTATTTGTTGAAGAGACTATTCTTTCCCCACTGAGTGGACTTGGCATCCTTGTCAAAAATCAATTGGTTATTTATGTAAGAGTTTCTTTCTTAACTCTTAATTTGATTCGGTTGGCCTATATGTCTGTCCATTTGCCAGTACCTTGCTGTTTTGATTACTGTAGCTTTATAATATGTTTTAAAATTGGAAAGTGTGAGTCCTCCAACTTTGTTCTTCTTTCTCAAGTTGGTTTTGGCTATTTGCTCCCCCCCCCATATAAATTTAATGATTGGTTCTCCCATTTCTGCAAAGAAGGCTGTTGGAATTTTTATTGAGATTTCATTGAACATGTATATAACTTTGTGAGGAATTGACATGTTAACAATATTTGGTCTTCCAATCCATGAAATGGAACGTCCTTCCATTTATTTAGATATTCTTTGATTGGTTTTGGAAATGTTTTGTACTTTTCTATCTACAAGTCCTGTACATCCTTGGTTTAATTTATTCCTAGATTTACAATTCTTTTAGTTGCTGTTGTAAATGGAATTTTTTTGTTGATTGTCTCTTCAGATTGTTCATTACTAATATGCAGTAACACTACTGATTTTTGTGTGTTGACCTTGTACCTAATCACTTTGCTGATCTAGTTTTTTAATTAGCTATAGTAGCTTTGTTGTGGATTATTTTTAAGATTTTCTCTCTTTTTAAAAAAAAAAAACGATCAATTTTATTGATGCATATTAACAAAGCATACAGTTCATCCAAAGTGTACAGTCAATGGTATTTGGTATAATCACATATTTGTGCATTCACTTCAATCATTATTAAAGCATTTTCATTATTTCAATAATAATAATATTAAATAAAACAGACAAACAAACAAACAAAAAGGAAAATTCTTCACCTCTCAATCTCTCTATGCTCCCCCTGCTGTACATAGCTGCTATTTCTGGCTATTCTTGCATAGTTATTTATTTAGCAGTTTTATTGAGATATGTTCACATACCCTATGATCTATCCAAAGTGTATAATCAATAGCTTTTAGTATAATCATAATGTTGTGCATTCATCACCAAAAAAAATTTTAGAACAATTTCATTACTCCAAAAAGAAAAACTCCATATCCCTTAGCAATCATCTCTCAATCCCTCTATATTTGCCCAGTCCTACATAATCACTTATCTAATTTCATCTTTATAAATTGATTTATATTTACATTTTATATAAATGGAATCATACAAAATGTAGTACTTTGTGTCTGGTTTCTTTCACTTAGTATGTTTTCTCTTGTCTGATATTAACATACTGTAATATTAACATACATTTGTTCAGTTTCAAAGAAAAACAATCTTATACATGCTGTTTTATATATATTCATATTTCACATGTGGTTTTACTATGCTATACAGTCCCATGTTACATTTTTTAGCTTTCCTTTTAGTAATATACAAGACCTTAGACATTCCCTTTAAACCACTGGCAGGATTTTTTATTTATCAGATCATGCCATCTGCAGTAGGGAAAGTTTTACTTCTTCCTTTCCAATTTGGAAACCTTTTATTTCTTATTCTTGCCTAATTGCATTGGCTAGAACTTCTAGTATGATGTTGAATAATATTGGTGACAGTTGACATTCCTGTCTTGTTCCTGGTCTTAGAGGGAAAGCTTCCAGGCTTTCACCATTAAGTGTGATGTTTGCCGTGGGTTTTGCACATATGTCCTTTAGCATGTTGAGGAAATTTCCTTCCATTCCTATTTTTCTAAGTGTTTTATGAAGAATGGGTGCTAGATTGTTCTCAAATGCCTTTTCTGTGTCAATTGAGATGATCACGTGGTGACTTCTTTTGTTCTATTAATGTGATGTATTGCATTAATTGATTTTCTTCAGTTGAACCACCCATGCAAAACTGGGATAAATCCCACTTACTCATGGTGTATAATTATTTTGATGTGCTATTGGATTTGGTTTGCTAGTATTTTGTTGAGGAATTTTATATCTATATTCATAAGGGATATTGGTCTGTAATTTTCTTTCCTTGTGGTATCTTTATTTGGCTTTGGTATTAAGGTGATGCTGGCCTCATAGAATGAGTGAGCAAACTGTTTCCTCCTCATCAATATTTGGAAGAGATTGAGCAGGACTGGTGTTAAGTCTTCTTGGAAGGTTTAGTGAAATTCACCAGTGAAGCCATATGGTCCTAGTGTTTTCTTTGTTGGAAGGTTTTTGATTATGATTGAATCTCTTTACTTGCTATTGGTCTGTTGAGACCTTCTATTTCTTCTTGAGTTAGTACTGGTGGTTTGTGTGCTTCTAGGAATTCATCCATTTAATCTAGGCTATCTAATTTGTTGAGGTACTGTTGTTTATGATATCTTCTTATAATCCTTTTTATTTCTGGGGGGAGGGGAGGTTGGAAGTCATGTCCAGTTTATGATTTTAGTTATTTGCAGCCTCTCTCCTTATTTTTCTGTCAGTCTATTTAAAGGTGTGTTGATTTTATTGATGTTTAAAAAAAACAACAACGACTTTTGGGTTAATTGATTCTCTCTTTTTTTCCCATTGTTTATTTCATTTATCTCTGCTTTAATCTTTGCTCCTTCCTTCATTCTGCTCACTTAGAGTTTAGTTTGCACTTCTTTTTTCTATATTTTCCAGTTATGAAGTTAGGGCTCTGATTTGAGAACTTTTTTCTTTATTAATGTAAGTATTTAGAGCTATAAATTTCTCTCTCAGCACTGCCTTTGCTGCATCCCATACGTTTTTGTATGTTGTATTTTTGTTTTCATTCGCTTCAAGAAATCTCCTAATTTCCTTTGTGATTCCTTCTTTGCCCCATTGGTTGTTTAAGAATTTATTGTTTAGTCTCCACGTATTGTGAATTTTCCAGTTTTTCCTCTGCTAATGATTTCTAGCTTTATTCCATTGGGATCAGAGAGGATACACTGTATGATTTCAATACTTTTGAATTCATCAAAAACTGGAAAAGTAGCATATGGTCTTTCTTGGAGAATGATCCATGTGCACAAGAGAAGAATGAGTATTCTGCTGTTGTTGGGTGATGTGTTCTATATATGTCCGTAAGGTCTAATTGGTTTCCTGTATTGTTCAAGTCTTCTATTTTCTTGTTGATCTTCTGTCTAGATAGTCTATCCCTTATTGAAAGGGGTATATTTTAGTCTCCCACTATAAATGTAGAACCATCAATACAAATGTATACAGTCTTGTTACCCCGTCACAATCATGGTACACAACATTTCCATCATTTCAGAAAGGTCCCTTGTGTTTCTCATTTTTGCAGCCAATCCCCTCTTCCCACCCCAGCTCCTTGCAATCACCATCTGCTTTCTATCCCAATTGGAAAACTTGTATACTTTCGATATAATACATTATTTCCCACCCATATTTACAATTTTAAAATAAGAGTCTGGTTCAGATGGTCTGTGGCACGCAAACATCACTCAATTTTCTTTTCCTCTTTTTCCCTTCTTTTTCCACCCAGGGCTAGTGCCTAGGTGGAATGAGTCGAAGGTGAGGAAGATCTCAGAGCATTTGCTGATGACAGTGGCAGAGTCCTTTTCTCCAGAAGTTTGGTTGCAAAGGGGAAGTGCGATTTTAGTTTTCATTTGTATTTCTCTACTCACTAATGAAGTTGGTTTTTTTTCCACATTTTATTGGTCATTTGGATATTCCAGATGTTGCAGTTTAAAATAGCGTGGGCAGAAAGAACTTCACTAAGGAGATGGAGTTTGAGTAAAGATTTGAAGGAGGTGACGATTCAGGAAAGAGGGAGGGTGGGCTGCGGGGAGTTAGGATCTGGGGTCCCCATCTTACACGAGAGGAGGTGGTGGGCACAAGACATGCATCAACTTATTTAATCCTCACAAATACTCAGGTGTGAGGAACACAAAGCTCAGAAGGGTTAAGTGACTTGACCGAGATCACGCAGCTAGTGGAGATTTGAACCCGGAGCCATGAGCACAAAGCCTGGGTGCTTTACTCTGAGAAGTGTGGGGAGACCCTTCAGTCCCTTTCAGGATAAGCACATTCCCCCCTCCCCACCCACCCAAGGGTCATGCTGATGAATCTACTGCATGCTGAGCTCTGGTGAGCACGGCACCAAATAGAATTCTAGAGGAATATGAGTGGGAGCATGAAGGACCGTTTGTGCCAATAAACTGATTTCTTTATGTCCTTTTGCTGCTGGGTTACAAGAACTGGTCCAGGCTTGCTGCCACCCAGGGAGACCCAGGGGAGTTTTTTGGAAGCCCCTGTTGCCAAGGCAACCCAGGCAACCTCTGGAAACGTGTTGTCCTGCACGTGCTCCTATCTGCCAAGTCCCAGCTGGCTATCTGGACCTCAGCCAGCCTTTCCTGCTGTCCTTTCCATCAGGAGTGGGGAGGTAGGGTGAAGTAGAATTCAGGGTTTCCCCTGTGTCGGGTACCTCATCCAGCATCTGCTCACTCCTCTACTCAAATCATGATGCTGAGTGATATAAGCCAGACACAAAAAGGCAGGCATCATGTAATTCCACTTACATGAAATGTCTAGAATAGGCAAATTGATAGAGACAAAAAGTAGACTAGAGGTTACCAGGGACTGGAGGGAAAGGGACATGGGGGCTTATTGCCTTAATGTGTACAGAGCTTCTGTTTGGGGTGATGAAAAAGTTTTGGAAATAGATAGAGGCAATGGTTGCACGACATTGTGAATGTAATGAATGCCACCAGTTAAAATGGAAAATTTTATGTTATGTATATTTTACCATAAAACAGAAACAAAAAACTCTGCAGCAGCTCCTGTCTTGCTGAGAGTAAAGGACAAAGATTTGCAGAGTCCCACAAGGCCATGCATGTCCTGGCCTCCAACTGCCCCTCATAATCATCTCTTTTCATGCCCCCCCTCGCTTCAGTGAAGACTCCTTGCTGGTCTTCAACACTCCAATCCTATGCCACATCCCAGGGCCTTTGCACATGCTGCCTCATCTTCTTGAAAGCTCTGTCCTCTGATTTTAGCAAGGCCCATACCATCACCTCCTTCCAGTCTTTGCTGAAATGTCACCTTCTCAAGAAGCCATCACTAACCACTCTTCTTAAAATTATATCCCCATACTCTCTAACCCTATTCCTTGCTATATTTTCCCTTTATATATACTATAACCTACAATGCAGTCAACTTTTTCTTGTTTATTGACTTGCTCCAACATGATCCAGCAATCCCACTTCCTGGTATGCATCCTCTTGAGCAATCCCTTCCTATTGAGTAATATGTTTCTAACTGAGAGAATATGGCAACATTGAGGGGATGTAACTGCTGTGATTAAATTGTGACTTCCATCTTGGTGGCAGACTCTATCGCCTTCTCAACTGGCATGCTTTGATGAAGCAAGCAGCCATATGGAAAAGCAAGGAATCGAGGGAGGTCTCTGGCCCATGAGAAACTGAATCCCAAGGTTGGAAGCAGACCCTTCCCCATTTGAACCTTCAGATGAGACCCCACCTTCAGCCCACACCTTGATTGCAGCCTATGGGAGACTGTTAAGTGGAGGACACAGCTAAGCCATGCCTAGATTCCCATCACACAGAAACTGTGCACTAACAAATGTGTGATGTTTCAAACTGCTAAGTTTCATGGTAATTTATAACACAGCAATAGATAACTGATACACTCCCTTCCTAGGACATGAGCTCCCCATTCTCGTTCAGATTGCCAGGGACATTGGCATCCCAAAGCCAATGGACAGTTTTCTGACTATATTCTGCCTGACCTCACAGGAGAGATTTGCCACTCCAGTCTTGGCCCCTTGGATGTCCACTGTCTGTCCTCACCTTGATCAGAAAGGGATCTGGACACACATTGCAAGCACTTGCTGGGGCCTTGCTTTCTGAAGCACCAACTGGTCCACCTGGAGGGAAACTTCCAAGACATTGCTCAGTTGGGACATCAGGGAATGTTGATGGGAGGGAGAAAGAGGGACTAGAGATGATGGGAGAATGTTACCTTCCTGCAGAAAATAAGATCCATTGGAAAGAGATCTTGTGTGGGAAAGATCAGCCTTCACTGTCCCCGGCTCTTGTCCTTGGAGATGGATCTTCCCTTGGTGGCTTCAGGAGGCTGTGGCCACACCACTGGATTCGACCTTTTAGCCTCTGACTCTATTCTCCTGTTTTATTTTTTCTATTAGCTTTATTCAAGTATCATCTCTACTATAAAGGTCACCCATTTTAGGTGTATGATTCAATGAGTTTTTGTAAATTTACCGAGTTGTCAACCATCTTCACAATTCAGTTTTAGATCATTTCCACCATCCTCCCCAAACCTTTCATGCCCATTTATAGTCAATCTCCATTCCCACCCCTGTCCCCAGGCAACCACTAATGTGCTTTCTGACTCCACAGATTTGCATGTCCCAGACATTTCATATACTTGAAATCACACAGTATGTGGCTTTTGGCATCTGCCTTCTTTCAGTTGGCATTCTGTTTTTTGAGGATTCATCCATGTTGTCACATGTGTGTGTAGTTTGTTCCTTTTTATCGCCGAGTAGTTTTCCATCACGCATCTATGCCTTAGTTTGTCTGTTCACCAGCTTATGGGCATTAAGATGATTTCTACTTCTTGGCCATTAAGAATGGTGCTGCTATGAACATTTGAGTGCAAGCCTTTGTGTGGACGTATGGCTTCGTTTCTCTTGAGTCGATACCTAGGAGACATGTCCTCATGCCCTCAGTATTGTGGCTGAGATAAGGCTGGAATATTTGGGCATGGTTTTATGGGAGGCCCGGGATCTACAATCAAGATAGTGAGAAACAAAGAGGGAGCTTGAGGACTGGTCTTGGCTTCCCTGACTTGACCGTGATGCTTTCTAAGACTTTGCCTGACCCCTCCCTGGCCTGCCAAGCATCATAACATGATGTGCACAGCGGGCTGGGGAGCCAGTCTGCCTGAATTTGAATCCCAGCCGGGTGGGCTGGGGCAAGTGACTTAAAAGCTTGTGCTTCTGTTTCCTCATCTATCAAATGAGAGTACTTCCCTCATGGGGTCGGGAAGATGTGATCTTACATGTAATGGGTTTAGTATAGGCCTGGTTTTCCCATTGCCCTCTTGCTTGTGCTCATTCGTCTCCTGCTCCAGGTCATAGACCCAGAGAAAGAGCAGGGCTCAGACAGTGCCCACCAGTCTGTGTTCCAGTAAACACCAGAGAGGGACTCAAAAATTCAGAGAAGTGGTGAATATGAGTGAGAAGCCAGGATCAAAAGGATGGTGGGTGAGCATATGAACAAGAGGCTGGAGGGAGCTGGGTTCAAATCCCGGTTCTACTTCTTAGCTGTTCCTAGGATGAAAATCCCTATTCCATGGAGTTATTGTGAGGTAGGGGAGGATGATTAAAAGAGATGAATAAAAGGGATAAGGCTCACTGGAGATGGCCAATAAAGAGGACATAAATCTGGGCTTTGTAGTAAAAAGACCTAGACTCGAACCCCGGGCCCGGCCATTTCCCAGCGGTGTGACCTTCTGAAGGCTCTCTGACTCTCTGGCCGTCCTTTCCCTTCTCTTCAATGGAGATAAGCATACTTACTTCACAAGTGTGATGTGAAATAAAATGAAATTATACAATTTGTCCCCAACTTGCACCAGATCTCTTTGCTGTTTATCAAAATGTGGAGTCTCTGCTTTTTCTCCAAGTCAATAAACCTGAGGTGGGATCCAGGAATTGGTAGTTTTAAAAACCAAGTTTGGGAAATGCCAAGATAAGTATGCAAAGCACTTGGCTTTCTGTATATTTATTATCATTTTATTAATTATAGTGTGTGACATGTAGCATTATCATAGTTATTATTTTGTTGTTTTTTTTTCCCATTGAACAGAACCTGGCTTGGTGGGATGTCCCCACGGTCCCCTGTGAACCTCAGCCACCCCCTCCCCTCTCTGCCCACCCTTTTTCCATCTGCCTTCCATGGCACACACCATCCATCAGCTCATGTCAAGTACTGCTGAAAGGTTCCCTCTCAAAGCAAAGTGCTTTTTCTGCTAAACTCATTATTTCTTCCAGCAGAGCCAGGAAGGGATATCATCTTTTAAACCTGCTCAGACCCAGCCAGCAATGTTTCTCAGCACTGTTTGTTTTTGGAAAGCAAAGGCATAGCCAGTGCCTCCTGGATCAGCCACAGTCCAAGCAGGAAAAGGAAAAAAAAAAAAAAAAAAAAAAAAAAGAAACTACTCCAAGTTTTTAAAATGCAGGGGATTTCTTATACACAGGGGATTGGTAACAGGTAGAGGAAGAGCTGGGGAAGCCAAATAGGAGATCATGAAGCAACCCAAAGCTGGAAGCCACCACCATCCACAGGGTTGGAAAGACAAAGGGAGGTAGTGGGGTTGGCAGAGCCCAGGGCTGGGGTCATGCAGAAGAAGCTGGAACTATAGTGGGCATGTCTTGTGGGGGCTGGAGCCTTGGAGAAGACAAAGCTCTGCTGAAGAAGCCACCTGTATTAGTCAGGGGTCTCTAGGGAAATAGAGCCAACAGGATGGATATATATATATAATGTAAATATTATGAGATTTTTAATAGGATTCAGCTCACGTGATTTGGGGGATAGGCAAGTCTGAATTCCGTAGGGAATTCCGCGGAAGGTTTTCAATGAATTCCCCAGGAGAAGCTGGTTGGCTGAGGTAGAGATGGAAACTCTTCCTTCTGACTGCTGAAATCGTCATTTCTCTTTTTAAGGCCTTCAACTGGTGGGAAGAGACATCTGTCACTGCTGAAGGCCATCTCTGCAGTTGAGTGTAGATGTCATCAGCCATAGATACAATCAACTGGTGATTTCAATCCACAAAATATCCTCACAGTAACATTCAGGCCAGTACTTGCCTGACCAAACAACTGGACACCATCACCTGGCCAAGATGACACATGAACTTAGCCATCACACCACCCAGGTATAAGTGGGGTGCGGCCTAAATATCCTGGCTTTTCTCACCATGCAATGTCCCAGCAGCCATGGCCAGAACCTACTTGACATGGGAGCCTGAGAAACACAGGCTGCAGCGGGCAGCACCCCTGTGAGCAGAGAGAGGCCAAGGAGGGTCTGAGGGCAAACAGACCTAGGACCAGCACACCCCAGTTCCCTAAAATGCTCTGGAGCAGGAACAGGCAAAGGATGGCCCACAGGCCAAATCCAGCCTGCCACCTGTATTTGTAAATAAAGTTTTATTGGAACACAGGCGCATCTTTTTTTTTTATTTTTTTATTTTTTTTATTTTTATTTTTTTTTAATTTTTACCGGGAGGTCCTGGGGATCGAACCCAGGTCCCTCCATATGGGAGACGGACGCCCAACCAGTTGAGCCACATCCGCCCCCAAGGCGCATCTTTTGATTTGCCTTTTTCCTATGGCTGCGTTTGTGCTACAACTGCAGAGGTGAGCAAGTAGCAGAGACTGTACAGCTTACTAAACCTAAAACATAGATTATCTGTCCCTTTACAGAAACAGTTAGCAGATATCTGCTCTAGAGAAAGTTGTCTATGGGGAAAAATGCTTCTACACAGAGGGAAAACCTGCGAGGAGCCCTGTGGGGGAAGGCAGAAAACTCGAGGGGTCCTGGGAGAATCTCTTCCTCTTTGGCTGGCTTTGGCCACAGCAGAAGGGAAGTGATTGGAAGGGGTTTGAGTCTTCCAGCTTAACTGAGAACTACATAAAGGCAGGAGCTTTGGATCCCTAGGATCCATTAATCCTGGCTCAGCTTGGCATTTGTTATCCAGGGGACGAAGCACAAAATGTCCCCATCATGCATCGTCTGGTAATTGCTTATTTTAACTACAAGAGGTCCTCATTATCCAAAGACAAGTTATGCTGGGGTCAGCCCACTGAAAGTGAATCACCTTTAAAAGGGGGACCAAAATCTCATTGTAGATAGTGGGAGAACATAAAGAAAAGAATAAAAGATGGTGTTGTAAAATTAGGAAAGACAAGTTTTACATTAAACTTGATTTATGATATTTAATATAATATAATTTAGGCTGTAATAGCACTCTGCACTACAGCTTAGGATAAACCAGAAATGAGTCACTTTTTTGCACATATTTTTCTATCAAAATCAAGTGACAGCATGATGTGATCTGCTTCACTTTATATCTGACTGCCAACACTATTATAAAGAATGTTATTTTATTTTTGCAAAGTTTGAGAGTTTCACCACTTTTCCAAGGGCCTCTCTTAACCATTGGTGTTCAAATCTAAATTTCGGTGACCTGGGGTAAGCCCCAATCACCTCATCCTAGTTAGGGCTCGGCCTGATGCCTATTAGGTGCTCGGTTGGTATTGCAGAATGGAGTCAACTCCAGAGGCAATGGGAGGAGCCAGAATTAGTACAAATTGATTCACCTTTGAAAACTAAGATGCGTGGATGTATAGGTTTGGTTGAAAGTGACAGAAACTCAACTCAAAGTCGCTTGGGTCTGTGAGGGGGTTTATTGACACATAGAATCCCAGGAAGATTGGACAGCTAACTTGTGGGAAGGGCCATCTGTTTCTTGCTTCTGCTTCCCTGTGTTAGCATCATTTGCTCATTAAGGTTGCGTTTCTGGCACGTAGTAGGAAACATGGTGGCCTTGGGTGTTGACTTTTTCAAATTATGCGTGCACTGACCAGAGAGAGGCCACCTGTTACTCTCTGTGTGATCTCTACAGACCTCTGGCCCAGCTTGGTTCAAGTGCCCATCCCAGAGCCGATTGATGGTAGCTTAGGGTTGAAGAACTTGACATCTCTTGTGGATGGAGCTGGGAGAACACCAATTCCCAGAAGAAGCAAGGAGTTCTGGGGAGAAATAAGATACAACAGATACCCTCTACAATGGGATTATCTGCCATGTTCAATCCCGCTTCTCCTACTCAGACATGGCAGCACAAACAGCTTCTTTGGCCCTTAAGAGGCCCGGGTTTGGCAGAGTTGATCCCTAAATGTGCTCTCTCCAGCTCTCACCTTTTTAACTCTCAGGCATCATTTCTTCCGTGAAGCTCCCTCAAGCCCTCCAATCCAGAGAGAATTGTCTGCTCTCTTCTTTGGGCTTCAACATTTAATTTATATTTATGTGCTTCCATATCTACGTCCCGCCTACCCTGCGTGCACTTTGGGGTGGAGGTTATGGGTCCCTTGCCGTTGGCATTGTGCAGATAGTAAGTACTCACTCGATCTTTGCTGATTGAATGGAGGACTTCCAGAAAGCTGTCATCACATCAGGACAGCCCCTGGCATTTCCAGGTGTGTGATTTTTTGGGAAAAGGAGGCAGTATAACATAGAAGTTAACAACCCAAACTTTGGAATCAGCAAATGTGGATTCTAGTGGTGGCTGTGCCAATTACCAGCCACATGATCTTGGGTAAGTTACTTAACCTCTCTGAGCCTCAGAGGTTAAAATGGGGCATAAGAATAGTACCTTTTTCATGCAATACCCAGCCCAGTGTCTCGCACAGAGTAAGCACTCAATCAACGGTAGTTATCACCGCAAGGTGGTTAACCTGTCCTCATGGTTTCCTTTTCTGTGAAATGCAGAGGCTACTGTGCAGTAAAACTGAGACTGAAAACCAGGCAAAGAAATTCTTCAGAGTAAGTATTCTCCATAATCTCAAAGCTCACCAGTTGGGAATCTTGAAATTCTTTGGCATAGCTGATGTTAAGCACTATTTCAGATAGAGGCTTAGTTGGATTCTGTCCCTGGGAATTAGTCTGGATTAAATAGCAGGTGTGTCCAGGGGAGAATGGATGCAAACGAGCAACACACATGCCCTGATCCAACCCACTAAGCAACAGGCTCCAGTTCAAACCTCCAGCGCTGCAACTTCCCTTGTGAATATACTTTATTCCATTTTCCTTTCAAACTCCTATTTGTGCTTTCATTACATTTAAGATAGGGTAGATGTTTTGCATAAAACTCATGTCATATCCATTTTAAGTTCTATTAATCAGTGGTAAGAGTTAAAAACAAGCCCCGCTGTTGGAAGGTAAGGTACTCATTGCGGGGAGTGCTGGGGTGGGGTGGGGTGGTCCTAGGGCATTCCAGGGAGCTTGGGGGCCTAGACCCACCTGTGGTGAATCCCGAGGTTAGAGTGTGTCCACACCTTGGCATCCTCTACCACCTCAGGGCACTGAGCTGTGCCAGGTGAGTGCAAAGGTAGAGCAGTAGTCGTTGCTTGTGTAATTTGATACCTACTTCCCCTTATGCAACTGCCCCTTTGGGTTCCTCATTCTGAAAAAGGAGGGAGGAGGGGGCCTTGCCATAGCTGTAGGCAGCAGTTCCCGATTTGCCTGGTCTGAAAATCATCTGAGTCTCTTATAAAAATACAGATCCCCAGTGCCTGCCACAGAAGATTCTGATGGGGCAGGTTTGGGCTGGGAGTGGAGGCTAAGTTGGTCATGCATCACAGGTGATTCTTACAATTGGGGAATTGGGGGAAACAATGTCTTAGGTGAGTGTTTGCAGAGATTTGATGCGCACATACCTCATCTGGGGATCTTGTGCAAATGCAGACTCTGATTCAGCAGGTCTTGAGGGGGCCCTGAGGGCTGCAGTTCTGAAGTGCTCCCAGGTGACACTGATGCTGCTGACGCAGGGACCCACGCACTGCACGGCAAGGTCTTAGGGAACCTCAGCTGCTAAACTGTGAGGTGCTTACAGCTACATTAGTTTGCACATGTGGTTTACTGGGGGTTAGAGACTTAAGATATTGGTACACATGGTTTGTATATTGAGGGTTAGGTAATCAAGGATCCCCTTAAGGAATATTATTTTACATAGATTACTTATATTCAGGTTTTCTTTAAGGGACCTTAATTATTTAGGGCTTCTAAATGGAGACTTCCCTTGGGCTATGAGAAGAAAAATTAGACTTCTATTTCTCTTTATTTTTCATTTAATCCTTAAAATTCACCTCTCCTTGGATGTTTTATAATTATCCAATATATCCATACAACAGGACATGCATATAATTTACATATATATATGTATGTATTGAGGGAGATGCATGCTCAGTAATATTTTATTAATGGGGTGTGCAAAAAAGTTTGCAAACTATGGCTTTAGGTTCTCATGAAAGGAAGGAGTTTTATGGGGAGGAGCAGTTTCTCAGCAGAAGAGGTCATTGTTTCTGAAAGAAGAGAGGGTGCTAGGCAGACAGTAATCACTGCCCATAGCACCGGAGAAGTAGAGCTCAGATGTCCATTGAAAGGGCAGAAGGTAGCGCATTTTGCATTTCCTGGACCTTTTCTTGCAGGGGTTTCTCTTTCTCTCTCCTTCCCTCTCCCTCTCTCATTCCCCTACTTTGGGATCCTCCCTGGAAAAAATATTTGTGTACAGATGGCACAAACACAAAGCCTGGCAGGGCAAGCTTATAGACCTTTCACTGAGCACAGGGGAAAGAAGTCTGCATCTGTAATCTCATCTTTCCTTGATTTACTGCTGGTCTTTGTCCGCACCTTCCAATTTCTTGCCTTCTCTCCTTTCTAACTGAGTGGCTCTGAAAGGTTCGACACACATCAACATGATGAATATACTGAGAAGAGCCAGAGAAGGTGGTGGATTCGAGTCACTGATTTATGTGTCATGAGAGCCGAGGGTGGGGGTGCGGCAATTGGAATTGCCTAGTAATTCCAAAGGGAAAGCACCAATGACTCATGACTCAGCTAGGCTCATGATTACTGGTTACCAGATTGGTCCCCATTCCCAAGGACATTGTATCTTCCAGTGGGTCCCCCAGGTTCCTCAGGGCAATGTACTAAGTTAATACAGAGACCATTTGGCTGTCAGAGCTCTAGGAGATTTCACTGGGCCATGGGACCATCCCATGGGAGTTAAGTCAGGTCCAGGATCAAACCTCACTCATGACATGGGGGTGCCATGTTCTGCCTACTATATACTGACTGATTAAATAAGAGATTTTGATTCTGCTGCTTTCAGATGCTCTAAGTAACTGAATCACCTAATCCCTTGGACCCTTCCACCCCCATTCATTCTTTCATTCATTCACTATTCAACAGATAATTTTTGAGGGCCAGGCATTGATCTAGGGGCTGGAGATACAGCAAGTCAGACAAGGTCCTGCCTTCTTGGAGCTCACATTCTTGTGGAAGGAGTCAGATAACAATCAGATAAAGAGAGGAGGTATTTTCACATAGCAATGAGAGCTATAAAGAAAACTAAGTACAATCATGGGAGAGGAATTGACTAAAGAGGTGGCTACACAAGATGGTCAGGTCATATTTAAGCTAAGGTTGAATGAGGAGAAGAAGGAGCCAGCCACGAACTGCTCTGCATGAGCTCATCCCAGGCGAGGGAAATCGCAAGTAAAAAAGGCCTTGAAATGGGAACTAGTATGGCAGATCAAAGAACAGAAAGCAGGGCAGTGTGGCTAGAGATGAAGTCAGGGTCTAGATAATCTGGGGTCCCCTGGACTGTGGTGAGGATGTTGGATTTTGTTCCAATTGTGGAAGGAAGCCATTGGAAGGTATTAAGCATCCCATGTTTTTAATAAAGATCACTCTGGCTGATAGCTAGAGAATGGATTGTAGGAGGGCAAGCATGAAGGCAGAGAGACCCATCAAGAGGCCACTTCCAAAAGCCTAAGCAAGAGATGACAAGATTTAGCAGAGTTCTCACAGCTAGTTTGTGGTAGAGCTGAGAATGGAACCCAAGGCTCAGATCTGCAGGACAAGAGTAGACAGTGTCAGCCAGGGATTGAGCTCCCAGGGAGAGTCCAAGGAGCTGAGGCTTGAATCTAGACAAAGAGCCTGAGAAGCAGGCATGGGACACTAATCAAAAGGATTGATTTTAAAACGTTTATCAGTGCTGGAGGCTCCCAGTTGGGTTTCTTGTGTCAAAGAAAAAAGTTGCAGTGGAACATGTGAAACAGGCAAGGTTGACTTTATCCAAAGCTACCTGAAATGGAGAAGAGAGAGCCCAGAAGGCTCTTGTGATAGAGAAAGAGAGAATAAGGCTACTTCAACAGGGTGAGGAGAAAGAGCTTAATGTCTCTGAAGCAGAGGTCAGGAGAGTTTTTAAAGATGGGAGCCAATGGGAGAGTGCTGGAGGAGAGGGCAAGCATCACAGAATGGCATCTCCTGCGTTTCCTGTGGAAGCCAGGTGGAACACGTTCCACGGATTCTGGGAAGGCCAGGGTGTTTGAAGTCAGGGGTCTGTCTAAAGCTCAGCCAAGCTGAGCAGAGGTTAAGGCCATCATGGACAGTAACACAGTGGGTGGGCAATACTTTTTAACCTGAATTTCAGGTAAAATTCAACACTGTCACTTGATTAGGGCCAAATGTACCTGGCCTGAACCACTCAGTGAGGCAAGAAGTTGCTCCTGGGCAGAGTAGAGATGTGCTACAGCAGGCAGCTGACCAGTTCCTCTCCTGACCACGATTTTCTCTTGGATGGCAACAGGCCTCTGGACAGCACCCAAGCTGTGTTAGGCCCACGGCGCCTTCTAGAGGCTGCCCTGGGATTGCGTCTGCCTCTCTCTCTTCTTTGCTCTTGTTTTCTTCCTTTTTAAAGGGATTGTATGTACCGGGTGCTTCCTCCGTCTTTGAACACTTACATCTTAGTTCTCCCTTCAGGAATTTCATTGGCACACACCCTAGACTCGTGCTTCTTTAACTGCCATTCTGTCATAAAGGCCCCCAAATGGGTCATAAACAGACTTGCAAAGTGTCTGTCGTTTGGGTGATATATCTGTATTAAGGTGAAGGAAAAGCTCTAGTTATGAACTGACAAGACCCGTGTCATGAAAACCATCCTTTTAGCCTCAGAAGCCATTGGAAGGGCCCAGGGTCACGTTCAGAATCAACATAAATTCCTCCATTGAGCTCTCCGTCATCTTGTTAATTGAACCCACTTTCAATCCTCATTTACGGGCATCCTACTTGCCCATCAGCCTTCGACCTGAAGACTGTCTCTTAGTCTATCTTCTAGATGCTGGCGTTTGTAAGAATTGCTTTCTGCCATTTAAAAAATTGCAGATACAGAGGACTTCAGCTGCTTTAATGTTAAATAAACATTTGGGAACTACCCTGAGAATTCAACCGCCATGCATTTCTGCAGGATGTACTTTATTTAATTCAAGAAATATTATGGCGCATTTACAATGTGCCAGGTGCTGAGCTGAATGCCAACTTTGAGGAAGATTTGGTGTCTGTTCTCCAGGGGATCACAGCACGCATGAGGAAAAGTCAGGTAAATAGATACGTGTCATACAATATTTGGCAGGATAATGCATTGATATATTAATTTGTGTTCATTATACCTTTATTTCCCCCTTTTCCCATTTCAAGGGATTGCCAGGCATTGTATTTCCTCACCCCTGGCCGTGTTTACAGGATTGAAAGAAGACTCTGCTTAAAGTCAGATACTCTTCCTATTTTTTGTAAAATGCTCAAGTTCACAGGAGAGATGAAGGAGGAGGTGGAGGAAAGAGGGCACTGGAGGGCAAGATCAGAGAGAGGACATAATCCCAGAGACTGGGGAGGTTAAAGGCTGGCAGTTCACTCGATTAGTTGGTGTCCCTGCTTTGCTCAGAGGCAACACCTTGTAGAGGGCAGGCTTTTGGAGGCAATGCCTGGGTACAATTCACCTAAGAGCCCAGGTTTCCATCCTTAGCAAAGATTTCTCTGCCCCTCCCCTGGGACAGAAACAGAACAACACAGGAACTCAAGGGACTTGTATCAGCTTAGACCCGGGGTGGGCATCTGTTTGTATAAATAAAAATGAGCTGCCATCTGTTTGTGTCAATAAAGTTTTATTGGAACACAGCCATGACCACTTGTTTACCAATTGTCTACGACTGTTTTTGCAATACAGTGGCAGAGCTGAGAAGTTGCGACAGAGACCGCATGGCCTGCAAATCCTAAAATATTTATTAGCTGGCCTGTTACAGAAAATCTTTGTTGACTGATTTAGACAATGTGCATTTCAGCAGTGACAGCGTGGGCTAAAAACTAGAGAGGACTGCCTGAAGAGCTTGGGCTAAGACCTCCAGACTTTCATGCGACCCTCAGGGGTAGCGGGCAGTATACAGGGAAGGTGTTCTGATAATGGCTGTGGTTGATTTTCCTACCAGGCCCACGGGATGGAGTCCTAGATTTGAGTTCAAGTTGATTTAAAGAGAATAACTAAATGGGATAATCATGTACACTGGAAATTGGCATCTGCTTTGATACAGATAGCATGAAAATAGGAAAAAGTACTATCCTGTGCATTCCACAACTCCTGGAAATTCCTTATATCACTGTCCTCCCCCTGCCGGCTGCAGCCTTCTATACCCACCATCTGCTGGGGGAGGATGTCACAGTAGGAATGCACGAGTTAAAAAGAAAAAGACAATACTCAGCTTTGAGTTTCAAAGCCAGCTTTGAAACTCTTGGCACCCGACAATAATTTTGAAAGCCAAGGCTTTTGCTTTATAAGAGCCAGGTTTTTTATGGTTTCAAAAAGTTAAGTCTTGAAGAAGTTGGGGCATAAGGTTTATGCCATAATAATCAAAAGATTGGAAAGGGTAGATGAAGAGGCAGTTTTATCGCTAGAAAAGTGATCAAATCTTCCTGGGAAGAGAGAGAAAGGAGAAACAAGAGAATTAGTTGCTGATAAGTATTATATCAGTTATTTATTGCTGTATAACAAACCACCCCCAAACTTTGTTTAAAACAACAATTATTTATTTTGCTCAGGATTCTGCATTTTGGGCTGAGCTGGGTGCAGAAGGCTCCTCTCTGCGCCAGTAGTGTTATCTGGGATGGCTTGATGGGGGAGGGGAGGATGGTAGGGAGGTCCATTTTCTTGGTTAGCGGGGAGCTCAGCCTGGCCTACGGGTCAAGGACCTTGCAAAGTTCTCCATGTGAGCCTCTCCACGGGCTGCTTGGCCTTATTCATAGAATGCATTCCACGAGCGAGCGTCCCAAGAGAGGAAGGTGGAAATCCATGCCACTTAAATGAGCTAATCTTGGATGTCACATAGCATCTCTTCTGCCTTACGCTTTTGACCAAAGCAGTCACACAGGTGTGCTCAGGTTCAGGAGAAGGGGGCATAGACCTCACTACTCAAGGGATGGGGTGCCAAGGTCACATTGTAAGAAGAGCATGCGGGATGAGAGATATTATTGCAGTCATATCTGGGAAATCCAACCTGCCACCAGTATCTTTTAGAAGAGGCCTTGTCCCAAGGGGAAAGGAGTTGAATAAACACTAGGTATGTTTGGAGATCCAAGAGCAAAGAGAATTTGTGCCTCAGCTGTCAAGTATCATAGGGAAGCTCCTACCCAGCCTGGCTTGGAATGGTGGATTTGACTGCAAGTATTATCTGAGCAGGCTGGTCAGAGGCAGCTTCCTTGTCCTGGCCATCCCCTGCATCTCCAGGGAGAAGAGAATGAGTTCCTCTGTATCCACGGTCAGCAAGGTTGGGGCACTGGGAGGTTTGCAGTGGGAATAAGGGGGAAGGGCCATGACTGAATGGAGGACAGAAGGCATTAAGAAGTCCCTGTGAGATCAACAAGGAGTCGTGATGTTGATTAAAGATAAGACAGGACAAGGTACTAGTGGATACCAAAAAGATAACCAAGCACCAAGTATTTCTCTTCACCAATGTCATGATGCCACGTAAGCCTCCCTGAAATCAGATGCATCTCAAAGGAGAAGGCAGAAGGGAGCAGGCCACAAAATAACCCATGAAACCTTGAATTTGCTGAGTTCTTCCTGAATTGTCCATGTTTATCCTCAATTGAACAGGTTTAGGGTTACTGCTTCCAGATAGAATGGGGGCTCCAGGAAAATAATAAAATTCGGTCATCAGAAAATTTTAAAAAGGCTATATTTTTGTCCATCTGGGTTTGCAGCTTTTAAATGTTATACCTGCTGCAGAGAGATATGCAATGGCTACGAAAGGCAGCACAGAGCCAAACAATTTTGAAGAAACATTTAGGAGGAGGTAAGGTCAGGGCTTGGAGGTGAGAGGGTCAGCAGGGGTTCCAGACAAATGATCTTTGCAAAGTACCCAACATCGTAAGGTGACTGTCTTCCCTGAATCTTAGTGGAGCTGAGGGGTAGCTTAGGGACAGGCACAGTTTTAATCCTTTTTCCTTCTGAAATGCAAGACGGAGCCACAAAATTGAACAAAAAATGATGGACATTTTTGCATTGCTGTCCAATTTGGCCAAGGCTATATCAGCCTCACAAGCAAACAAGTACTTGGCATCCCTCAGCAGGTTTTTCCTAGAGTCTCATTAGTTCCCCAAATGGAACAGCTGCTGCCAGAGCAGTTTGCTCTACCAGCCTGGCTCACGCTCCCTCGCCCACCCGCTCCCTCAGCTCTGGAGGAATTAATTTCATCTGTAGTCAAGCTCAGAGGCACCGTGGTGACTTCTCCTGGCGGCAAAAGGGCTCCAAACAGCCAAGCCAAACATGGTGGGGAGGTGAGTTCTGCTGTCCCAGCCGATGGCCAGCACGCCAAGACCCCATTAGCCATAAACACCTTTCTCGGTGCTGGGCGGGAAAAGAAGGAGGTGGGAGGAGGGCTGCGAAGGGGAAGCAGTGCTCAGTGCTCAGTTCTCTATTTAGGCCGACCTTGTATGACTTTGTACATCCGCCTGTTCACAGCTGTCCCAACAAGTCCTTCTTTGCACCTGGGAGACAGAATAGTCTAGCAACAGTGTTTCTCAAACTTTAACATGCATAGGAGGACCTGAGGACCTTGTTAAAAAGGCAGGCTCAGATCAAGTCCTGGGTGTACCCGAGACTCTGCCTTTTTAACAGGCTCCCAGGGAGTGCCGCTACTGCTGGTTCTTGCACCTCACTTTGAGTAGTCAGACTCCGTGGTTAAGGGCGTGGGCCCTGGGTTCGGACTCCTTGGATTTATAGCGTAGGCCTGCAGCTTATTAGCTGGGTGAACTTGGGCAGATAATTGACCCTAACTGGACTCAGTCTTCTCTGCAAAATGGAAATGATAATGGGACCTACCACAGAGGGCTGGAATGAGCATTGACTTGAGATGACAAGCATCGACCACTTAGTACATCTGGCATGTGTTTAGGGCGAACCATTTGAAACTGCCATTTCTATAGGTCAGAGATGGTCAAATACCAGCAATTCCGTATGATTCAACCTAACAGTAAGCTTTAGAAATGGCTTTAATGATTGCTATTGAATGTTGATGTTAACCCTCACTTCCAAAGCACGGTTACACACCTCCTTCTAGAATATGGGCTGTCTTCAGGGGGCTCCCAGCAGGGCAAAGTCACCATCCCTTTACTTCTCTCCCCACCCCATTCTGACCCCATCCAGCAGTCACAGCTGTCACCTTTACCTTAACTTTTGCAATACACCCCTTTCCTCAAGCCTGCCAGGATGAGAAAAGGGCTCATGAGGGTAAAGTGGTGTGCTCTGGCATTTTCTGGCCCAGAGAGCAATTTTTTTCACTTTAGCGCTTCTCATCCTTACAAATGCAAGGTTGGACTGCTGACCTGATTTTACAGGACTCAGCCGCCTCTGCAAGCCAGTGGGGCCTTATTTACTAGGACAATTCAGCTGTTTGCTGAAAAACACCAGTGGGTGCTTCCCAGGTGCTCCCCGTCAGCCCTGCAGCTCCAGCGGTGCCTCACGTGTCCTGAGCCATCCTCTCGGTTTCCACTCTGCCGTCCGGCAATCTTGGCTGGCTGAGAAGACACGAGAAGAGATGACAGTCACTGTGACTGCAGTGCTGGCGCCCTCTGAAAATGGCAAGACCCCAGTCAGGGGCTGGTTCCCCCCAAGCCCCCAACCAAAAAAAAAAAAAAAAAAAAAAGATAAACCATCAGCACGAGGAAAAAGCATCCCAGCCGAGTCCGTTCCTGCTGGGTCCCAGTCACAGTGTGGGGAAAGCTCTTTCTCGGCAACTCTGGGTCATGTTTTTATCCTGTGGACCGGACCTAAGTCTCATGCCTGGCTCTCTGCTTTGATACAATGGAAATGGCTTTTTTGGCTGCTGCCTTCAGCCCTGATCTCCAAGGGCTGGGGTGGGGGTCAGACTCCAAGCCTTTTCCAAGATGCTCCATCCTTCCATATATCTTTTCATCTAGGAGCCCCCACCTCGCCTTACTGACCACTTCTGCCATATGTAAGAAACGTAATAGCTAATTTTTGCCAAGGGTGGTTAGATGGTTTTGCTGTTCTCAGTTATTTGCTCCCCTATGAAAGGATCATACTGTTCTCCCTTCCACATCACAGGGGTTAGGGATGCGGTGTCCCCACGATGTGGAAAATCCACATAAAATTTTCGGCCTTCCCTTCGAACCAGAGAACTGGTCTGATATATTTTCTTTTTCTTTTATGGGGTGTTTTCATTATCGTATTGTAGAATTTGGGTATATTTATGGTATTAAAAGATAATATATGTGGATATTATATAATGCTATACATATATTTTATGCATTTCTGACTTTCTAACCTTTTTCTGTGTTGCCTGCTGGCCTTCGTGTGTTGCCTGCGGCTTCCACAAAACTCACCAAATATTCCTGGTTTTGTTCTTGGGCTGACCCACAATACATCGAAACCGCGACGGGGAAAGTTGCGATGTGGACGGGATAACTGTACGCCCCTGCCTATTGCCACGTGGCTGAAGTGCCTCCCATGGCAGGAGCAATGCTCTTCCCCTAGTACATTGGGCTAGGCTGTGTGACTTGATTTGGCCAGTGGCATGTGGGTAGAGGTGACGGACGTCTGAGCGAAGCTTTAAAGCTGTTGCCCGTTTCTGCATCTTTTTAAAAAAATATATTTTTAAAATTTATTTTAAAAGGTACTTAGATTACATAAAATGCTACATAAAAAAATATAAGGGATTCCCATATGCCCCACTCCCCACGCCTCCCACTTTTCCCCACATTAACAACTTTTTCAATAGTGTGGTACATTTGTTGAAATTGATGAACAAAGGGGCATCTTAATTCCACATGGCAATCCCCAAAGAAGGTGGACTTCCCTCTCGTTTACCGATGAGGACTCCAAGGCTCAGCAAGGTGAAGGCCTGCTCAAGGTGACACAGCTAACAATGGGTGACGCCTGCATTTAAACTCAGGCCTGCCTGACTCCAAAGTCTTTTTATCTTAACCACCAAGTCCTACTCCTTGCAAAAGTTGGTTCCTTTCAGGGCAGAGGACCTGCGGTTTCCCCCAAGAAAAGATGTCTTTATTTCAGACTTTTAGCTTCCCCTAGCTCAGAAATTGCAAACCGGTGGCCCAAGAGCTGGATTTGACCCTTAGGTGTAATTTATTTGGCTTGCATGATGTTTAAAAACATTTTAAAATATAAATTGCAAATATTTAAAATGGAGAGATTTCACACACACACACACAAAATCCCATTTCTTCAAGTCCCTTAAAAACTGAAGACCTGGCCACACCTGGCCCCATTTGCACATGGCAATAATGGACGAGAGCTGAGTGGGGCCACCCCCTCTCGTGGGGGCCTCTGCTCTCCAGGTTGTCATCCTCTTTTGTCTTCTGTCCCAGTTCACTCATTTGCCATACCGACCAGTCCTGGCAGGCATATGCCTTTGGACCCCTGTCCTAACACTCACCCAGCCCAGCTTGAGAGTTGCTGGGTTGCAAATCTGCCCGCACCCAGGCATGGAGGGTGAGCAGAGTGTGACTCCCTGTCCAAAGAAACGAACAAACGATGAAACGGTAACCCAATAATTCAGAGTGGATCCAGCCACTAGGACAAGCAGGGTAGACGAGCAGGCTGGGGGACAATGAAATTCAATAAAAATGAATTTTCTATCAGCAAGGTTTTGCCGCCGGCTCATTAAACTGGGAGTGAAAAGTGTGGGGCTGAGCACCCTCTTAACACACTGCAGCCGGAAGGAGGGCTGATGAGGAACCAGGCAAGGGCCTCGCTGGGGGGATCAATACAGGCAACCAGAGGGACATTCATCACGGCTGCCCGGGAGGCCCGAGAATGCCCCGTGATGCACAAATTGCAGCCGAGGAGGAGGAGGCAGAGTGCAGAACACGAGACACTTAAGCCAAGGCAGTTTGCTAGTGTCCTGTTGAAATAAAGGAGCTCTGGACCATCACCTTGCACCCTGAGCCCTCTTTTAGGAATGCTTTTTCTCTCCTTCCCAGTGCATGGTTGCTGCATAGAGTTGCGCCCTGCTCAACAATAGGGGGCGCCATTCACATGGTTTCTAGGTGAAGGCAGGATTTGTTCAGCTGCATGTACAAATGGTCCCTGCCCACCTGGCTCCCTCCCATCCTTCTAAGTAGAGATCAAATGCCACAGCCTTCCAGAAGCCTTTCCTAATCCTTCCTTTGAACTGCTGAAGTGTCTCTACCCTCTGCTGTCTTAGTTTTGGGGCATTTCCTATTTCCCCAAGAGAGCTCTTCCCTGACCATCCCCCCCAACCTAAATGAGTTTTCTCTTGTTCTCTCTCATTGCATTGTGTTCTTTTCCTTGATGGCATTTGTCCCAATTTGTAATTAAATATTTATCTGTGTGATTATTATTTCATGTCCCTCTCTGCAGTTGGGCTGTGACCTCTCCCTAAGAGCAGAGGACTAAGCCTTGATTTGTTCAGTTCTGTAATCTCACTCTTTGCACATAGTAGGTGCTCAATAAATACTCAATGAGTGGAAGAATGCACGTGCCTATCACTTCATTGTGCCACAAGCTAAGAGGGGCTAGGGGCTGGGCCTTATTTATCCTTGGGGTCCCTGAGTAGGTGGCCAAGGCCTGGCACACAGTAGGTGCTCAATGAACTTTACATGGGGACTGAGTGACATGAGTTCCCAGGATCCGATGGGCTCTGTTTGCTTTGGTCTTTTGACAGCACACACCCTTTCCTGGGTTTTGCCATGTCTGCTACTCCTCTGCCCTTCTTCAGCTTTCTGTCTGAGAAGTTTTAGTATGTATTCGGGAGATACGGGTTCAAGTGTTCCTTGGGTCATTGCCTAGCTCAGGGACTCGCAAACAACAGCCCCTAGGTGAAATCTGACCCATTGCTTTATTTGTTGCTAAATGTTTTTTTTTTTTTTGGAATGCGGCCATGTCCATTTGTTTATCTATTGTCTATAGCTGCTTTTGGGCTAAAATGGTTGAGTTGAATAGTTGTGACAAAGCCTAAACCATTCACTATCTGGCCCAGTGTAGAAAAACTTTGCTGAAGGGTCGGATGTGGCTCAACTGGTTGGGCGTCCGTCTCCGGGTTCGATCCCCGGGACCTCCTGGTAAAAAACAAACAAACAAACAAAAAAAGAAAAACTTTGCTGACTCCTGGTCTGACTCGGTGGCCATGAACAAATCATTTAGCCTCTCTAAGCCTCAGTTTTCTTATTTGTACAAGGGCTTAAATACCCACTTCATAAAGTGGTGGTGAAAATTTGTATATAGTAGGTATTTAATAAATGCTTGTTTTGTCTCTTTCCTTCCTTCTTCTGTAAACAGAGTTCTGGTTCCTCTGCCTGAACCTCAACAGAATCCCCATATTCATTCATTCATTCATTCATTCAATGATACTTACAAAGCATCAGTTATGTGCTAAGTATTTTGTTAGGTATTGAGGATTTGACGGTGAACAAAATACAGATCCTGGCATCATGGAGCTCCTGGTCTATATGGGGAAATACAATCAACAGGCAACCACATCAAATGTGATGAGTGCAAAGAGGGTGGGAAGTCCAGGGCACTGGGGGAGCTCACAGTGGGGCAGCTAACCCAGTCTCTGCAGGCCACAGAAGGCTTTCTGGAGGAAGTGGCATTTATTTTTTATTATTTATGCTGAGACTAGAAGGACTGTGGGTGAGTTGACCAGGGGAGATTGTAGAAAGCCTGTTGGAGGAATGGTGGCTAGTTTTGTGCTTACCTGGAGTGAGAGATGATGCAATGCTGCCGACAGACTGCCATGGCCCAGCTGGGCTGAAACTGGAGGCAGAGAGCAGTGAGCAGTGAGGCTGGGCAGGAAAGCAAGGGCTGGTTCTGAGGGGCGTGGAAGCCTCTTGCTCCAGGTCCAACCCCAGGAACGTGGGTGCTGAGTCCCAGGGTGACCCCTGGTTGGGTGTGGCTTGGGCTGGTGACGTGGGGTGAAAAGTGCTGGAACCTGTGGCTCCTGGGGAGGTGCAATGATGGACACGTGCTTTTTTTTTCCTTAAATTTTAAATTTTGAAATAATTTCAAAAATTTTAAAGGACAGTTGTGAAAAAAGTATAAAATCCATGCAGAGAGCTTCAACATAACCTCACTCCTACCTCTGCCAGACACCGAGATCCACCAGTTTTAACATTTTCCACATTCATTGTATTGTTCTGTCTATCCATCTGTCCAGGCAGCCATCCAGCCATCCATCCAGCCATCTTGGACAGGTGCTTTTACCTAAGCCTGTATGGTCACCAATGCTAATGCTAGGGGTGGTCAAATAATGCCCATGAGGGACGGCCAGGTGAAAATGTCCCATGTGAGACAATCCCCCAGTCCAAAGCTGGCGGATATAGGGCTTCGACCCAGCTAAGTGTTTCCATGTGAAAATGTGGGCCCAGTGCCACCAGATTGTCTGTTTTTTTTTGTTTTTTTTTTTGAAAAAAATCTGGAAACCTACTTTTCAATATGAATAGCTCACCTGTATTCAGTATTTACTCTGTGCCAGGCATTCTTCTATCAGGGCACATTTTTAATCCTCACACATACCTATGAGGCAGCAACTATTATTACCCCATCTGACAGTTGAGACTGAGCCATGCAGGTGTTTAAGTGGCACAGCTGGAGAGTGGGGGATTTGAACCAGATTCTGTCTTTAGGGCTCTTATCAGATTCTTTCAAAACCCTGGGTGAGGGGTGAGTGTGGGTGGGGGAGACTAAACCACTGGCCAAATACAGACTCCTGGCTGCCAGCTTTAGACCTCTGATTAAGGGGACAAAAATGGACTTCATAAATGTAAAATGATGATGGATTTTAAAATCTGGCTCACTAAGATAAAACAGTGCTATTTCAAAAGCTGCCTTGTCCTTCATGGATCAAGATGTACGGGGCACAAGGGAAGGAAGACTGCAGCATGGTTCTCAAGCTTCAGTGGGTATCAAACCTTTCCTGGGGTGTTTGCTTAAAATGCAGACTTCTGACCTTGCGTCAGAGAGGGTCTGAGTCAGTGACCAGGGGTTGGTCACAGGAATCTGCATTTGAGCAGATGCTCCAGTTCAATTCTGCTATGGGTGAATCCAGGACCACCTTTTTAGAAGCAGTGTGATATAGGGAGTCAGGAAAGGTCTGATCCAGCCTCCAGGTGGGTTATGAAGAGAAAGAGAAGCTGCCTCTGTCTCTGGGCATCAAATCAATGCTGCACTTGAGTTCAGAAATAACTCAGCCATATGCCTGCATCTTCCAAGCCTTGGTTTCCTCATCTGTAAAATGGGTGTAATAAGGTAACACGGACCAAATGCACTTGCTTCTTAGCTGTTTAGCATTAAGTAAGTCACCAAACCTCTCTGAGCCTCATTTTTCTCATACATAAAGTGGGTGCTAATAATAAAGACATTACAAGACTACACGGGGAGATTAAATGGGAGGAAAAATGGGCAAGTAATTAGGAGGCTGCTGATAAATGTTTCTTCTCTGCTCTTTCTCACCGTTATTGGTCCAGTTAATTGCTTTCTCTGGGTGAATTTACTGCTTTGAAAGGAGATACTGCTTCACGATGGGCACTTAGTTCACTTGGTTAGAAGTGGAGTTCATGAGATCCCAATTGTGATTTGAGCCCTAAGGTGTTGAGGGGATTTAGTTGGTTCCTGTCGGAAGTCCCCAAGTGGGTTTCTGCGCTCCTGTCAGCGGCCACCTCCAGCCCAGCGCCCTGGCAGAGCAGGGCAGAGGAGGGAGGGCCATCCATCACCTTCCCCCGTCAGACGCCTTCGCCAGACACAGGCTCTCCTCAGCAGCCGTCAGCAGCTGTGTCCTTGAATCGGAAGGGCCCCTCATTAGGATGCGTCTATTAATGGCCGGCTCCAGGGGGCGAGAGGAGCTCCTGGGTGTCCTGGAAGGCGCAGCCAGACCAGGCTGGGGTCTGGCTCAGCCATCTTGCCGGGCTCTGGGGAACTTGAAAAACAGCCCCTTCCCCAGCGTCTCAGGAAGACTGTCATCAGTTAATAGGGAATTCTGAGAGGGCCTTCGCGGGCACTTCCTCAGACAATGGTGCTAAAGAAGGAAACTTGGACATGCAGAAATTACCCGAGGGAGGGGTGACCGCAATTTTCATGAAGCTTGCTCTGATATCTTTCCTCTCCCAGATGGAACGAGTACTTCCTGCTTTGTGCCCCAAGATACCAGAGCACCTGTGTGTGTCGCTGTACCTATTTATGGACGTTGATCGTTCCTTACCCGATATGTGAAACACTGTCTTTGTGAAAAATTGAAAATTACAGATAGGTCTAAAAACGCCTTTGTCCTCCGTTCTCATCCTCCTCAAGGTGCCCATAGCTGGAGAGTAGTTTTAATTTTTGTGCATATCTTTCCAGAACAATAATGGTAATAGTAATAATAGTATTATCGATAATAGCAAATTATTAATAGTATGGTATGAAAAGGAAGATTAATAATAATCATTGCATTAGCATTGATAGGAGTCAACACTCACTGAGCAGTTATTGTGTACACAGCTCATTTATTCCTCACAACAACCCCTGTGATAGTCTTAGAATCCCCATTTTATAGACAAGGAAACTGAGGTTGAAAGAGTTTAAGAAACTTTCCCAAAGTCCCACAACCAGTAAATGTCATAACCAGAAGCTGATCTCAGGAAGTCTGAGTCCAGAGACCGTACATAACCATTATGCTGTACTGTTCTTTACATGCATTCAAAGAAAATAAATGTGTGTGTGCAAAAGTGGATTTTTTTTTTTTTTTAAAGATTTTATTTATTTATTCATTTATCCCCCCCTTGCTGCTTGTGCTCGCTGGGTCAGCTAACCACGCCGTGCGGGCGGGCTTTGCCTTCACCAGGAGGCCCCAGGAACCGAACCCGGGGCCTCCCATATGGTAAACGGGAGCCCCACCGATTGAGCCACAACCGCTCCCCAAAAGTGGATTTTTAAAAAAACATAAATGATGTCATAGTGAATACTTCTTTCTGATATTGGTTTTTTTTTTTTTTTTTTAATATTTCAGCCAGCAATGTGTCTTGGAGTTTTTGCCATGTCAATAGACATAGACTTACTTAATTTTTTTTTAAGGTACAGGGCCAGGGATTGAACCCCAGACCTTGTACTTATATGCTGAGCCACATCAGCTCCCCTGAGTTGATTTTTTCATTTGTTTGCTTGTTGTTTGTTTGTTTTTGTTTTTAGGAGGCACCAGGGACCAAAGCTGGGACCTTCAGTATGGGAAGTAGGTTTTCAATTGCTTGAGCCACATCTGTTCCCCTTACTTAATTATTTTCGATGCCTGCTAAGTACTTCATGGACTGCAACTATAATTGTGTTTAGGTTTTCTTTCATATTTTGTCATTTTCCCGTTGATGGACTTTTTGGTTTCACTTTCTCTCTCTCTCGTTGGCTAAAATTTGCTGTCACAGATTTACATTTCTGAGCCCTTGTGACTTACATCTTGATGAATGGTGTGGTGCATGGCGCCCTGCATCCGCGTGGATGCATTGTGCACAGTTCCTTGGGGGCTGGGTAGCACGTTTAGGAGCCTGTCTCATCTTGTACTAGACTGAACAGCCTGAGGGTACACACCACTCCCTTGTTATTTCTATGTCCTCATCTCTAGCATTGTGCCTGGCACGGAGCGGGTGCTTAGTGAATGTCTGAAAGAATCAATGATCGAATGGTGTCAGTTATCTGTGGCTGTGTGACGAATGACTACGAAACCTGAGACTTAAAAACCATGCACGTTTATGATGGAGTTCCAGTGGGTCAGGAATCTGGGCAGAACTCAAAGGGGTCCTCTGCAGTGGAAGTTCGGCCAGTGCTTTTGTCATCTTCTGGTTCCACTGGGGAAGGATCTGCTTCCACATTTGCATGGTTTTGGGTAGGGTTTTGTTCCTCCTGGGCTGCTTGACCAAGGGCCTCAATTCCTTACCACCTGTTGCCACATTGGCCTCTCCAACCTGGCAGCTTCCTTCATCAACATGTGCAAGCTGAGAAGGCAATACAGAGTCTGCTAGCCAGATGGAAGTCACGGTCTTTTGTAGCCCAACCATGGAAGTGACACCCTATCCCTTTTGTCCTGTTCTATGGATTAGAAGCAAGTCACAGTTCCCACCCACACTCAAGGGGAGGGGAGTATACAACGGCTCGAATGCCAGGAGGTGGCGATCCCTGGGCCCCATCTTAGAGGTCTGCCTACCACAAAAAAATAATTTTAATAGTAGCATAAAATAGTAATATTTGTAGGACTCTTACAAAGCACTTTAATGAGCATTATTTTATTTAATGTTCATGCTACCCCATAAGGTAATCAGGGCATGAATTATCCCCACCTTAATGTTGAGGAAACTGAGACTCAGAGAGTTTAAGTGACTTGCCCAGGATCACACTGTCAACAAGGGGAAGAGTCAGGGTTTGAAGCTGGGGCTCATTCTACAAGTTTAAGCATTAAAGCAGGCCATTCAGTTCTGGGGTTTGGCCTGACATATTCTCAAATTCAAGGGGTACATGACAACCCACAAAGAAGCATCATGGTATGGTAGAAAGAGATTAGAAAAAGACTTTGGAGGCAAGAGACCTAAGTTCGCACCCAGGCCATGTGAGTTTTGGCTGTAGGCATTGCTTCTGCCTCTCCTCTCTGAACCTCAGTCTCTTCATCTACAAATGAGGTTGTCATGAGGATTAAATGTGATAATGAATGTACATAAAGTGCCATGCAGAGGGCCTGGCATGAGGCCTGCACCCTGTGGATGCAGCTGCTGTTTTTACGGGAGCTGGTTGGACAGTGATATTGTTTATAAACACATATTACGAGCTTTTGAAAGCCTCTTTGAAACCCCATTATTAATTGTTAATGAGGCTGAGCCCCGGGCGCCTCTTCCTGAAGTATCGTTTATGCTGGTGATTCTGTTTGTTGATTTTGCATACACAGACCCACTTGATTAAGAGCTGAAGAAAAAAAGTCTGTAATTCAAGCAAATAAAGGATGCTCCACATGAGGAAGTCTTGTTGCCATGGTTTATTGGGACTGGAGGATTGGCCTCAGTGGGAGTCTGTCAGTCAGAAATGGACACCAGGGGATGGGGACAGGCACCCAGAAAGCACACAGTGGGTGGTGGGGTGTCAGGCATATGGTCGGCCCTTTGCCCTATGGGTTTTGGACCAACTGAAAAATCAATAGACGTACGAGTCAGATGTGGTTCAAAGTATCCCGCCTCTTGCTGGCTGATCTGGGTTGGACCTGTAGGCGTCATCAGCCTTCTTTCTTAGAGAAGCTGTGGGGTTCCAGAACATCAGCCTTCTTACCACTCCACCCTGGTCTAGAAATTGAGACCCTCTTATGGACCCTTCTGGGGGCGGGGGAAGAGAGGGGGGTGGAGAGACGGCAGGAGGGAGGGAGGGACGGAGGGGGAGGGGAGGGGAGAAGGGAAGGGAAGAAGGAAGAGAGGGAGGGAAAAGAACAGGAAGGAATGAGAGGGGATGGGTGAGTGACACGGCCACATTTTCACTCTCCCCACCCCCCAAGAGACTGATGGGCCCACAGAGCTCCGACTCTTGTCAACTTACCAATCAGACCTGTTGCTCCCCCTCCCAGGGGGAGGAGTCAGTGAGAGGGGGAAGGAAAGGTCAACGGTGCTTCATCTTCTAATAGTGAGAGTCCTTATTTTATAAGCCACCCGGGACACTGGGTGAGGGAGACTCTGGCTTGCCCGTTTCAGGAGAGAAGAAACACCCCCACGGTAGCAACTGTTTACTGAGTTTTCACTGTGTCAGGCATTGCGCCAAGCTCTTTCTGTGAGTGACCTCATTCAGTCTGCACAGCAGCCCTTTGAGACAGAGACTCAAAGTAGCTCCATTTTACAGAGGAGGATACTGAGACTGTGACACTGGTCACATCCAAGGCCATTCGGCTAGTAAATGTCAGGCCAAGATCCAACCCTGTTTTGTTTTTGAATGCCCGTTTTCTCAAAAGGTGTTCCAGGGGCTTCCTGATTCGGAATCTTCTGGAATGTTGTTTGTGAATGCAGAGTTCCTAAATCTGACTCAGGAGGTCCCAGGAGGGCACGAGATTGGGCCCTCTAAATAAGGACCCTGGTGAGCCTAACACACACCAAAGTTTGAGGACAATTTCACTGGAAGGATCGATTTCCAATTCAGCTTCTGCTAATTTGCCTCTGGAACAAGAGCATGGGCACTTGTTTGGCAACACGATATTCCCTTACTGATTTTAACTAATTTATTCCATCTGCCAGCTTTGGGAGCTAGGTAAGCCAGGCCTCCCTCATCTCAGGTATCTGAATTCTGCCTGCCTGAGTGTCAGCCCTGGTACATCTTACAGCTTTTACCCTTTTGCCCATCAGGGATCCCTATACCAAGGGAAGTCGGGATCCCGGGCATTACCTTCTGAAAAGCTGGCCCTGCCCACACACACACTTTACTTTCAGGGCATGGCCCTTTACATAGATAGGTACTTGCATGCATTTGCATATGTCTGCATATATTAGCATGCATTGGGGACTGTGCTTGGGGTCCTCTCATTCATTTGCCTCCATGCTTGAGCATGTTGCAACCTCCTACCCTCTGATTTTTTACCTCTGATTTCAAAGGTTTTTGTTCCCCCCTGCTGGGGACAGTTGGCTTTAGGAACCTGACCTGGTTGTTGGGATAGGGGGGTTTCCTTATTGGCAAGTGGGAGGCAGTGTAGAGTAGGAGTTAAGAGGATGAACTGATCTGGTCCAAATCCTGGTTTATCTCATTTCTAGCTATTTAACCTTGTGAAAGTCTCTTAAATTCCTCAAGGCTTAGTTTCCTCAATTATAAATGTGGATAATAATAGTATCTATATAATAAAATAAAACGCAGTTAACATACTGCCTGGGGGGCGGATGTGGCTCAAATGGTTGGGCATCTGTCTCCCATATGGAGGGACCTGGGTTCGATCCCTGGGACCTCCTGGTAAAAATAAAATAAAATAAAATACAAAAACAAACAAACAAAAAAACATACTGCCTGACACGTGGTAAGTTCTGAGAAAATGGTAGCGATTAAGGTGGTTATTCTCCAGTGTTAATAATGGTGATGGTGTTGGCGTGGTGATGAAGAAGATGGAGCAGCCAATGGCTTGACTGCAATCCCATGAGAAACCTTGAGCCAGAACCACCAAGCTAAGCCTCTCCCACATTCCTGATGCTCAGAGATGGTGAGATGAAAATGTTTGTTGATTGAAGCTACTAAGTTCCTGGGCAATTTGTTATGCAGCAATAGATAACTAACATATTCAGGAAGGCTGTATTGCGACAGTGGATGGCGCCTGTTAGGATCTGAGGGGTTATTCCTCTTGGTTTGAAGGCTGAAGGCTCAGGGCTGGTTCTGGGAGAGGTTTGTGCAGAGGTGCATTGAAGCACAACTGGAATAATGGTGAGTTTTAACTCGTTGACTCCTGCACATAGGACAATTGCCTTTCCTCGCGTGACATGCTCACATACATTTCCAGGTTTTGATAATGTAAAAAAATTAAGTAAAACACGATTATAGTTTGCAGCAGCTATGAAGGTACTTTAGTAACTTTACTCACTATAGATGGAGGCCCAGTTGGGATAGACTGAGGGTTATGTCCCGGGACTCGCTGGACGCCCGGCTCCCTTCTCTCCCATTCATAAAGCAGGATGTCATTCATTCATTTACATGTATTTGTTGAGTACCTACTGTGCACCATTCAGCTGCTAGGCTCTGGGATTCTATGGTGAATATGCTCCTCACCAGAGAGCGTATAGCCTAGTGGGAAAATCTGGAGGCAGCAGGCAATTAAACAAACAAAAATAGTAGTGCGTTGAAAATTATGATAGACATATCTCTTAGGTTGCTTTTAGCTACAACAGCAGAAAATCTTGATTCAAATTTGCTTAGGAATAAACTTCTTCCTTACACAGAGCTGGGGTAATCAGCAGCTTAATGATGTCAAGAGGACCCAGATTCTTTCCATTTATCTGCTCTGTCCTCCCGGTGCTGGCCTCACCCTGGTCCTCCCCTTAGATGTGAGATGGCCTCCAGTGGCAACTAGAGCTCCATGCACCATCCTTCACCTGCAGCAGGAGAGAACCTAAAATCTCATGGCTATGCCTGGACTATAGCCCTTCTCTTCAATCTGATTGGGTCAATTTAGTGATCTTTCCTGAATCAAAAACAGTTGTCATGGGCATGCCTTATTCTAATTGGTTAGGACTAATTAGGATCTACCTCCTGGGGCTGAGGAATCAGGGTTGTGGAGCCCAGATGGCTGTATTTTGCCCCCTAGATGATTTTTTAAAAAACCTTTTTATTGTAGCAACATACCTACAACTCAAAAGTTCCCATTTTAACTACTTTTGAGCATACAATTCAGTGATATTGATTACATTCCAACGTTTTGCTACCATCACCAAAATCTATTACCCCAAGTTTTCATGAACTCAAACAGAAACTCTGCACCCATTGGGCAATAATTCTCCCTTCCCCTCCCCACCTCCTCCAGCCCCTGGTTATGAATGCTCTACTATCTTTCTCTAAGAATTTGCTTCTCCTCAGTATTTTGTATTGGTGAGATCATACAATATTTGTCCCTTTGTGTCTGGCTTATTTTGCTCAACAGCATGGCTTCAAGATTCATTCATGTTGTAGCATGTATTTCCCAGATGATTTTGGAATACTATAAAGTTAGAATCACTGATCTAGGACATGGAGCCCTAAATCCAGAGTCTGTCAGAGACAAGACTAGAAGAAGAGACGGTCTGACATAGTAATGGGTTACCACTGATTAAGCAACTCACTGGGTACCGTATACTGTTCTAAGGACAGGTCTCCCCCACTATCCAAATCTATTTAGTTCCTCAATCTCTATAGCAAGAGTTCTGCAAGAGAAGGATTAACAGATCCAATCATCGCAATAATCGACAAGGTAGGGACTCTTAGTGACTCCACTTGGCATATGAGGAAACCAAGGCTCAGAGAGTTCACTCAGCTGGCAGGTAGGTCTACTGGGATTTGGACTTGGCAGAGTTATTCCAGAGCCCATGTTCTTAGCTGCCTCTCAGAACACAGAACAAGGACTCAAGGATCTTGCTCTGAATAGCCTTGAGATCTTCTTGCCTGGACTTTTCCGTGTGAATGGCTTTGTGGTGAGTGGGCAGGTAGGGTGGGTTTGAAGACAGACATTGAACACTTGGTTCATGGGCAGGGCAAGGGTAGGGCAAATCCAGGTAATTGGACATTTCCATTGTTCCCTTTCCAAACCAGCCCAGGCTTGATGCTTCTATTTTCTATTACTGTGCAACCAACCACCCCCAATTTTGGTGGCTTAAAACAATAACCATTTATTATTTCTCATGATTCTTGGCTTGACTGGGCAGTTCGGCTCCACACGGGTAGACTGGCGTCACTCAGGTTGCTTTCAGCTGGGAGCTTAACTGGACGCTTCCTAGTTATCATCTTTCAGGGCCTTTCCACATGGCCTTTCTCTCCAGGAAGGGAGCCTGGGCTTCCAGATAGCATGGCAGCTGGGCTCTAAGAGGGATAGCCCAGGAGGATAAGCCCCAGGGCACGGATGCTTGCATCGTGTGTGCTCTTGTCCCATTGGCCAGTGCAGCACACATTCCAAGCCTGGGGCCAAGGGCACAAACCAAAGGTGGAGCTCAACTGGGGGTCACCATGTAATAGTCTATCAACCCCACATTTTGGGGTTGGAGTAGGCAGCTGCCACATGCCACCCCTAAGGCCAGATGATCTGGCCAGCAGGACCCTTGGCCAAAGTCCTTCTCACACATCTGACAGCTTCTGCCGCTCTCTGAATTTGGAATCCTACCAGGATTCATGTGCAGTAATTTGGACTAATATTTATACCCAAGCAGTTCTGGAAGGCCTGAGTTACTTGCTGTCTGCCAGGGGTATTATCTTTCACTTTTGGCCTCTTTATGCTCTGGCCCACTTCACCCCAAAGACCAAAGAAACCCACCTCCCCAGAGCACTGACAGCAATGTCAGTTTTTTCTGGAGATTGCATGGACGTGGGGAAGGCAGTTTGTGTGCACACGCTTCAGCAGAAACCCAACCCGATTCCCCTTTAAGCATCTGCATTTTCACCCACCACGTTTTCTTGGCAGGGGACCTCATCTCTCCCCTTCTCCTTTTCTCTCCCCGCCCCTTTCCTCCTTTTCCTTCTCCTCTTCTCCCACCTTGCAGTCTCCAAAGGCCCCTCTAGTGTCCTGAGAAATTCACCTCTGCTGTTGGGAACCCCCCTTTAAGACAAAAGCTGCAGATCAGCATAAAGGCCACTGGTTGGCAGGGGTAGTGATAGCTTTTTTTCTTGCTACACACAAATGGTATGCACTCATTGCGAACATACAGACAAACAAAAGCAAGAGAGTTAACACCCCCAGTGGGACCACTGTGCTGTGCCAACCGGAGCCCCCTTCGAGGGCTGCTGGGCACGCTGTGGCGGCCAGCCTTCCAATGCCAGCCCCTCCAGGGACATCCTCTGCTGTAGAGCTCCTCCTGGCCCCAGGGCACGCCCTTCCCGGACGGCCACATCCAGTGGCTGATGCCTGCAGCTGTTTAAGGGCCTGGCTACCTCGGCCTTTGGACACTCTGAAGGGCTGCTCCAGATCCAGAGCTCCCCGTTTTGACACCCCACATCTCTCTTTGCCCACTTCCTGCTTCCTGTCTCTCCCTTCCACCTGACGCGAGTCCCCAGGGCGTTCCTGGATGAACATGCGTCCTGCTACATGCTACCCAGGAAATCAACATGCAGCATCCCTCCGTGTACATGTCCTTATCAGGAGATAACCACTGTGCACATTCTGGCACACAGCATTGCAACGCTTTGAGGCCCTCTCCCTCTTTCAACATGTAATAATTAAAAAAAAAAAAAACTTTACAAAAACAGGATCATGCTGCACAAACTCTTTCTGATTGACATAGCACTGTGTGGTGGTAAAGAGCGCAGGCACTGCAGGCACTGAAGCCAAATGGCCAGGGTTCAAATCCCAGCTCTGCCACTTACTAGGAATTACGTAACCTCCACGAGCCTCAGTTTCCTCCTCTGTAGAATGGTGCCTAATAGTACCTTCTTTCTAAGTTTGTTTTGAGGATTCCATGAGTTAAAGCACTTATAACGGTAATACAGTAAATAAGCAATACATGATGACGAATGAATTCTATTATTAATAAATTGTAAGCTAATACATTTATAAGAATTAAAATGATAAGAAACAAATAATAACTATTAGGTGCTGTTATTATTCTCTACCCAGTTTCTCACAATATGTTGTCACATTTTTCCATATTCTTCTGTCTTCATTTTTAACGGCTTCACGATAACCTGCTGTAAGAACATACCATAGTTGTTTTCACCAGTCTCGTTCCTTGGGCAGGCATTCTTGGCAGAGGAGCCAGCAAAGGGCAGGAGGAAAGAGGCTGTTTGTAGGGACCTGAAAAGCCTTCCGATTCGGCAGGAGGAGAGCAGGGTTGGATCCCGGGGGGCCTCGTCATCTCTGCCAAGAAGTTTGGGTTCGACCCTGTGCTTGATGAAGTGAGTACAAGCTCTCTCTCTAATGGCAGGGTCCAGACGCCGTGAGGCCTGGATGGAGGAGAGAATTTTAGGAAGAAGAATCTGCTCGGGGACGCATTATGGGTCTGGCTGGACCTGGTCCGTGAGGCTTTTCCACCTGGGGAGGGAAGGCGGTGGCAGGAGGACAGTTGCTGCCCGTCCATTTGCCTCCAGAACAGCAGCTGTTGTCTTACCCCCTGACCATAACCTCACCTCCTGAGCGGTCAGGAGGCAGTGAGCTCCTTTGGCTTGAGCACACTTGGCAAATTGAATTCCCGGAGCTGGCAAATGCACCATCGCATCATTGTCAGCTGTGGTGAGAAGAGTCAATTCACTTGTGGTGAGGGATCTGTAGAAAGGCCAGGAATCCAAGTCCTGGGCCAGAGGGAAGATGAGCTCATCTCTCTCCCTGCTTTCAAAAACCCAGTGAGCCCGCGACAGTCATAAACTCCCTCTGGGATAAACAGAAGAGAGGCTGTTTGGGATTTCGAATTTGATGATCATTTTACACCCTAGAGAAGAAGGCCAGGCTGTGGGAGAAGGAGGGTGGTACCTTATATGGTTGTGCAGGTTGGGCACTGAACAACCCATTCACATGACAGCCGCTGGGATTGGCACCTCCCAGGGCCACACAGTGTTCAACCGCAATGGTGGCCTGCAGGAACCCTTAGGTAGGTGCCTGGGAGAAGAGTGGGCTCTCAGCCAGGGTTAGGAAGGAGGGAAACACTGGCCTCCTGCTGCTTCTCAAGGAAAGAAAGCAGAATTTCCCAAGCGCCTGCAAAAGAGGGAGGATACGTTGCTTAGAGAGCCCTTTCTTATCCATTCTCAACCTAGCCAATTTTCTAAAACAATGTATATTTTATGTTGAAATGGACAATATTTCCATGTGGTTCAAAATTCAAAAGGTACAAATGCTTCAATGACAAGCCTCCCTTCCATTCCGTCCCCTAGACACTCAGTTGCTTTCAGCTGAGGCAGCCAATGGTACAGATTTCCTTTATCCTTGGCCAGTTTCAAGACTTCCTTGGGAAGCTTTCTCAATCCATCTCCTCCCTGTTGCCTCTTATCACTCTTGCTGGAATTTGTCATTCACTCATCCACTTCCCTCCCCCACCCCTTTCCTCCCTCCCTTCTTTCTGAACCTCGAGGGCCAAGAGTTGAGTTATTCATACTCCTTGCCTCATGCTGCACAAAGCTCCCTTTTGTACTAAACTAATTCATTCATTCTCTTTTACCCCATATCTCTCCAACTCTCTATAGACAACCTTTCCAATATGTTGTTTATATTCTTTTGTTTATATGTGTTCCTGTAAATGGGTGGGCATGCATTTTTAAAAAAAATTCAAGTAAACATGGAGTACCAACTCTGGGTTAGCCCTTGTGCTGGGTCCTGGGTGTTTAGGGGAGCACAGACAGGTTGGGTCCCTGCTCTGAAGGAGTCTTCAGGGTACAAGTCATTTGGGAGTTTTCCTCTGCTCAGTGTTCCTACAGAAAGACCTTCCCCAGCAGTCTTCCTGCTCCTCCATCTCCTTTCTCTGTCTCACTCTGCCTCTTTGTTTCTGGCTTCCTGTCTCTGTTTCCCTGCCTTGATCCTTCCTCTGAACCAGCCACTTTGCACATTTGATCCCATGACTCCACCCCAGGTCAGTAAGGGAGTGGACCCAGGCATGCTGGGTCTTCTAGAAGGTTCTCTAGGCTCTCCCACCCCCATCTTTAGGCCATACTCCACACTCTCACAGGCCCCCAAAGAAACCCACCTCCTCAGAGCACTGACAGCAATGTCATTTTTTTCTTGGAGATTTCGTGGATGTGGAGAAGGCAATCTGCATGCACACCCTTCAGCAGAAACCCAACCAGATTCCCCATTAAACATCTATGTTTTCACTCACCAAGTTTTCTTGGCAGGGAAACTCATCTCTCCCCTTCTATTCTCTCCCTGCCCCTTTCCTCCTCCTTCTCTTCTCCCACCTTGCAGCCTCCAAAGGCCCCTCTAGTGCCTTGAGAAATTCACCTCTGCTGTTGGCATCTCCCCTTTAAGACAAAAGCTGGAGATTAGCATAAAGGCCACTGGTTGGCAGGGGTTGTGATGGCAGAAGAGGTGGAGAAGGTATACAAAGGGGACGGTGACTGTACTTTTTATTATCACCAATCCTTGGCCACAAATTCTAAATTTGTGACAAAATACCCCCTCCCCCAACCCCTATCCTATGCCACTGCTCATACAAGTTGGGTACAGTATAGCAGAATGTTTAAGTCAGACAGCCAGGTTTCACTCCTAGCTCTGATGCTCTCTATCTGTGTGAGCTTGGGCAAGTTACACCACCTTTCTGTACCTTGGTTTTCCCACTTGTAAGAGGGGGATCCTAACAGCATCATGGCATAGTTGGAAGGTTTTCATGTCTGCCGTTTGCTTGGAGCAGTTAATATGCACTTAACAAATGTTGACCATTATTGGTGGTAGGAAAATTGTGAAAATCTTGGAATGAGCAAAAACGATCACTGGGTGGCCTATCTAATGCACCCATCTGGGTTGTCTCCACCTTTCCTTGTCTTTGAGCTATTTTACAACCCTATAAATTGCAGAAATCTGATAATAATGCAAATGATTCTTGTCCATAGAAATGCAAATGAATCATGTCTAGTGGAATGCAATGGATTATTGTACTCTGGATATAAGACCAGTTTTGCATATACTGAATACATTTGCCTCAGTAATCCTGATTGCCTATGCATGTCTATTCTTTGACTTCTTCTTTGAACCAGTTGTAGCATCTTTTTCGTTCTCTCATTAATGAGTGAAATAAAATCATTTACATGTTCATTTTATATTTTTATGAGAGTCATTATTTCATCTCTTTAAAAAAAAATATCTTTAAGAGTTGTCTTCATTTCCTAGGCCCGTGGCTTAATATAACAGAAATTTATTGTCTCACAGCTCTGGAGGCTAGGAGTCCAGAATCAAGGTGTCAGCAGCACTGTGATTCCTCTTGAAACTGTAGGCGCGAATCCTCCCTTGCCTTTTCTAGTTTTAGTGATTTGCTGGGAATCTAGTCTCCAAAACTGTGAAGCACTAAATTCCTATTGTTTAAGCCAACAATTGTGGGGAATTTGTCGTAGCAACCCTAGCATAAAAGAAGACAGTTCTTGGTACTGGGAAGTAGGGTGTTGCTTTACAAATACCTAAACCTGTGGAAGTGGCTTTGGAATTGGGTAATGAGTAGAGGCTGGAAGACAAAGCCTAAATTACCTTGAAGAGACTGTTGGTAGAAATAAAGATATTAAAGATGATTTTGGTGAGGGCTGAGAAAAAAGTGAAGAGAGCTGTAGAGAAAATTCATATCATCTTAGAGAATACATATATTATCACAAACAGAATGTTGGTAGAAATATGGATGTTAAAGGCACTTCTGGTGAGGCCTTAGAAGAAAATGATGACTGTGTTATTGGAAACTGGAGGAAGTGATCTTTGTTATAAAGTGGCAGAGAACTTGACGAAATTGTGTTCTGATGGCAGATGGCAGAACTTGTAAGCAATGAACTTGTATATTTAGGTGAGGAGATTTCCAAGCTAAGTGTGGAAGATGTGGCCTGGTTTGTGCTTGCTGCTTATAGTAAAATGAGAGCGGAAAAGGATAAACTGAGGAATGAACTGTTAAGCACAAAGTAACCAGCATTTGATGATTTGGAAAATTCTCAGCTTTTCCAGATAGTGTGGTCTGAGACTAGGGCCAGAAGCAGCTTTATCAAGGGCCCTTCCTTAGCTTTCAGGAAATGTGTACCCAGAGGACAGGGTGTCACACAAGGATGTGACAGCTAAAGAGGGTATGGCTGAACATGGATCCAGTCGGCCCATCTCAGAGGAAGTCAAGATTAGACTTGCAATTATATAGGAAAGATCTGTGGAAGATTCTTTTGTCTGATGGTTTGAACCCCCTTGAATTGTAGAGAAAGCCAACAGGTTTTTTGAGAACTTTGTATGTACAGAAGCACTGCCACCTGGTCTGAAAAGGACAGAGATGGGATGAAATGAAGAAAGAAAGCCATCAATGGCAGAACCATGGAACCAGAGGCCTGAGCAGATGAGATTTCCTTGGGCCAAGAGAGAGGGGCTTTTGCCCCAGCCTTTGGATAAGGTGGGGCTTCTATGATGGAGTTTGAAAAGGACAGGCCTGCCCTGGCATTTGGAGAGGGAGAGACTTCTGCCCTGGTTTTCAGGGAGAGCATGACTGCCTCTCTAGTGCTCAAAGAAGGGTGGGCCTATACCCCAGCATTTGGTGGGGGTGTGGTCACTGTCCCAGGGCATGGAGAGGGTAGATCTACTCTTCCAGCAAGGGTGGAGGACAAAGCATCAGATCACAGCTGACTCCCAAAGCTTGGGATCTAATGGAGCTTACCTCAGCGGGTTTTGGGACATATGGCCCCTGTCTTCCTTCCAATTTCTCCCTTCTGGAATGGGAATGTCTACCCTAATGCTGCCCCATGACCCACCATTATATTTTGGAAGAAGACAACATGTTTTCTCAGTTTCACTGGTCCACAGAAGGAGAGGAATTTTGCCCCAGAATGGACTGCACCCATAACTGATTTTCAGAAGACTTTGGACTCAGGAGTTGTTCCTGAAATGGCTTAAGGTTTTTGGGATATTGGGATGGGACAAACGCATTTTGCATGTGGGAAGGACATGCCTTTTTAGGGCCCAGATGGTGGATTGTTGGGGATCGAATCATGTCTCTCACAGAGGACATGTTCAAGACCTAACCTCCAGCACTGTGGATGTGAACCCATCTGTAAATATGACCTTTGAAGATGTTATTATTCAAAGATCCTGTTTAGATGCGGCCAAATGGAATCAGGGTGGCCCTTAGTCCATATGACTGGGGGCATGATAAGGAAAGGAAATTGGACACAGAAGTAGAAGCCAGAGAAGCAGAAGAAGCCCTATGTCAGTAGAATTCAGAAGCAGGGGAAGCCAGAGAGAGGCATCTCCATGTGATGGAGTATTGCCACTGACAGAATGCTGTAGACGTTGGAGAAATCACGGCCTTGCTCACACTGTGATTTAGGATTTCTGGCCTCCAGAACCCTGAGCCAATAAGTTCCTGTTGTTTAAGCCAAACTGAGTGTGACATTTGTTGTAGCAGACCTGACAAACTAAGACAGTAACCCAGAGGTGGCAGGTCAACCCCTGAGAGCCTCCCTGCCAGGTCCTTAGGAATCATGAGTCATTTACCATAGCAGGATGAGGAAGCGAGTTTACCCTGCTCACCACACATGGAGACTGAGATCCCCTCCTAATCTTGCCCCCACATTTCTTCCCCCACGATCACCACCTTTTCCCCTCCTCTCTCCCCACACAGACTCTCCAGCCCCTCTCTGATTTATGAGTTACAATTCCAAGCAGGAATTCAGGCCTGGGAGCCTGAATTTTAACAAGTTCCCCAGGTGATTCTCACGCACAGGAAAGTTTAAGAGCCAAGACAACACAAGACAGTCCCACCTTCTCAGGTTAGAATCCTGGACCCTTTTACACAGTTAATAACCCAGGCCTTGAATTAACAACTGCCTGAGCTTGAATCACAGTCCTGGCACCTCCTAGCTTTGTGACTTAGTAAGTCAGACAGTCACCAGAGAGACTCAGTTTTCTCTTCAGTAAAATGGGGTGATTGATAGTGTCTATCTCATTGGGTGATCATAGAGATTCATTCATTCATTTATCATTCATTTATTCATTCACTTGACAAAGGTGTACTAAGTGCGTAATTGCGTCAAGAATTGTTCTAGGCATTGGGAACACTAGCGTGCACGCTCACGTGCACACACACACATCCTGCCTTCAGTGTGCTTATATTCTAGTCCAGGGATCAGCAAACTTTCTCTGTAAAGGGCTTGATACTAAATATTTTGCCTAAATATTTTAGGATCATGAACTGTCTCTGTAAAATATTCTTTGTTGTTTTTGTTTTTTTTCCTACAAACGTTTGAACATGTTAAAACCATCGCTAGCTTGTGGGCTGTTCCAAGTCAGGCCACAGGCTGGATTTCACTGACTCCTGTTCTAGAGGATTTAATGAAATAGTAGGTATAAAATATCTAGCGTCCATGATGACGACACAAAGTGGTCAGCACAGCTCCTGGCTTGGGAAAATAGTTGCTTTATTTGTCAGTGGCCAGTAAGTTGCCACTCTCTTGAGCTTTACGCTCTGAACTTTGGAGTCTTGTCCTAGTCCTGGCAGCAGCTCTCTCCCACCGCCTCCTCTCTTTCATCCTCCTCCCGAGGTCAGCAGGGTGGATGCCAGCATCATCTGCCCATCAGCCACGGCTGGCAGCCCCCGGCAGGCTGGCTGCTGGGCCCCTGCCTCGCCAGGACACACTTCCCCCGGGCTCCTCTGCCTCTCAGGGAAAGTGGCCGGAACCAGCTGGAATGATTCACTAGCTGGCGGCCACACGGCTTGGCTCTCGGCAGGTTCGGACTCTGCTGTGCCAACTGAAAGGGTGGTAGAAGTAGATGCCATTGGTCAAGACGGCCTCCTCTCGCCAGGACCGGGCAACCTGCGGACAATTCTTTGCTGCCTGAGGTTTCTGGACATGGAATGAAATGATCCAGGGCTAAGGCAGGCTCCCCAACTGGGCAGTCAGCTCTCCGCTCTCACATCCCAGGGGAAAGCAGGGACTGAGTCTGCCTTTGGCTTTTGCTGGAGCTCCTGCTCTCCCTGGAGCTGGTGTGGCCTACCCCTGAGGCCGGAAACTACTCTGCTGTGTTTTATTGCTCGGGAAAAGCTGTCCCTTCCAAGAAATCAAACTCCTCAAGGGTGTAGCAGCCTCTTGATGGCTCTCTCTGCACCCACCGCACCCCTCTCTAATCCATCTTCCACGCTGCAGTCAGCGTGATCTTTTATAAATGTGGCTTTGATCTTTACTTTCCTGCTTTAAAACCCTTCAATGCTTCCCCATAACGTTTAGGATAAAATTCAGAGTCCTCAGCTAGTCTGAGGAGCTGCCCCTTCACATCTCCATGGTTTGGTGCATGCTGCTGTATTTGCCTGCTGTATTCCCTCTTCCTCCTCGCCTACTGGGGAAAGCTTGTCCTTTTGTATGCCACACAGTTGCCACTTCTTCCAGGCAGCCTTCTGTGATTTCCCTAATTAAGTCCGACCCAAAGAGGCAAGGATTGGGAAGGTTCTCTACTGTGGTGCAGTGGTGTCCTTGCCTGTCCACTTTTGTGGTATAGTTCTGGAACTGTTCCTGGCCCAGAATCCCCAAACCTGGCTCTCCAGCCTTCCGGGCAAGTCTGTCAACTACGTAATACCCTTTAATTAATTCCTTTTCTGTGCTAATCACCCAGAGTTGGTTTCTATTGCTTGCAGTTAAGAACTCTGACTTACAGGGGGGCGGATGTAGCTCAAATGGTTGGGCGTCCGCCTGCCAAATGGAGGGATCTGGGTTCGATCCCCGGGAACTCCCGGTAAAATAAAATATATATATATAGAAGGCGCATGGGCTGCCAGGTTCTGTGTGCCGGTGAGCCGCCAGGCCCCAGGAGCCATGCAGCAAGATGATGATGTAACAGGAAGAGACAAGATGAGATGCTTTGAAAGCTCTGAAAACCAGGAACCGAGGTGGCACAGCTGGCAGAACACCTCTCTCCTGCATCGGAGGTCTCCAGGATCGAATCCCGGTGAAGACTGGAGGAGAAGGATGAGAAGAGATGGCAGGAAACAGACACAGAGAATTGCCCAGCGAATGGACACAAAACAGCAAATGGGGAAGGGGGGCTTAAAATGGATAAAGTAAATAAATAAATTTAAAAAAAAAAAAAAAGAACTCTGACTTACAGCCTAGCAACTCTAATAGAATATCTTGCTACTGCCTTAAATGAGATCTTTTCTCTGCCTCGGTTTCTTTGTATTTTAGATGGGGAAAAGGGGTGTGCCTCTCCTGAGCTCTGGGGGGTGCAGGGGAAATCCATGGAAAAGGAAAGAGAAAAAGGAGGGAAAATTTACTTCAGAGAAAGAACATTCAGCTGGCGCTTTTGAGAGTCCTATCTTGTACCATTTAAGACTTGCCTAAGTGTTCAATTTGACAGCCATATGTGGGGTGCATTGCTACCTTGACCTAGAAGCCTGAATCATGGGATGGCTCGGACTGAATTACACTCTAGCATCCGCAAAAAAGGTGAGTGGCTCTGGTCCCCTCAGAGGCTTGGCTGTTGGGAAGGGAAGCAAGATCAAAGTTGTAGGAAATTGTTTGATCTTCCTTCAGAAACTGGGGCTTTAGGGGAACCTGAACAGTGATTAATTCCTGGTGAGTGGAGAGTCATCACTCAAGAAAAAATGATTTCCAGGTCCCCACCTTGAGTAACTGGGGTGGGGGTGTGTGATGCCATTTGTGGAAATCTTTTCAATGCGATCTTTTTTAAAAAGGGAGAGTCTACCTTCTCCCCAACAAATCTCCATTGCACCCACTTGTCTCTGTCACACTTCCACTGTGGACCAGATTCGCATCATCTCTCACCTGGCCGGCTGCAGTGGCTCCTCATCCACACCCCTGCAGCACTTTTGCTCACCTGGAATCCATTTTCCATCCAGCAGTCAGAGAGCTCTTTGTAAAGTGTGAGCCTGACCGCATATTCCCCTAATTAAAACCTCCAAGGGCTTCACCCTCTGCACTTAGAAAGAAATCTAAACTCCTTTCCTGGGCGGCATGGCCCTGGGCGATCTGGCTCACGCCCACCTCTCTACCTCATCTCGCACCTTTCACCGGCTTGATCACTCTGCTCCAACCACAGGGGCCTTCTTGAAGTTTCTGATTCATGCCAAGCTTTTGTTCCACCTCTGAGCTTGGAGCCCCCTCTGCCTGGAACGCTCCTGGGTCTAATCGTCATTGTTCAGGTCAGAAAGGATTCCCCAGATCCCCCAGTTTAAACTGAGACGGTTCTCTCCCTTAGTCCCCTATTGGCTGCTTTCATAGTTTCTGACTATTTATAATTCTTTAGTTCATTGCATTTGATAGTCTAGTACTTGCCTTCCCCCTGGACTGAGAGTGACAGGAGGGCGGAACCATGTGTGCCTGGGTTGGCTGCAGATCCTCAATGCCCACAGCTAGCTGGTGCCCAGCAAAGAGTAGATGCTGTTCATCAAATGAATGACAGAGTAGATAAAGTGAGCAAGGAACAGTTGATTTTAGTGAACGATGCCATCCTTCAAATATAGAAAAGGTGCCCCTGGCCAGAGCGAGCCTAGATGTCAGGTGAGATATCTACTCCCAATGGCACAGAGATCTTATTTCTAAAATGCCTTCTTTACCTCTGCACCACTGCTGAAGGTTTTGATTCCTATTTAAGGTTTTCTCCAAGGAGGTGTCACTTAAATTCTTCTTTAATCTAAGTTCCCCTGCTCAAATCCAGGCTCTCACCATCTCTAGCTTCCATGAGCGGTAGCCTCACAGCCTTCCAGGTCCTCCTCAAAACGAAGGGGGCCTTCTAAAAATGCAAATCTGACTGTCCACCCCCAACTTCAAAACCTAATCTTCAGAGCCCCAAGCCTTTAATAATACCCACTTTTTAGGACCCCCAATCCCCACACAACATTTTGTTGACATTTCTCTTCTGCCTATAAAGCCCTTCCGTATCTCATCCAACAAGAAAAAAAACAAACAAACAAACTTCTGTTCATCCTTCAAAACCCATCTTGGATGTCCCATCTTCCAGAAGGCTTACTTGAAAGTTCTTTCTGTCCAGATAGAATGTATTCCTCCCTTCTTTTGTTACCTCTGTAGGTATACATGTATTTATAGCTGTACTTACCTCAACAAATTGAAATTTATTTTATTTTATGACAGTGTATCCTGTTAGTGAGGCAGTACTGGATAGAGTGACTAACTGTCCCGGTATGGCCAGGACTAAGGCGTTTCCAAGGACACGGGATTTTCAGCACTAAAACCAGAACAATTCCAGGCCAACCAGGAGAGCTGGTGATGGTGAAGAGCAGGCACGGTGGAGCCAGCGTGTGAAAGGTTTGATACCTGACGCTTGGCAGCTGTGTGACGCTGGGCAAGGTGATTTCTCTGCACTTCGGTTTCCCTTGTAAAATGGGGATAATAATGGCATCCACAGGTTGTCACGAGGATGAAATGAGTTAATATGTTTATGGTGTAGAAGAACTGAATGAGGACTCAACAAATGTTATTATTCCTATTACCTCTGTCAGCAAATATTTGCTGAGCACCTTCTACCATCCAGAGCCTGGACTGGGAGCTTGGGAGATAGGTGGACACAGGCCCAGAAGGCAACAGCCTTCCCGATTTAGCTTTGATCTCAGTATCTAGCCCCGTTCCCGATGCATGGAGGACGGCTCAGTAAGTATTTGTGGAGTGAATGACGCAGTCTTAGACCACATTTGATGGAGTGTTTTGTGGTGGTCTGTCCCTCTGTTCTGGGGTTAAAGCCTTGGGATATCCAAAAACCTATGTTGACCCCAGCTCTGACCAGCCTAGATGAATAGTAGCTTAGACTTCCTCTGCCACCTCTCCACACAATGGCTGAGAGGCCCACCTCAGGGCCTTTGCACTTGCTGGTCCCTCTGCCTGGCATACACATCCCTGTCTTCCCATGGTTGCCACCCTGGTCTTCTGCAAGAGCTTCAGAGAGGACTTCCTTGGCCATCCTGGCCCAAAGTAGGGACCCCCACTCTAGTTCCTCTTCTCTCCCATCATCCTGTGCTATTTTCTTCAGAGCACTTACCCTGGGCTAAAATGATCTCATTGGTTTTCATGCTTACTTTCTGTCTCCCCCACCAGCATATAAATTCTACAAGGCAGAGACTTAGTCTGTGAGGTTTATCCTATGACCTCTGAGCCTCCCACCTGACACATAGTAGGTGCTAAGTAAAAATTTATCCAATAAATGAAAGAATCATTCCCATCTAGTGGCTACCATTTATCAGGCATGTGCTGCCAGCTAACGGCTGAGCCCTTTATAGGTGTCCCCTCATTCAGTCCCTAAATGCCTGTTACCACCCCATGCCTTCCAGCTGAGAGAGCACATGGCACCTGCCTGAGGTCACACACTAGTAACATCAGAGCTTGGTTTTGGACTCTGGCTCCTGCCTTTCAAAAACCTTCTGCTGTTCCCCACTAGGGGACAACGTCTTTTCCCATTCTCAGCCCCTCGGGGTCCTTGAGAAGAGATGAATCACAAAACTCCAGGTCGCCATCAGCCTTGAGTGTGGCGTTCCGCTTGCAGCCCGGGAGCCGCAGTTGGAAAGGCCACCCAGGGACCTGCCAGGGCTGGCTGTGCGGCAGGCTCCAGAGGCCTGCATGACAGCCTTGCTGTCACGTAGCGCCGGACCGCAGGTGTTCTGCACCAGACCCTCTTTCAGGAAGAAAATGCAATTATGGCTGCACAGTTGGCAGACTTCATCTCCATTCCCAGCCTTGGAGGGGGACCAAGGGGCAGCCCAACGCTGTGCCGCGATTGCCTCTGTGTGCGTGCTTGTGCGTGCGTGTCTTCAGTTAACCCTTGCAGAGCTGAACACAACGTCAGGCTTTATGGGGTACTTTTGGGAAGGAGGAAATGAGCATTTTCTAGCTGTCAGTAACTCTGTCCATGGCTCTTTGCTCCACCCTTGCCTCCTCCTTCAACTACAATAGCTACACTTTTTGAGGGCTTACCCTGGGCTACGTGCGATGCCTGGTACTTTATATGTATAACCTCATTTAGACCTTGTAACCACTGCATGAGGATAGTGCTCCTGTAAAGTCCATGTTACAGGTGAGGAAATGGACTCAGAGAGACCAAGGAACGTGTCCAGGGTAGGACACGTCAGACTCCACTTATATACTGCCCTTCCAGTAAGTTTGATATTGATTTTCTGTTTAGCAGATATCAAAACCTACCTCTTTGATTTGACACCCACTCATTGATTCCTCTATGTGGCATCGTTTCGCTGAGCCTACCTACCTTCTAGGTGTCATATTGTCAAGTGCAGTTGGTAAGGGACAGACCCTAGGCTTTAGGGAGAAATAGACTTGGACACGGTCTTGGCTCCACCATTCTCTTAGCTGTGTGCTGTTGAGCAAGGTACTTGCCTTCTCTGAGTCTCAGCTACTTCAGTAGATGTTAAGTAAAAGTTTATCCAATAAATGGGGTTGATAAGAGGTTCTGCCCCAAGAGATGGTGGAGATTGCATGGGATCATCTATGTAAAGCTCCTAGCACTGTGCCTGGTATTCAGCCGGCCCAGTAATAATGGTGCCATCCTTTGAGTGTTTAGAGCAGGTGCTCAGTAAATGCTATTAAAATTATATGATGGTTATTCATAAGAATTTCTTATTTCTTCATTCATTCATTCAAAAAGAATTTACTGAGATTCTTTTATGTGCCAGGTACTAACAATTGGAGAAATATTGGAGAAGTCAGACATGGTCTCTGCCCTCATGACGATTATAATCTTTCTCTTTCTCTCTCCCCCTTCTCCTTCTGAGTTGGGCCTGGCCCCTTGGCTCCAGAAGCCCCTACCCCCAGCTCAAGTTCCATGGCATACTCCCCAAATCTCTCTTACATATTCTCAGGCAGAGCTCCCAAGCCTGGGCCCTGACCGGCGGCTTCACTTTCCTATCCTGAAAGGACAGAGCTGATGGAGAAGGCATCTCTCTCCCAGCAAGTTTCACCTCCGCATAGAGAGAGGAAAAGGGTCACTGATGTGGTTTCAGCATTGGGCTGCACAGTGCAAATAAATGGGACCTCTTGGGTAAAGGCGAGGCCTTGTATACCAGAAAGACTAGAGGATTGGAAACAGAGGCTTGACGTTCAATTCCAGCTCAGCCTCTAGCGTGCTGTGTGATCTTGGAACAATTCCTTCCCCTCTCTGGCTCATTCTTATAACACCGTCACTGTTTTGCCACCGCTGTGTACTACCTGTAGAGTTATTTACTTCATGTGTTTTCTTTAAAATGACTCACCTTAAATTTAAAGGGAACATTTATAGAATATTTATATTATATATTTATATCATGAATGAAAAACCAGTGATCAATTGCCATAAATGGAAAACAACCATGAAAATAAACAGGAGGGGAACAAATCCACGATGTTAAATTCTACTCAGATACTGTTGCCTTTTGGAAGTGCTGAGTCTGAGGCTTGTTGCGATGTGTTAAACAGGAAAGCGGCAGGTCTTAGACAGGTGGTAAACGCACGCCAGCACCCAACCCCGCCGTGCTGGGTGAGGTGGCCAGAGCAGTAGAAAGAGGAAGCATCAGGGAAGTGTGCCCTACTATGAAACTGATAGTTTTTAGTGTCATATTTGGGTGCCACACAAAACCCACCTCTCATCTTAACAGTGATAGTCATCCCTCATTTGGGGACACAGAATTTCTAAGGTCCTTCCTGTTCGGACATTCCAGAATTCGTGGATACCCAGATAAACAAAATAGGATGTATTTTGTCAAGTAATTTGGACCACCTGGTGAAGCAGGTGGCATTGTGTGTGGTCCCCAGGCCCTCTGGGTCCCTTGTTAGCTTTCTCCCAATTATCCATAATGGAAACCTCAAGTTTTCTCCATCCTCCGGCCACACCCCAACCTCTTAGCAGACTCCTGTGCCATGGAAGCATCAGTCAAAGGGGAATTTCCCCTTTCCTCCCCACCACTCCTCTCCTCTCACCTGCTCTATGGGGTGTTCCTCCTGGTCTTTGTTCCATTAACGATCCCCTTTCCAGCATTTTCACACACCCCCCCACCCCACCCCCGCAATGGCTCCTTCCCACCAACACTTATCTCAAAAGTCTTTCCCCATAAATGTATATTTTATCAGGCAATAAATAAGACTCCGAGGAAACAAAATTACTTGACAAAATACATCCTATTTTGTTTGTTTTTTTCTTTGAGCACTTTTACCTATCTTTTGAAATAGCCCAACTGGTTAGAGCAGAGGCTGTAAAATGGGCCAAACCTGGCCTTGGCCTGTTTTGTTAATAAAGTTTTATCAGAACGCAGCCATGCTCATTCTCTTCCGTACTGCCTATGGCTGCTTTCATGCTACAGTGCAGAGCTGAGTAGTTAATAACAGAAATCACATGGCCACAAAGCCTAAAATGTTTATACTGGCCCTTTGCAGAAAAAAGTTTGCTAACAACTATGCTAGAGGATAATCAATTGTGCATTTCAAGGTGAAGAATTGATAATGGGCTGCTTCCAATTTGTCAGTTTTAAAATTATCGCCTGAATAGAAATGTGGCCATGAAACAGAATACACCATAGCGTGAGGGTTCAAGGACTGGATTACACACTGGACGTGGCAGAATTTTGACCCACCCAACTCCACACTGCCACGTGGAATTATGCCCATGTGAAAACCCTTTCAAGTTCCGTACCCTATCACCTTATGCCCTAGAAAATGCCTTAATGCTACTGGTCTGTAGCTTGAGCACACCTTTTTCTTCAATGTAACACATTCATTTGTTCATCATTTTTCCCGGGAGAAACACATATACTCAAATCACAATTTGGTCATCACACATTTCAGATGTGTTGGCAATTAGCCAACATGAGATGAACTAGCTGTTTCGGGATGTTTCTCCTTTCTCTTCATTTCCAGCCATGAGGCATGGGGGTGGGGGGAGGGAGAAGGTAGAGGTATGGGACTTCAAGAGAAGCTTAAAGAGTAGAGTAACTGTTACCTGACACATGCCTAAAATCCCAAAGCCAAGATGCTGCTGGAAGCAGAGTGATGAGACAGTGTTGTTTGGAACAGTTTGTAGCCCCTGAATCTCACACAGCAAGATTGCCCCACGTTTCCTATGGAAGGGAGTCAACCACGGGCCATTCTCGAAGGTATGCCACAAGTAAGGATCACCTTGGGGGATGGGGTAATCCCCAACAGGAGGCATGGACTTTCAGAAGCCAGGACCTGGGATAAGTGAGTCGAGGAAGTTTGATTACTGGGGCACAGGTAAGAAAAAAAAAGGTTTATAGTTAATCCCCTTTCTCGCCCCCTGCCCCAGGCAACCATGAATCTACTTTCTGTCTCAATAGAGTTGCCTTTTGGGGACTTATCATATAAATGGAATCACACAGGATGTGGTATTTTGTAGCTGGCTTCTTTCACTTAGCATAGTGATTCTGAATTTTATCCATGTTGCAGCAGGTACTGGTATTTCATTCCTTTTGTTGTTGTTGAGTCGTGTTCTATTGTTTGGATATACCACTGTGTGGGGTCACTGCTTGGTAAGTTTCTCAGGTGGTTCTCATATGCAAACAGGGTTGAGGGCATGGAGCTAAACCATCCTATTATGAATAAGAACTTTTGAGATACCCAAGTAAACATTCTTGAGTTTCTCCTGATTCATAAAACAAAACCCAAACCAACAAACCTCCCTCAGCCTCAAGTTCCCATGCAGCTGCAGCTTCTTCCCTCTTCCTCAAAAACATCTTGGTCAGCCCTCTCCAGCTCCTCCCCTCCCCCTTGCTCCTCAACCCACTGGTACCCAGCTTCTCACCTGCCCACTGCCCAGAAATGCTGAAGACAAAGGAGATGTCTTGGTCAACCTCGACCTTCATCTTAGCATTTGTCCAGCTAGTTGCTTCCTTTTTCTGGAACCGCAGACTTTGTGACATCACATTTTTAAGGTTTTTTTTCTCTGAACTCCTGTTTATTTACATGAATATTTTTTATTAGTATTAAGTTTTCTATTGCTGCATAAAAACTTACCACAAACTCATTGACTCAAAACAACACCCATATGTTATTTCACACTTTCTGTGGGTCGGGAATCCAAGTATGGCTTACCTGGGGCCTCTGCTAAGGTGTCACCAGTCTGCAATCCAGGTGTCCGCTGGGCTGAGTGCTCACCTGGATTGTTAACTGGGGAAAATTTCAGTTCCAAGCTCAGTCAGGTTACTGCCAGAATTCATTTCCTGCAACTGCATGACTGGGGGCCCATGCTGTTTGCTGGGTGTCAGCGGGGTCCCCAGAGGCCACCCACGGTTCCTTGCCATGCGGCGCCCCTCGCAGGCCCTCTCACAGCACAGCCTCTTACTTCTCAAAGTCTGCAAGAGTCTCTCACTCTAGGCCACTAAGGCAGACTCTTATATAACATAATATAATCACAAAAGGGACATCCCATCACCTTTGCCATATTCCACTGGCTAGAAGCAAGTCACAGGTTCTACCTGCACTCACAGGGAAGGTTTTATATAAGGGCATAGCTCACTGAGGGTTGCTTAACGGTGTTCTTACCATGTGATAGGAACATATAAATAAATGTACAGAAAGTCATAGGAAATTACAGAAAGGGCCCTCATCTATATAATATCTTGATGTATTATCTTGTTTGCTTCAGAGTTTTCTAAAGCAGTGAAATACATTAAAAAGAATTGCAGCCCCTTGAGTATATGTTCCCTTCCCATTGTCTCCCTTTTGTCCTGGAACTAATTGTTAGGAAAACTTTGGAATTTAGTTTCTCTATTCATGTTTTTGTAGCATTTCTACAAATTATGTATGCATAGAAATAGTATAAATGGGATCATGCCCTATGTAGGCTTCAACTTTCAACATTCCATTTTTGAGGTTTATCCATTTTGGCACATGTAGCTTTATTCACTCTGCGAAATAGTATTCTATTAATTTACCATTATCCTCTTGGTGAACACTGAGGCTGCTTCCAGCTTTTTGCTAATGCTGCAATGTTGTAAACGTTGTCGCCACCCATCTCCTCCTCGAGCACCTGTGTGAGATTTTCTTCTAGAGTGTAAACCTGGAAATGGAATCACTTGGCTGTAAGGTAATGCAGTCACTGACTTTCTTTTTATTGCCTAATTTCTCTTCAGAGTGCTTGAATCCGTTTTCACTCCCACCAAAGGTCCTTGTCTTTTCCAAGGGTGCCTGACACTTGAGCATGCCTATTTCTTTTAATTATCAAAATTTGATAGGTGTGAAAATTATTGATGGTTTAGTGTTCACAGCTGTGAATTTTAGTGAACTAGAGCATGCTTCAAATTTTTCTTAACCATCCAGATTTCCTCTTCTATTAACTGCCTATTCCTATTTATAATCATCATCCATTTTTACTGCAAATTATGCAACAGGGACCTTTTCCCACCTCTGCGTGGAAGGTGGCACTGCTTTAGTCTCTCGCTGATTTTTTCATGGTGACTTCTGACAGTAGTGGCAGCACTGAGGTCCTCTGAAGTTCTTCGTGATCAGGAGACATGAGCGAGGGAGAGCGAGGACAAGAGAGGAGGAAAGGGGAGGACTCAGCATGGAGGTGAAATAGCTGATCAAGAACACATGGAATGCCTTCCAAGACTCTGGGCATGTTGAAGAGGGCCCTGCATGGACATATGTTGGCAAGATAAGAAAATCTGGGGAATTATGATTAATGGACCAGACCATATTTGGGTCCTTACATAGCTTAGTCTTTTCTGGGTTATGGGATAAGATGGCATCAGTTAAATCCTTTTATACACCTCGCAGCTTATGTATATACCAGGGAAAAGGTTAATATTCCAAAGATACTACAGCCTCCTGAGGTGGGGTCTCTCTCAAATCATAAGGTCTCTTTTTCCTACCTTGAGTCTACATTCATAAATGACCAGAGGCCAGGCTTGGGGTCATCAAGAACTATGCATGGGGATTCCTAGAACGCATGGATGGGAAAGCTCTCTCTTAAGCTAAGCAGAGCTGCTTTAGTCCTTGTCCCTCCACATCATCTGGATTCCTCATCAGGTCTTTGTCTGTAAGGACCAAACTTCAAATGTCATGGTAGACAGCAGCCCTGACAGTTTTGAAAGACCATCCATCTCAAATTTTTAAAAAACAAACAAAACTGCTTTTGAGAACTGAGTAACCATTCATTCACCCATCCGTCAGCTATCCATTTATCCATCCATTCATTTATCTGTCTAGTCATTCAAAAAACATTTTTTGAGCACAGCCACTAAGAACCAGGCTGAAGGTCTCCAAAGGAAAAGATTTGGTATTTCTCCCGGGTAATGTAAACCTATCCTAGGCTCTCATAGCCTCATTTTCAGACTTATTCATAAATCATCTAAAAAAAAAACTTTCCTTTTGTCTTGTAAAGTATAAATGTTGCTTTCTAATAACATTGAATCATAATCATTTAAAAATCATTAATTAAGTCAAATATTTATAAATTAGATAGTGAAAATCACCAAAATGCTTTCTTCTCCCATGTTAACTTTAGGGTCACTCTGTCAGACACTTTCATCTTACACACTTACCTATAAACACACCCATAGACATACAAGAAACTTTTTTCTTTTTAAACAATGTGAGGTTGTACTATACAAGTTATGTTTTACTTAAGGATATAATATAGATATGGAGTACATACAGATATTAATTATCATTTTCAAATAGCTTCATAATATTCCATTTTATGGAGGTACAGTACTTTAACAATTCCTTATTGATGGGCATTTGAGATAGTTTCAATTCTTTACTGTTATAAAACAAGGCTAAAATATCTTTGTTCAACTATCTTTGTATACATTTTCAACAATTTTTTAAAAAGCTAAATGTTTACAACTGGAATCGCTGACTCAAATGGTAGGCGTACAATTCTAAAATTTTAATAACTCTTGCTAACTTTCCTTCTAAAAAGGTAGATGCATCTAGACACGATAGGCAGGGCAGACAGCTCAGGAGTTTGGAGCCCTGCCAGTGGGATTTACCTGGGAGTTTGTGCTCCCCAGTGTGACAGAGTTGGACTCAGTTGTGGTTTCCCTACACATGGCTTTTCTGCTCCTTCTAATTGAACCTATAATTAGTACAATACTTGATAGGTCTATGTCCAAGAGACTTAAATCTTTGGTCTGTCCATGTGCAGTTGGGTCCTGAATCTCAGCAGAGTTGCAACACCTACTCTCCAGTTCACTGGACTCACCCAGGACAACTAACATGGTAATGATGATGGACAACGCCCATCCCAAGGGACAGAGAGAGTCTGTAACTGCAAGCAAGATAGTCCCATCCATCTGCCCCATGGGATCTAAGCCCCCCTCTCCATTAGAGGCAGAGTGGGTATCACCATCCCCAAATCCTCAAGACTGGGGAATGAACAATGGATTAAAGTAGACTTACTATTACTTTACTATAGGCTTATTGTTATTCTAGCAATGGAAGAAATTTGTCACTGATGTGGAGGCAGTGGCTGCCAGAGGTTCTGAGGGGAGGGAGAGGGAAGAAGATGTATAATATGGGGGCATTTTTGAGACATTGGAATTGTCCTGCATGATGTTGCAATGACAGATACAGACCATTATATATTTCGTCATAACTTACAAAATTGCGCGGGACAGAGTATATATTATAATGTAAACTATAGTCCACGGTTAGTGACAATGCTTCAATTGTGTGTTCATCAATTGTGACAAATGTACTACACTAATGAAGGATGTTGTTAATGTGGGAAAATGTGGGAGGGGAAGGGAGTGGGGCATATGGGAATCCCCTATGATTTTTATGTAATATTTATGTAATCTAAAATTTCTTTAAAATAAGTAAATAAATGAAAAAGGAAAGACAGAAGAACAGAAAGAGAAAAGAATGGAAAAATTGGCAAAAAAAAGGTCATAAGAATTTACACTACCATTACTGGTGAGTGTGAGAGTGCACATATCTTCACCCCCTCACCAACACTGGGTGTCAGTGCCTCCTGGCAAGATAGGATAACTTCATATTGGTTTAGTTTGCATCTCTTTAAATCATAATAAGCTTTAGTATATTTTCGTATGTTTATTATTATTGGTATTTCTTTTTTATGAATTGCCTGTTCCTATCCTTTGCCACGTTTTACAGTGGTATTCATCTTTTTCTTTTTGATTTGTAAGCACTCTTTATAAATTGAAGATATTAATTCTTAGTGTTTCATGCCTGTGCACATGTTTTTCACAGTATGGTTTTTAAAAAAATATAAGGATAGTGTATTTCATCATGAAGAAGTTCAACTTATTTGATTAAATCTATTACTCTTTTCATTCCCCCTTCACAGCCCCAGCATTTGGTGTGATACTAAGAAAAGCTGCCCACATTCAAGATTATAAAAAATGTCCCACACCTGTCTTCTTTTGGCATTTTTTTCTTTTTTATGTTTAAATCAATGGATCATGGATTTGTCATTTATCTCGATTGTGTACTAAATTCTTATGCACACATGGATCTATCTAGATTCAACAGCCTCGTTTTACAGATGATGAAATTCACGTGAGAATGGATCATTCAGGCAGTTGATGGCAAAGCTCCAGTGAGCACCCAGGGCCTTCCCCTTCCTGGCCAGCTCTCCTTCCAACATTGTCCCTTTGCCATTATCTTACTTATATCATAAATTCCTCCCAATTTCCATGATATATTGATATCGAACCCAGTGGCGTTCAGCTGGTGTGCCAAGAAAAACTTCTTAAGTCTTCCACCAAACATCAATCCATGGGGACAATTTTATGCCAGCTACAATGGAAGACACAAACTATAAAATCAGTATCTATCATAGGAGTGGGCCGTGTGATGTGGTATAGAGTGAGCAGAACTTTCTGGAATGAAAAGTAAGAGGTATAGTGTAACATCAAACTGGTGGCAAAGAAAGACTGAATGCTTATGATAGTCCCATCTTATGCTGGCAGGAATCACTTAAGTAAAATTTCGACAACAAGATCACCAAGTGAGTTGTTCATCTTAAAATTCATCAAAGGTGAAGCTTTTATATATTCTGACTCTCTTTAAGAAGAGTTTAGAAAGTTCACTGCTGCACCATTTACCTCTACTTGTACATCCTTTAAAAAGCATTGATTTTCCACACTACTTATTGTTTCATGACTAGGGTAATTCTCTGAACAAATTTTCAAAGACATTTGAAACGATCAGAGAAAAGATGTTTAATGTTCACAATAGAAAAGTAAAATGTTGACTCTATTAGTGCTAAAAGAATTATTATTTTCATCAAGAAAATTGTCAGTAGCTCAATCAACAACACCTACTATATCACGATGTTGGGAACATATAAACATTTAGAAACTGTTTATGATCCTTAAAGGAAATTTTGTATTTCTGGTATAAATTGTACATAAATTAAGAGGGACTTTTTAAATAATATATTTTTTATTGAAGTATATCATTCATACATGAGCATATATAAACAATAAGTGTAAAGTAAAAGTTATGAACTTACAAAATAAGGGTTCATTACATCATACAGGGGTCCCATACATCAACCCTCCACCAACACCTTCCATTGTCGTGAGACATTTGTTACAAACTATGCAAGAGCATTGTCAAAATATTACTACTAACTATAGGCCATCTCTTACATTTGGTGTATTTTCCCCCAAAACCACCCTATTATTTTTAAAATATATTTTTATTACAGAAGTTGTGAACTTACAAAACAATTATGCATATGTGTAGAATTCCCATACAGCACCCCTTCATCAACACACCACACCGTGGTAGAATATTTCTTACAAATTAGGAGATAATATCATCAAACTATTACCACCAACCATGGTCCATAGCATACATTTGGCACACTTTTTCTATACTCCCCCATTATCAACACAGTACATCTTTGATATTGATGCAAGAATATTGTAGTATAGCTGTTATCCACAGTTCATAGGTCACACCATAAGAGGGACTTTTTTAAGACCCTTCTTTGATGGAAATTAGGTTCTAAAATTAGTGAGTAAGGTGAAATTGAGTAACGAAATTTTGCCTTTGAAAGTCCCTTAAATCAGTAATGAAATAATGAATGATATGTGTAAATTATTCCCTTGTATTGAAACCAATATTTATCCAATTGAGGGACAGGTGAACTGGTTGTCTTGTGTTTAAGAGCCAAGTTACATGAAAAAAAAAAAAAATCCGATGGAATCCACTACAAATCCATGTAGAAAAAGCCACTAGAATCACTCTCAGCCTGGTGAGATGCTCATACTTTGAGAAGCATGTGGGAATAGAGACGGAATCAATTGTAAATCCATGTGTCCCATTTCAAACTCACACTTACTTTGCCGAATGGAGAGGATAATCCTCACCATGTATATGTATATTGTTCTGTCTCTCTCTTTCTTTCTCTCTCCCTCTCTCATTGTATTTTACTTTTTTACCTTTGATTCAGTTAAATATAGGTTTGTTGCAATTCTACCACCCCAGATGTCATAAGAATTTTACCTTACAAATATGTAAGAAAGCACATGCAGGCAAATGAATGTTTCTAGTAGGTAGCTGGTGCTGAAGGACCACTGAATGATGAGTACAACAAATGCGAATGCTTCACAGAAGGGATGAGATATGATCTTTTTGTAACAGCAATTGCATTGTAATTATCATTGACTTTTTAAGATTTTTTAAATTCTGCTCATCCCTTCAAATATGTTCCTGTAAATTTTCTTATTTGAAAGTGGGCTGTAAACTTTTTAAAAACCTAAAAATCTCTACTCTAAATTTTTCCCCCATGATTAAGCTCTGTTTGTCCTCTCGTTTCACTTAGGAAAAGATTCAGATTCCCAGCAATAAAATTACCTGTGGGCAGTCTAGAGAGAGCATTCGTTCTTGGAGTATTTTTGGAAAGAGGCACAGAAATTACTGCAGTATTTGGAGGAAAAAGATGCTGGAAGTAAATGTAAGAGTTACTGAAATTATTTGGATTAGAGAAGAAAATGGTGCAATTTTAGAACTCCCTTCAAGTTTAAAGAAGACGCTGAAATGGAGATAAATTGACTGCATTTTGTTCCGTAGAAGAGGAAGAAATAAAGAAACAAATAGATGTTAATGGGTTGAGGCTGGTCTTGCTACATGGCAGATTTTTTAAATTGCCAATCCTGTTCTTCTTCCTTTCCTCCCAATCCCATTCATTATTAAGTTTTTATGGGGATTTGGAAACAGAAAGCTTGGTACAGAAATTTTGGGAGAGAAGTGACATTGACCCTGAAGGATCTTTCCAGACTTAATTAGGGAAGGGAGATGGGAGAAGGAGAGGCATCTCTTTGAGGTCTTCTCTACCACTTGAGAATCTTGGTGTGGCTGGACAATTTTTGAACTCCAATGACCCAGAGAGGCTGGTGAGACTTATCCATCTCAAAAAGATTTAAAGCCTCTGTAAGATACTTCCCTCTTTCTTGAGAGGGATGGAATCGATATGTCTAAGTGTGGTCATAGATTGACTCTCTTGTTGATGGTGACATGGAATCTCACTCTGTGCTTGATTCACCCCTTGGGGGGGGGTTCTCCTTTGGGTGCCCACTTTTACTGCTGGGTGGCCTTGGTCAGGGGGTCCACTCTTATTTAACATTTCAATTCAGGTGAGGCAAGATGGAATATTTGAACAGGACTTTGCTAAAAGTCTTGAACAATGGTAAGAAACCAATAACCCTCAAGGGGATAGACAAACTGAAAGTAGAGCTGCCCTTCCAAGTAGACCTGCCTCATTAACCAGGTCTTGGGAATAACAGCCTATCCCAGTCCTTTACCTTCTGGCTTCAAGCCCCACCTTTAGCATCGCCCCAGGAAAATGGTTGTAGACATCCAGACTATCAAGTCAAAGACTTCCCAAATTAAGACAAGGAGACACCAAGCCCTCTCTTTTACCTTCGCAGACTTGTTTCCTTTTTCCCTGTCTGAACACTTGCCTCTTCCTGACAGATGCTGTGATGACCTCACCCTTTGGGGAAGACCCTGTACTTCCCCTCATGACTGTGGCCTTTCCCTCTCAGACCTCGCTGGGACAGCCATGTCAGAGCACATCACCATGCCCCAGACGGTCAAATCAATTAAGAGGCACACACATATAGCAATAAGGAGTCATTTCCTTACTAGCCTCTTAGAAATCAGATATTTACAAGATTAATTTACAATAACAAGAAGCCCTTGTCTCCAGCTGGGGAATATTTTTGTCCTCTCTCAGAGTGCTGAGGACGTACTTGACATAGTGGGGACAGGTCACCTGGATCAACCCTCACCCACCAGCTGGATGCATTTCACTGTTCTCATCACTGGAGCTGAATGATAGAAGCCCTAATGAGATGGGCAAGTGGCCTTTATGCAGCTGCCATCACATCACCCCACAGTCAAGGCTGAAGTTTCCCTCTGGAGCTTAGCAGTAGATGGAAACAGAGAGAGAACAAGGGTAAAACTGGAAACGACATTTCATGGTATTGAAATTGAGTATGAAGTGACAGGTGGCTCCCTTCTTCCACATCCTTGATGCTCTGTCTTTTTCTGGAACTGCCACTGGATGACTGCAATAAATGATATGCTCTCTCTACTTGGGGGAAGAGAAAGTGGAACATGTCATAGCTAAACCCTTTCCTCTTGTGAGTGACTCTGTCATTTCAAAGGAGGTCAACTTTCTCAGAGCAGGTCAAATTTTCTTCTTGTCCCTATTACAGGGAACTAAATAGTGATATAATTTTTCAATAATATAAATATGTTCCAGATACTTTAGAAATATTATAAATAATTCTCATCACCCTCTCTTGAAGTTAGAACTATTATTACTCCTATTCCCATTTTACAGATGATGGAATAGTGCCTCAGAGACTGGAAGTGACCTGTCCAATGTCACTCAGCCGGAAAGTGGCAGAACCAGAATTTGAGCCCAGATTTGCATGTGTCATATTCCTTTCACACCAGGAGCTTGCCTTTGGGAGTTACAACACTTTGAAGGTGTTTAATTTGGCACCACCTTTATTCCCCCCTAAAAGTGCTATTTGACATCTTTATTTTGAATCAAAGTCAATTAAAATTATTTTTAATTGATTTTGAACTGTGTGTCTGCTGGGATAGATGGGGGACCAGGATTGGGAATCTCTATCCCTCAAGAAAAAAAATTGCCTTTGGGGGCACCCAACAGCCCTACTTTGGAGGCACTCTGAGGATCAGGAGGATCATTTCGGGCCTTTTTCTCTAATTGTCTTAACAGTACAGCACACCTGACTGTCTGTCTCCTTGTGGGCTGTGAAATTCTCTGAGCCACATTTGTAAAATTCCCTGGGCTATGTGGAGGTGAGTGTAGGGGGGAACCACTTTAGCCTTCCTGTAGTTCTACCTTTGCCCATAACTTAGGAGCTCCTGGTCCTCCTCAGAAATATTTGGAAGGCCACTTCCCCTCAACCCTCCTCTCTTACTCCACTCCCAATGGAGAAGGAGGGCCTTGGCTGGTTTGTAGGATTAGGAGAAGAAATACAATATATGTGAGTGAGCCCCCTTCTCATTCTGTTTCTCAGGCTAGTCTGTCCCCAGAAGGGAGAGATTCTTCCCGGGTGTCTATCCTCCATGCAGGGACCCCAACGGGGCGGTGGTTCAGGCCTGGCTTCCAGAGGAGGGTCTGGGGTATATCGCCCACAGCTGTCACTATCAGGGCTGTACTTGGGAGGCAGAAATTCTGCTTGCAACTGTCTGGGTAACTGTCCTCCGTGCAGTCCCAGACTACTTCATGGGTATTTGGTCCAAGATCTAAACTGGTTGGGTAGGAAGTCTATTGGTTCTGGGTTCAACCAACATTCTCCAGTCTACTTTTGCAGTAATAGAGCTGATAATTAATCCCCACCAGTTGGTTTCTTGAATCTATTTCTCAACTGGTTCCAAACTCAGAGTGAGGGGATATATGGGCAGAGTTTTTTCAGCCCCCTTAAAGCTCAACAGTGAGAAATGCATTCATGGGGAAGGTCAGTTTGAACAGTGAAATGGCCAAATTAGAGATTATTTAAGGGAGCTATTTTTTACATTTTCCAGTTCTTATAGCCAACCAAGTGTTACCTAGTAGACAAGTGGCTCTCAATCTCGACTGCTTATCAGAATCACCTGAGAATGCTTGAGCAAATTCCATTGCCTTGGGCCCATTCCCAGAGGTTCTGCTTTAGTTCCTCTAGGAATAGGAATTGGACATAAATGTTTAAAAAAAAAAATTCCAGGTCATTCTAAAGAACAGCTAAATTTGGAAATCACATAAATGAAGAAGCTGCTGAAGACTCCTTATTTAATAGATTGATGTTTCCCAAAGCATGATGCTTCTAACACAGGGGCATGTGAGTGGATTTAGATGGTACAAGGCTTGGCCTCAGGTAACATTGAAGCAAATTGTGAAAATAAAGTTTCCCTTTTTAATTTCCTGTCAATCCTCCTAATGAGGTTAGTAGGTGATAGTAGAACCTTACCACCTAGCTTTTGTTTTTAACAAAAAGGGAATTGAAATCAAGTTCAGACAATCGTATATGGTGAGAATTTATTCACAAACTTTGATCATTTTTTAATGGTTTCCATCTATTTACAGCAGGTGATACTGGTCTTCCATTTATGGTAGTATTATAAAGTTTTTTTTTGAAAATAAATCAATGCAAATATTCTCGCTGTCCTGATTTTGTGATAATCAGGGTAAGCTAAACATTCGCTATATTAGAAACCATGCATGTGTCCCCAGACCTAGTTTTTCTCCCTAGGTCTGGTTTTTAGAATGCTGGTGATAAACTAAGCCTGATTTATTATATCACCATCCTGAATGGGAAAAGACTGTAACTTTGGGTATCTTTGGTCAACCTTAAGAGATATAGCAGGGGGACAGATGTGGCTCGGCTGGTTAGGCGTCCATCTCCTTTATGGAGGGACCTGGGTTCGATCCCTGGGACCTCCTGGTAAAAATAAAAAAAAGAAAAATATAGAAGTCACGTGGGCCACCAGGTTCCATGTGCAGGTGCCTGCCAGGCCCTGGGTGAGCTGCCAAGCCCCACACACAGGTGAGCCCCCAGTCCCCGCGAGTCACGCAGCAAGATGATAACGTAACAGGAGAGTGACACAAGGGAGAGCCAAGTCTAGACGCACTGAAAAACCAGGAACTAAGGTGGCGCAGGTGGTAGGACGCCTCTCTCCCACATGGGAATTTCTGAGGATGGAATCCCAGTGAAGACAGGAGAAGGATGAGAAGAGAGGGCAGGAAACGGACACAGAGAGTTGCCCAGCAAATGGACACAGAAACAGCAAAAACAGGGTGGGTGGTGGGTGTAAAAATGGATAAAAGTAAATAAATAAATAAATCCTTAAAAAAATGTATAGGGGAGGAAGATACGGACTATAGTTAGTAGCAATACTTTGACGATGCTCTTTCATGATTTGTTAACAGCTGTTTCGCAACAATGCAGGGTGTTTGGGGGGGGGGTGGTGATGTGTGGGAGCCCTGCATGATGTTATGCATGTTTGTTTTGTAAGTTCACGATGTTTACTGAACACTTATAGTTTATGTATGTTCATGTACGAATGATATACTTCAATAAATTGTTCAAAAATTTAAAAAATTAAAAAAAAAATCAGTGTCTCTCCATCTTGGCTGCACATTGGAATCATCTGAGGAACTTTAAAAAATATTGATGTCTAGATTTCACCCTAGGCGTGTGGATTTTCAAAACTCCCCTGGGGTGAAAAGCCACTGTTTTAAAGTGCACCAGTCCAGAGTTTCTCAAATTTTAATGTGCGTATGAATCATAGGGGGTGAGGTGGGGTGGTGGGATCAGATTCTGGCTCAGCAGGCTGGAGTGGGCCTGGCGAGTCTGCCTTTCTTACAGTCTTGCAGGTGGGGAGGACGCTGCTAAAGCTGTTTGGGGGACCATAGTTTGAGGAGAAAGTCTCGAGTGCAGGGGTTCTTAACCTTCTTCTGTTCCATGGACCCCTTTGCCAGTCGGGTGAAAACCATGGACACGTTTTCAGAATGTAATAGTTTCATGACACTCAAAATTGGAGGTCAGAGAAAATAAAGATAATAAGTAGATTTTTTTTCAATTCAAGCTCACGGACCCCCTGAAATCTTTCCATGGATTCCCCCCCACCCCCACCCCGTGGACCTCTGGTTAAGAACCCCTGCTCTAGTGGAACTTGTTTCTGTAAGAAATCCTACTATCTTTAAATATTTTCATAAGGTAAACAAGGCTGCCCCAATTCCATTTTTTTTTTTTTTTTTGTGGTGGGGAATTACAAATCCTTATCTTCACGTGTGTACCGCAAATGATTTCAGCACTTTGGACAGAAGCACAGGCAATCGTTTTTTAAAGGGCCAGTGCTTGAGCTGGAAAAAGAATTGGCGTGTATAAAAGCATTTGCAAAACAATGGCATTGAAAATATTTATTATTGAAGGTGGTGCATTAAAGCTTTTAAAAAAATAAAGATATTTTATGCCTTCCCTGTTAGTAGAGTCTGTATTATTTCATCTACAGGCTTGATCTGATCCCAGTGAGACTCCAGATTTTCCATCTGGAGAATGGAGGTAGCAACACTTCCCTTCAAAAACTGTTATGATGGTTAAATGAGAAAGGAAGATCCCATTGATTCCTTACTCTCCCATGGCTTCCCACCAAATTCCTCACCAGGGCCCACAAAGCCCTACATGATTGGACTCCTACCTACCCCTCCCTACCTTGTCCCAGACCCTCTCCCTATGGCTCACTATGCTTCAAAATTACTAGAGTTCTTTTAACACTTCAAGGTTATTCCCATTTCAGGATATTTGCATTTTCTGGTCCCTTTGCCCGGAATGCTATTTGTATGCCTTTCTCTCTTTTATTTGGGTTCCAGTTCTGTTGCCACCTTCTCAAAAAGCTCTTCCCTAATTGACTTATCTAATGTTGCTCCTGCCCAATCCCACTTATTATTTATCTCCTAGCACATATCACTATCTGAAATTTTCTTATTTGCTTCCCTGTGTATTATCTGTCTGTTCCACTAGAATGTATGAGCTGCAGGGGCAGGAGCCTTATCTGTGTTGTTCACTGATGAATCACCAATCCTGGGATGGAAGTTGGCACACAGAGTATTTCAGTTGATATTAGTCAAATAAATGAATGAGCATAGGAGTGCTTGGGACATGGTGGTTGCTAAATGAGTGCCCAATCCCTCGACTCTCTTCTTTTCCATCTCTAAACATGTTTGAGTTAACTGGTCATTGGAGATGATGAGATCAATATAAGTCTTTTCTAAGTATAAAGGTTGGAAAGCAAGTTTATGAAGTTATAGAATCTAATCTATGTTTTTTGGGAAAGGATCACAGGAAAGAAGTCCTACCGATATCTAGGTTGTGAGAATTTGGGCAAGGGGACCACTTGGGCTGTAGCTTTCTTTTTTTCAATCTTTGAGTGAGATAATCTCTAAGACCCTCTCCAGCTCTCTAATCACCCGATGATAGTAAAATAAGAATATAGCCTTTACTGGTTATTTTGTGTTTGCTTCCTGCCTTGCCTCACCCTCAATATATTCTTCACTCTTTTGTGCCTTGGGGTCCGGCCACTGTGGACTGCACCATGGCACCCTCCTGCTGACTAATGTTTGAGCTTGACCAGTGGAGGCACCAGCATGATATCAGAGAGAGGGAGAAAGAGGTTGGGATATCCCTCCCTTTCTCCATGGCATCCTACCTCTGGCAATGCTGTAGCACCTTCTTGCTGGAAGGCTCCCCCTCCAAGGAGCCAGCTCTAATTGAGATCCCCACCAGACTTGGGGAAGTCTCTAGTTCCTAGGGGCTCAGCAGCCCTTGTTGCTTCCCTTCCTGCTCACCGCTTTCAACAGTCTATTTGTTAAAGGCTTTCATTGAAACCATCTGAGTAAAATTTAGTTTCCTCCAAGACCATGACTGATACACAATCCATTTGAAAAATACACAGAGAAGCAGATTCTAAGAACTTCCACTGAGCACCATTTATGGCAGTTATAGACCTCTCTATAAGGGTTTCTTCTTTGGGTTTAATCCGCAACCCTCACACTGCAGTTTAAGTCTTACTCCCTCTGGCTCCAACTCCAGTGGAGAGAAATATCATCTTACCACCATTCTCTAGGTAACAAAGCTCCACAATCACAGTCACTTCTCATCCAGAGAGTTGATGAGAAGGCATTTCTCTTCCCTGTTTTGCTCTTTTTTAATCAGAAAAGTATTTTTTTTTCTTTTTCTGGCATGACAGTGACACATTCTCCCAATAAACCTAGGAAATTCACAGTGTCTATTTATCTCAGTAGACACGAGCCTCCTGGTGGTGTCTGGCAAGTACGTGGGTTAATCGCACACTCTCCATACAGGCTGAGCCATCACATTTAGCTGAGAGCATTAATAAAAGGATGATTATTTAACAGTCCAAACTCCATTAACCAGCTTTTATCCCTGAGTTGGTGAACAAATTAATGAGGATGCTGTGGCCATGGCTAGTGGTGTCTGTTTGGAACCCTCTCAGCAAATTCTTTGCTTTTCTGTACTTCCCCCTCAACTTGTAAGTCAGTTTCATTCTCCAAGTTGATGCAAAGATAGGTTGTGACAATAGTTTGTGGGTGGCTGTCAGAATTGATGGTGGTTTGTGTGGGAAAATGCATAGCTAGGTTGTGAGCTGTGGTTAGAATTCCAGATAGAGTCAATTTTTAAAAAAATCTACTTCCCAGAGAAAGGTCAAGCCAAGTGCTTTAATTACGATGCTGTTATACTATATCTCATGCTTGGATGGCCTGGCTTTGAAGAGCTGGAAAACTATGCAATATACCCAGCTCTAGAAAGGACACAAAAATGATATGCTTTTTTGTGGGATGAGTCAGAATGTTGCAGAGAAGGCAATGAGGTAGGGTGGAAAGGAGGTTGGAGGAAGTATTAGGTGACCTGGACAAAACCATTAACCTCTTTGGGTCTAGCATCCTCACCCATAAAATGATGCAGAATCAGAGACTGTCTTTGACTCTACTACTAATAATCACCCAGGAGGTAAGTAATGTAATTATTGCTACTGCCATTTTAGGAAAAGGAAATTGAGACTCAAAGAAGTTGAGGACATTGCCCACAGCGGGTTCCTGACTGTGAGAGCTTCTACTTATCTTGCAGGTTGCTGGGAAAATTAAAATTTGCACCATTTTCTAGATGTAGACACCTTTCCAGAGATCTTCAAAGACTTGCTTGAAGCCACATACTTAATAATTGGTGGAGCTGGGACATGAATCCATGCCTGCCTGACTCCAAAGTTCATGCTCTTAGCATGACACTAGATTTCCACTTAGATTATGGTCACCATTGAATTGAAGACGTGTAGAGGATGTTGTCAGGAGAAAATTCAGATTATACACAGTGAGCTTCCTAATTTAGGATTCTAGGAAGAATAATTCAGCATCCTTAAATTCTGAAATATATTTGGTAACCATGAGGCAGCTGAGACTCAGGTCTTATTCTAGCACCCAGCACAATGTCATATGCTGTTTAAAAATCTGAACCAGAGTTCTGCAATTGTTTGTACATATATGCAAATAACAAACACTGAGTGTGCACCATATTAAATTTTATTATTGTACAAACAAGTTCAAACACAATATATTATATAATTAAGAAAATATGAATATTTAATATTTCTCTATGGTACCTCCCTCCCTTTGAACTGGAGTAGCCAACTCTTTCTTTCACGTCAGCTAGGCTCCCCATGTTGGAGTGTAGGCACCATCTGTGCAAAGTAATCTTTTCCAATTGCAAGGTGTTTGCAAAGTGGAAGTTCATGCCTTCTCATGGTCTGTTCTTTTGGTTTGTCTGTCATCTCCCTCATTTCCTTCCCCATTTCTCGAGTTGTTCAATAAAAAGCACAGCATGTACATGTGTAGCATTCCTGCATGTCCAATCGTGGACACAAATCACACAGAGAGATGAGAGTTAACAGTCTTTCAAGAGGCACCACAAAAACCCAATATAAGGCAATTGCTTAAGTGCCATCAGCAGCAGCTGTTAACACAACAGGCTTCAAAATTCAAGGCTTTATTTCCAAAACTGGCCTGAAAGGAAAGGTTTAAGTTTTTTTTAAAAAAAACTTTTCATTATTGTCCATAATCACTATAAATAATAATAAATTAAAAGTCTTTAGATTATCTGAAATAAATTTCAGGAACTATGTATCAACCTCACCTGATGGGCAATGTATGCATTTTAATCAGAAGACAACAATTCGCTGGAGAGCCTTCAAGATTCAGACCCCTTTTAAATGTTATTTGTCAAATATAAAATATAGCCAGAAGGAAAAGAGATCACAAAACTACTTGGTAGAGCCTCTATTGTTAAGAGAAGTAATAAATGAGGGTATGAAGATAATATTAAAAATGCACACCTGGTTTTTACTTTTTTTTTTAAACATCAACAAGTAATTTTTATATACAATTAAAAATGTTGAGCATTGGGATTGGCATACATATTTTCTATCTTACACACATTCTGAAAAAGGAATTGCTTAATCTTTATAGATATTGCACTTTGATTCATTCACATATAGCTCAAACTAGCGTTTTTCAGAGCTGTGTGTTTACAAAAGAAACATTTATATTCGGTGTAGGTAGTCTTTGGTCACAATGTTTATTCTTACAGGGGTGGAATCGCATCATACTGACATTTAATGAACACATGTTCAACTGCCCCTGCTTGACAAAAAAGAAACAAGGAGAGAAAAATGGAATTTAAGGGGTGTGAGGAATCTTCCCACCATTCCACTCAATGCCCATACTCCTGAGAAGAGCGTGAGACAGAGATAAACATTTGCTCTTCCCTCAAACAACTTCCAGGAGCCTCTTGCAGTGGGAGCTTCTTGCCACACTAGTGTGATTCTAATGTTCTCAGATACATTAGACTCATACAATATGGTCCCTAAATGCAAGCCAACTCCATTTTGTCCTCAACCAGAGAAACAACTTGTTCCAACACTGGAGAAAAACTTAGCTATGTTGGGTCTTTAAAGGGATGGAATGGAGCCTCAAACATGGCTCCTTCCTGTGGACTTTGAAAGGTAACTGGCTATACCAGACTTCTGTCTTTTGCGCCAACTTTAGAATCTAATTCTTGGGTAAGATGAGACTCTACTGCAGTTTCTTTCAAAGGAGTAGGAATTAGGATCATCAAGAAAAGCATGCTCTGAAATTATATTCAGTTAGTATTGAGGGCATTGCCTGAAGTTTAGGGCTTGTGTCGCATTGGGACCTTCTCTACCCCATTCAGTTCTTGCGAAAGCCATTAAAAAGGAGAGAAATGTATTCAAATTTGGGGGCAAAAGTGCAGTTAAAAGCTGACACAAGGAACCAAGTGTTCCACATGGACTGTCATTTGTTTGGTCACCAAAAATACCATGCCATCCCATATGATAATATCCTAATATGATATTAGGAGATTTCTCCCAAAACAGGGATACTGAAAAGCAGGGAGAGAAGTTAAATTAATTAAGAGGAACTCCAGCATGAATTTCCCTTTCAAGACACATCATTGGACCCACAGGGGCCTAATGTAATCAAGTGTGTTGCACATGCATGTGCAGACGAGAACAGCAATGCACAGGGACGCCCCCATTCACTACATCCTGGGACTGTTCTTGCCTTGGACAGGCAAGGAGAGAATAAATAAATACATTTATATATTTTATCATTTTGCAAAAGTTCTAGGTTAAATAACTTCACTGAGAACTGGCACCACCCTTTCCAACCGTGTGCATCAAAGGGTAGCCCAGCACACTGAACGGGCCTCTCTGCTTGTCAGCTGTATCTGCATTTGTGGCTGGATGGCAATGCCAGCTGGACTGTGGGGCAGAGTTGAGAATGCCTCCTTTCACACTTGGAGAGAGAACAGTTCCTGACCCTCAAATGTTAAATCCAGTTTGGAAGTCACTTCACATAAAACCATTTGGTGAGGGTTTCAGCAAGCAAGGAGGCAGGGTTGGCAACTCTATGCATAAAAGGCTTCTCCAGGAATCTTGAACAACACTGCAACAAGAAGCTTTTTTGACTAAAGGGATAGTATACAGCCGATATGGGGATGGATCAAAACAATGGCAAGAGTGGGCTTAATTTTTTGTTTTCCTGGGCTCAAGAATTCCTCCTTTCTCCCCACACACACTAGGCAGGGTCTTTGTTTTGGAGGAGAGAGAGAAAATCTATACATAACGGCAAATAGAAAGACTACATCTTAGACCTTAGGTCTGAGGGTCATAGTCATGTCGGTTTGGAGCCTTTCTGCAGAAGCTCTGGCAAGAGTTTGGGTGAGATTCAATACTCCTTGGTCCCCACAGTGTCATTCTGCAGCTAGGGGTGCCAGGGCCACTTTAAGACTGCAACCCTTTCTAGGACAAAGGGCACCTAGGAAAAATCCAGAGCCGGCCAGTGTTGTTAGCTGCCGGGAACAGCACAGTCAAGTGATGGATAACCTCAACTTCTGGGAGAAGATTGAGGGCTCAGCTATATGCTACTGAAGTTGGCGTGTCATGTAAATGAGCAGTTCCCAGTGACGATGGATGGTGCCAGGGCTAAGTCACAGACTATTTCTCTACTGTATGACCTCACTGGCCACAGGATGATGATACAACCTCTAATGGCATCTTCAAACTGGTAGCAACTTTTGCTGTCAACTTGGCTTTGTGAAAATGAATACACAGATAAAAACAATATCATGCTTTTCTTTCTTCTCTTCCATCTTTTCTCATCTACCAACCAGCCTGAGAGTTGCTCGGTCTGTAGAGACAGGAAATCAGACTAGCACTCTCAAGGAGAGCTGTTCAGCCATAGGATGGGACTCCCTCCCACCTGGAAATGGATTAGACAGAGGCACACAGGTGCCAAGCCTATGTGGTCATGGAGATACTCTTATAGGCTTTCCATTTTTGTCATACTGGTACACCAGCATCTTGATGCAGTGTGAGTTGGCTGGCGAGATCCAGGGGCTACTTGTTATGGAAAAGTTATGGTTGGTGTAGAACTGCACGGGCTGCTTCTGGCACTTGAAGAAGGCCTTGAGAGTGGCAGCTGCCATGGTGCGGAACCGCTTGCTGATGAAGCAGTAGAGGAAGAAGTTGATGGCTGTGTTCAGAAGAGCCAACATGTTGGCAATGTCGGACATGATGTGCGCCAGCCAGCGGTTCTGGATGGGCGCCCCGTAGAGGTGGTAGAGAACCATGATGATGCGGGGCGCCCAGAGGGTGGCGAAGATGGAGGTGATGGTGAACAAGATGGCAGTGGTTTTCCCTGTGGAGTAGCCACGGAGCCGAAAATTGCTCTTCCTTCTGAGCTTGTACACAATAATCGAGTTCAAGATGAAAAAGATGGAGCAGGGCACCAGGTACACAGTGAAGCAGTGAATCCAGATGAGGACGTGATGCATGGAGGTGCTGACGTAGTCTTCAGTCCAGATGTTGGGCCACCAGTAGTAGGGGATGCTGGTCAGGAAACAGGTGATGTAAACACTCACGATGACTTTCCGAGTGCGGGCTGGGTAGGAGACCGTGTGGTACTTGAGTGGGTGGCAGACAGCAATGTACCTGTCAATTGTCAATGGAACAGTAATCCAAATGGAGGTGTGGATGGATGAGAATTCCAGCACTTCTATGATCTTGTCTGGGACCTGAGGCATCTGCATGTTCAAGATGAAATCTTCCAACAGGAAATCCACAAACACGATGAAAAAGAGGACTAAAATATCAGCAGCAGCAAGTGCCAAGAGATAGTTGTAGGAGGACTTCTGCCTTCTGGCCACCAGCTGAGAGAGGATGATCACCGTCAGGATGTTTGCTGTGGAGGGAAGAGAATCTGGTTTATCTTTAAAGCAAAGATGACTTTGGAAATCCTAGGCACCTCCCCTAAGTATGTTTCTTGGGGCATTCTTATGGAAGTCAAAGGGATTGAACCAATGCTTTTGAGGGTTAATCTCTGTATTACCAATTGCCTCTAATACAGGCATCTGGGTATTATTTTGCAGTCATGCCCACACTGTAGTTTATTTGTTCTTCACACAACCATGAGAGGTGGTACTTCCACTTTCTTCACTTTAGAGATGAAACTGGCTCAGAGAGTTTAAGGAACCTGTTTAGAGTCACATAGCTAGTAAGTCGTCGTGACAGGGACTAATTCTAGAACCCCGAATTCCAAATCCCATGCTTTTTTGTCTGACTGCATGGAAAATATGGGGCTAGGATGGCTTTCCCTGCCTTTATATGTTCAGATAGGAGACTGGATCATCTGGCCACTTAAGAACCTTTTTAGAACTGGGATTTTAGAATCGGATCATTCCTTTTGAAGTGGGGTGAGAATTGAAGGAGCTGAAAAGATCATGACTTTCAGATTACTTTAAAAACAAACCATTTTTATTTTGGGGGTAGGTAATATACACACATGGTATAACATTTTTAAAACTAATGGAGAAAAGTAAATTTCTCCTCTCCTCTTGTTCTCCAGTTACTCAAGTTACCCTCCCTGAGGGCAATCACAGTTAAGGAATAATCTATGCTTTGGAATTGCTTCATTCCCATCCTCTTCCCTCCCTCCATCCTTCCCTCCCTCAAGGCTACACAGTGCTGCAGGATCACCTTTGCATGCTCTTACCTTCTTTTATGCTGAACCCGTCATTCTACATGTTGCTTCTGTCACTCAAAGTTATGTTTTAGTTTTTAATTTTTTTACTAATAAAATAATTGGAGAAGTTTTGAGTTTACAGAACAACCAGGCACTAAATACAGGGTTCCCATATACCACTCTAATATTAACACCTTGCATTGTGGAACATTTGTTAACATGGATGTAATCACATTTTTATAATTGTATAATTGTCCTATTAACAATAGTCCATGGTTTAATTTAGGGTTTACTATTTGTGTAGTGCAGTCCCGTGGATTTTTAAAAAATTATTCTATTACCTATCATTTCCTCTAGTAATCATATTCATATATATATATTTCAGTGTTGTTAATTATGTTTACAGTGTTGTGCTACCATCCACCATCCATTAACAAAAACATTTCCATTGCTTCAAATAAGAAGTCTGTACCTTTTAAGTCTTAACTCCCTAATCTTTATCCCCACCCATGGTAACCTATATTCTAGATTCTGACTCTATGCATTTGCTTATTCTAATTCTTTCATATCAGTGAGATCATGCAAGGTTTGTCCTTTTGTGTCTGGCTCACTTCACTCAACATGGTATTGTCAAGATTCATCCATGTTGTTGCATGCATCAGAACTTCCTTCCTCTTTATGGCTGAAAAATATTCCACTGTGTGTATATACTACATTTTGTTTATCCATTCATTGGTTGATGGACTCTTGGGTTGCTTCTATCTTTTGGCAATTGTGGTATGAACATTGGTGTACAAATATCTGTTCAAATCCCTGCTTCCAATTCTTTGGGGTATATACCTAGAAAGCGGATTGCCAGGTCATATGATAATTCTTTGCTTTACTTTGTGAGGAACCACCAAACTGTCTTCCACAGCAGCTGCACAATTTTACATCCCCATCAGCAATGTACAAGAGTTCCTATTTCTCCGTATCCTCTCCGACACTTGTAGTTTTCTGGTTTTTCAATAGTAGCCACTCTAGTGGGTATGAAATGGCATCTCATTGTGGCTTTGATTTGTATCTCCCTCATGGCTAATGAGGTTGAGCATGTTTTCATGTGCTTTTAGCCATTTGTATATCTTCTTTGGAGAGTTGTCTATCAAGTCATTTGCCCATTTTAAAATTGTATTGTTTGTCTTTTTACTATTAAGTTGAAAGATTTCTTTATATATTCTGGATATTAAACCTTTATCAGATATATGGCTTCCAAATATTTCCTCCCATTATGTAGATTGTCATTTTACTTTCATGATAAAGTCCTTTGTTGTACAAAAGTTTTTAATTTCGATGAGGTCCCATTTATCTATGTTTTCTTTTGTTGCTTGTGCTTTGGGTGTAGGCTAAGAAACTATTGCCTACCACAAGATCCTGAAGATGCTTCCTTACGTTTTCTTCTAGGAGTTTGATAGTTCTGACTTTTATATTTAGATCTTTGATCCATTTTGTATTGATGTTTGTATAAGATATGCGGTAAGGATTTTCCTTCATTCTTTTGCAAATAGAGATCCAGTTTACGCAGCACAACTTGTTGAATAGAAATTTTCGCCTATTGAGTGGTCTTTGCTCCCTTGTTAATAAAAAAAATCAGTTGGCCATAAATGTGAGGATTGATTTCTGAGCTCTCAATTAGATTCCAGACAGAACAGTCTGTCTGTCTGTTCTTGTGCCAGTACCATGCTGTTTTGACCACTAGAGCTTTGTAGTAAGTTTTTAAGGTCAGGAAGAGTGAGTCCTTCAACTTTGTTCTTCCTTTTCAAGATGTTTTTGGCTATTTGGAGCCCCTTATCCTTCCAAATAAATATGATGATTGGCTTCTCCATTTCTGCAAAGCAAGCTGTTGGAATTTTGACTGGGATTGTGTTGAATCTGTAAATCACTTCAGGTAGAACTGACAGCAATATTTAGTCTTACAACCCATGAACATGGAATGTCCTTTCATTTATTCCTGTATACAAAATCTTTACCTCTTTGGTTGGACTTAGTCCTAGATTTTTTATTCTTTTAGATGCTATTGTAAATGGGTTTTTTCTTGATTTCTTCTGATTGTTCATTGCTTGTGTATAGAAATACTAATGATTTTTAAAAATATATTATTAGAGAGATTGTGAACTTACAAAACCATCATGACGTGTGGAATTTCCATACAACACTCCTCCACCAACATACTACAATGTTGTGGAATATTTTTTTTTACAGATTATGAGATAATATCATCAGACTATTACCACTAACTATGGTCTGTTAGTGTAAATTTGGTATATTTTTTCCATACCCCCCATTATTAACACAGTATATCTTTGGCATTGATGCATGAATATTACAGCACTGCTGTTAGCTATAGTCCATAGGCTACTGTATTAGTCAGCCAAAGGGGTGCTAATGTGAAATACCAAAAATGGGTTGGTCTTCATAAAGGGTATTTATTTGGGGTAGAAGTCCACAGATACCAGGCCATAAAGCATTAAGTTTCTTCTCTCACCACAGTCCATTGCCACGTGTTAGAGCAAGACAATTGCTGGCGTTTGCCAGGGTTCAGGCTTCTGGGGTTCCTCTCTCCCCGGGGCTGCGTTTCTCTCCGGGCTTAGCTCCTGCTTCCTCCACAAGGTCAGCCGTAGACGATCAGGTGAACAGCCCGCCCCTCCCCTCCTGGGGCCTTCTTTCCAACATCAAAACCGCTCCTCAAAAGACCGCCTCTCAAAAGACTGCTTCAATTCTGTTCTTTGCCTGGCCTTTTATATTCGATTCCCCACCCGCCAAGGGGTGGGGCTCAATGCCCTAATCCTAACCTAATCATGCCCAGATTAACAGATCAGTTTACAAGCATGATTCAATTATATTTTTGGAATTCATAATTACATCAAACTGCCACAGCTACATTAATTGTATTTTTCCCATGCTTCTCCACATTCTTACCACCTTGCAATAGTGATATACATTTGTTCTAGTTCATAGAAGGATATTCTGGTATTTGTACTATTAACCACAATTCTCATCCATCTCTGGGTTCACTGTGTTAGATTATTTTCTAGCTTTCTTTCAACTAACATTTACATCCCTAGACTACCTTTTCCAGCCACAATCACATTTACAGACCAGCTGCATTAGTTTGACTCACTATAATTTGTTGCCATCAACTCTATCCATTTCCACACCTTTACAGCCAAGTTAATGAAAACTTCCACCTACATTAAGCAGCAATACCCCTTCTCAGCCCTCCCTCTATCTCCTAATAACCTTTATTCTAGGTTTTAACTCCATGCATTTATTCTTCATATTTAGTTCATATTAGTGAGACCAAGCAATATTTGTCCTTGCAAATTACTGAGACCATGCAATATATGTCCAGTTTGGATGCCTTTTACTTCTTTTTCTTACCTAATCGCTCTAGCTAGAACTTCTAGTACTATTTTGAACAGTGGTGACAGTGGCCTCCTTGTCTTGTTCCTGATCTCAGCAGGAAAGCTTTCAGTCTTTCACCATTGAGGACACTGTTAAGTGGGTTTTTCATATATGGCCTTTGTTATGTTGAGAAAGTTTCCTTCAATTCCTATCTTTTGTAGCATTTTTTATCAAGAAAGGATGCTGTATTTTGTCGAATGCCTTTTCTGTGTCAATCAATAGGATCATGTGATTTTTCTTCTTTGTTTTGTTAATGTGGTATATTATGCTGATTGATTTTCTTGTGTTGAGCCACTTTTGCATGCCTGGTATAAAACCCACTTGATCATGACGAAATATTCTTTTAATGTGTTGTTGGATTCAATTAGCAAGTTTTTTTTTTTTTTTTTCAGGAGGTACCAGGGATTGAATTCAGGACTTCATACGTGGTAAGTGGGTGCTCAACCACTGAACTACATCTGCTCCCAAGGAAAGTTCTTTTTTTTTGTTGTTGTTGTTTGTTTGTTTTGTTTTTAGGAGATACTGGGGATCAAAACTGGGACCTTGTATGTGGGAAGCAGGCACTCAACCACTTGAACTACATCCACTCCCCAAGTTTCAAGTATTTTGTTGAGGAGTTTTGCATCCATATTCATTAGGGAAATGGTCTTTAATTTTCTTTTTTCAAAATATTTTTATCTGATTTTGGTATTAGGTGATATTGGCTTCATAGAATTAGTTTGGTAGCGTTCCTTCTTGTTCAGTTTTTTTGGAAGTCTTTGAGTAAGACTGGTATTAAATCTTCTTTGAATGCTTGATAGAACTCACCTGTGAAACCATCTGGTCTTGGGTTTTTCATTTTGGGGAGTTGTTTGATGACTGTTTGCAGCAGTTTGGCATTATTTATGAATTCCAAAAATAGATATTAGATTATGTTTGTAAATTGGTCTATTCCTCTGGATACATTAGATAGTATTGGATTTAGAGTGTTCACCTCTTACTTGACTAAATTATGATTAAGGCTTTGATTGGGCCACGTCAGTAGGATGTTGAATCCCAAAGAGAATGCTGCAAATTACATGAGGCAAAAACTTGCAAAACTGAAACCAGAAAGAGATGTCTCTAGAATAATAGTTGGAGACTTCAATACACCACTTTCAGAATTAGATAGAACATTGCGGGATGAACTATGGACATAGAGAAAATGGCAAGGCAGAGGAGTTACTTGGAGTTTGATCCTGGAGCCTGAGAAGTAAGTACACAGAGAAGCAAATATGTGAGGAAACAGAGAAGGCTCCATTAGACACAGCAGAGGCCCCGGGAAGAGAGACAAGCTGTTTGCCTGACAATAATCTTGAGGAGAGAGCAGAGCAGCTGAGCCCAGACAGAAACGAGCCCTGGGGGAGAGACAAGACTTGTCCCCGCCTGTGGCTGAGATTGGAAGAAGCTGGGACCATGGAGCCTTGGGAGGAGGAGGAAGGCTGAACCTCGCAGACATCACCTGCCATCTTGTGTCAACATGTGGCAACAGACTCTGGGTGAGAAAGTACCTCTTATGGCACCTTAAGTTGGACTCTTTAGGACCTTGTGACTGTAAACTTCCATCCCCAATAAATACCCTTTATAAAAACCAATCAGTTTCTGGTATATTGCATCAGCACCCCTTTGGCTGACTAATACACTGTTTCAATCTCTTGTGATTGGTTTGTTGAGGTCTTCTCTTTCTTCTAGGGTCAGTGTAGGTTGTTCATATGTTCCTAGGAATTTTTCCAGTTCATCTACATTGTCTAGTTTGTTGGTGTTCATAGTTGTTCACAGTATCTTCTTATGATCTCTTTCATTTCTGTGGGATCCATATTAATGTCCCTGTTTCATTTTTTATTTTATTTATTTGCATCTTCTCTCTTTTTTTCTTTGTCAATCTAGATAAGGCATTGTCGATTTTGTTCATCTTCTTGAAGAACCAACTCTTGGTTTTGTTAATTCTCTGGCAAGAACTTCTAGTACAATGTTGAATAAGAGTGGTGGCTATGGGCATCCTTGTCTTATTCCTGATCTTAGAGCATGGGCTCTTCACCAGGGGCCACAGACACCATTTCAGGAGGTCTGTGAGCTTGAATCGAAAATTCAAAAAAACCATTATTCCTGTGGGGACATGTTGGTGTGGGTGTGATATATTTACTAAATAATGCACAGTGTAGTGTGCACTCGGTATGATTTTTATTTTGATGTAGTGTGTTCTGAGTGTAGTGGATAACTGCCTGCAAAAAGGTTGGTAAGGATGGCGGAGATGGTTTTATGACGCTGTGGGAAAACTCGAATTTCTAAATGTTTGCTAAAAATGACCATTTGAACAGATGTTGAAATGTGTTAGGTTATCAGGTCTTGAAATTATGGGAAAGTTGTGAAACATAATTTTGAATAATCCTAAAATTTAGTTTAAAGACATGCTGATGCTGCTATATTCTGAGAATGGGTCTGTGGTTTTCACCTGACTGGCAAAGGGGTCTGTGGAACAAAAAAGGTTAAGAAGCCCTGTTTTAGAGGCAAAGCTTTCAGTCTTTTACCCCTGTGCAGGATGTCAGCTGTGGGTTTTTCATATATGTCCTTTATCATGTTGAGGAAGTTTCCTTCTATTCCTTGTTTGCCAATTGTTTTTATCAAGAAAGTCCTGCATTATGTCCAATGACTTTTCTGCATCAATTGTTATGATCATGTGTATTTTCCCTTCATTCTGTTAATATGGTGCATTATATTAATTGATTTTTCTTATGTTGGACCACCCTTGCACACCAGGAATAAATCCCACTTGATCATGGTGTATAATTCTTTTGGTGTGTTGTCAGATTTGCTTTGCTAGTATTTTATTGAAATTTTTTGCATCTATATTCATAAGAGCTATTGCTATGTAATTTTCTTTTCTTGTAAAACTCCTAGAAGAAAATGTGGGGTAGCACATTTAAGATCTTGTGAATGGTTTCTTAGACTTTAAACCCAAAGTACAAGCAACAAAAGAAAACATAGATAAATGAGACCTCATCATAGCAAAAAACTTTTGTGCCTCAAAGAGCTTTATTGTGAAAGTAAAAAGACAACCTATAAAATAGAAGAAAATATTTGGAAATAACAAATGCAATAAGGGATTAATATCTAGTGTATACACACACACACACATATAAAGAAATCCTTCAACTTGATAACAAAAAGTCAGACAACCCAATTAAAATATGGGCAAAAGACTTAAACAGACATCTCTCCAAACAAGACATACAAATGGACAGAAAGCACACGGAAAGATGCTCAATATCATTAGCCATGAGGGAGATGCAAATCAAAACCACAGAGAGATCATTTCTTACCTAGTAGAATGGCCACTATTAAAAAAAAAAAAAAACTACAAGTGTTAGAGAAATATGGAACACTCATTCACTGCTGGTGAGAATGTAAAATGGTGCAGCCACTGTGGAAGATAGTTTGGCAGTTCCTCAGGAAGCTAAGTATAGAATTACCATATCGTCTGCCAATCCCACTACTAGGTGTATACCCAGAAGAATCGAAAGAAGGACGTGAACAGATATTTGCACACTGATGCTCAGAGTGACATTATTCATAATTGCCAAAAGATGGAAGTAACCCAAGTGTCCATCAACCAGTTAATGGATAAAGAAAATATGGTATTTACATACAATGGAATATTATTAAGTTGTAAGAAGGAATGAAGTTCTGATGCATGTGACAACATGGATGAAACTTGAAGACATTATGCTGCGTGAAATAAGCCAGACAAAAAGGACACATATTGTATGGTCTCACTAATATGAACTAATTATAATAAGCAAAAATCATAGTTAGAATCTAGAATATAGATTACCAGGAGATAGAATGGGGGTAGAGCAAGGGTAGCCGATGTTTAATTTGTGTAGAATTTCTAATTAGGTTGATTGTAAAGGTTTGGAAGTGGATAGGGGTGATGGTAGCATATTATTGTGAGTGTAATTAATAGGTGAATTATGTGTGTGAATGTGGTTGAAAGGGGAAGTTTTGGGTCGTGAATATTGCCAGAAGGAAAGCTAGAGGATAAAACATGGGACTGTACAACACAACGAATACTGTTGTGGACAATGACTGTGTTAAAACAAATATAAGAAGATTCTTTTGGGAACTATAACAAATGAATGTCCCTATTACAAGGTGTTAACAATAGGGTGGTATATGGGGAAAAAATACACCTAATGCAAACTATGGATTTTAATTAACAGTAATTCAAAAAAAAATTTTTTTGAGGTACGGGGCCAGGGATTGAACCCGAAACCTTGTGTGTGGGAAGCCGATGTTCAACTGCTTGAGTCATATCTGCTCCCCTATAATAATATTTTAATATTCTTTCATCATTTGTAACAAACCACACCAATGCTAAGTGTCAACTATAGGGGGGTATATGCAAATGTTGTATTTTTTACATGACTTTCTAATTTTAAAAAATTACAATTAAAAAATTATGCTAAGTAAAAGAAACCAGACACAAAGTGCTACGTATTGTATCACTCCATTTGTATAAAGTGTAAATATAAATAAATCTATAGAGAAAGAATTAGATTAGTGGTTATATAGGGCTCAGGAAGGATGGAGGGATTGAGAGGTGACTTCTGAGGGGTATGGGCAGTTTTCTTTTTGGAGCAATGAAAATGTTCTAAAATTGATTGAGGTGATAAATGCACAACTTGATGGTTATACTGAGAGCCATTGATTATACATTTTGGATGGATTGTATGGTGTATGAATACATCTCAATAAAACTGCTTTAAAAACAAACAAACAAACAAAAAGTTAACTCTGGGATGTATTCCCTGAGACATCTGTTTCCTGATTTTGTAACCAGCTGGGGATACAACAAGTGTTTTCTTGAGTGCCAGCCGTCCCCTCAGGAAGTCCGCCCAAAGCAAATGCAACGTTGCAGGGTCCTCTCCTGCACTTGCTAATTGCTTTCAAGTTCCCCTGTTTACAGGGGTTTGGATGCCCCTCTGTTTCCAGATGATGACAGACCTCCCTCTTCCAGGTGTTTACAGCAGGTAATCCTTTGCCCCAGGCCAGCTGCCTCAGTAGTTTCTTACCACACTTTCCTTGTCCTCTCAAGCTGCTCCAGCCCAGAGGGCAGCTTCTGGGAGGCAAGGGGTGTAGTGGAGAAGAGTTTCCCTGGTCTGTCTTTTCCAGCCCCAACAAGGCCAGAGTGCCTCCAAACTGGAGGGGACCAGGAAGGGTGCCAGGAACTTCTTCCAGGGCTCCCCAAAGCTGCTACTTTCTTGAACTGCCCGGCTAATGTGGCCCTTGAACTATCTCCTGCAGCCCTGAGGATGCCGAGTGTCTTTAGGACTCCTCAGCTCAGTCTCCTCAGCGCCTTTGTCCAGGGCGGGTTGGAACAATGGCCGCCAGCCACCCTCAGAACCAGACCCCTGGCCACCCAAAGTCAGCTATGCCTACCCCTGGTCCTGGGTAAGTGCAGTTTTGTGTCCCTTTCTGTCATGAGTGAGTTAGCCAGGAGCCGTACCCCATAGCGGCCTGCCACGAGATTGGGGCCTGGGCAGCAGTTACCTCAGCGCCGAGAGCTGGTCTTTCCCATATTTATCAGCCTCTTCCTCCTGCTCGTCCCTGGATGCTGCGTGGTGTCCTACTGGGCTGTAGAGTTTTGAAAGAGTTATTTCAGATGCTTCCTGCCTGTTGAAGAGTTGTTCTAGTGGAGAGACATAAACCCTGGAGCTTCCTACTCGCCTCTTTCCATGATCTACAGGTTTGTGCGACCTGTTTTTGTTGATGATGTTGATTTAGTTCATGCGTTTTTCACAACTGCATAGCATTCCATTGTATGTACTCTCCACAATTTATTAACTCATAGCTAGATTAAAGGGAGTTAAATTGGTTCTAGGGTTTTGCTGTTACAAACTGCTATCGTTAACACCTTGATATGAATCTCTGAGAAGTACACATATGTGAGAGTTTCTCTAGGGCAGCATATAAGTAGAAGTGGATTTGTTGGGATTTATAGTATATCTACCACTTTCCCAGACATTACCGAATTGCTCTGTCTAGAGGTTGTACAGTCCCTATAGCAGAGCATGAGAGTTCCAGTTACTCCATATTCTCTTAATACTTTTGTACTGTCAGTTAAAAAGAAGCCTGTGCTGTATAGACTATATACTAGATAATATAAGATTGCTAACTAGCAAACAAATAGTAAATGTTGTTGGTTGTTGTTGCAGTTACTGTTATTGATGTTTTCATTATTGTTATTACTATTGTCATTCCTGGTTTGACTTCATATTATTTAGACATGTAGAGTTGGGTTTTTTAAACACAGAACACATATTAATTTCTACTTGCTTTCTAAGCATTTTGTTTGTATTTTATGACCCTCTTTTTAAAAACACCCTTGCAATGTTTGTGCAACATGTTTTATTCATCCTTTCAAAAAGGATTTAGCATCCACGTTCTGTGTGTGAAGACCTGTGCGTGGGCCCAAGACACATTCAATTGGGTATCAAATATAGTTAGAGCCTCCACTCAGAAAGCATCGATATGGCATGCAGATGGTGACGTATCGAAGAGTTAACCATGAACACACAGCGGTACTACAGCTGCAGTAACAGATGTAGAATGAAAGCCAAAGGCTTCAGGGGAGGGAATGGGTCAAAGGTCTGGCTTCCAATCTCTGCTTCTCTGACCTAATCATGTACTGAGACTCATGGAACTCAAGCTGTAAAATCAGCTCTGGTGCTCTCCTATGGATCCAAGGGCATTGGAGCCCAGAGGTCAAGGGAATGGAGTCTGGGGACAGGCTGCCTGAGGTTGAGTCCTGGCACCACCACTTATTGGCTCTCTGAGCTCGAAGTGAGTTTATTCAATCTTAGTTTCCTTATTTACAAAGCAGGGTTATAGGCACCATGGTCAGGGCAGATAGCTCATGAGTTTGGTGCCTTGCCAGTGGGCCCTACTCTGGGGTTTGTGCTCATCAGTGAGACAGAAATTGGACTCAGTTGTGGTTTCCCTACACATGGCTCTTCTTCAGTCCCTTCTATTTGAACCTATAGTCGGTGCTGGTGTTGGTAGGTGTACGTCCAAGAGACTTGAGTCTTTAGGCTGTCCATGTGCCAGCTGGGCCCTGAGCCTCAGCAGAGTTGTAACACCTACTCTCCAGTTCATTGGACTCACCCAGGACAACTAACAAGGAGGAGATATGGACAACCACCATACCAAGGAACCAAGAAGGCCTACAACTGCAAGCAAGAGAGGTCCATCCATCAGCCATATGGGACTGAAGCCCCCTCTCAATTAGAGGTGGAGTGGGCATCACCATTCCAGAATCCTCAGGATTGCGGAATGAACTATGGACTAGAGTGGACTTACTGGTATTCTGCTATAGACATTGTGATTCTAGCAATGGAAGAACTTATATCATTGATGTGGAGGCAGTGGCCACTGGAAGTTCTGAGGTCAGGGAGAGGGAAAACAGGTATAATACGGGGGCATTTTTGGGACTTGGGAATTGTCCTGAATGACATTGCAACGACAGATACAGGCCATTATATATCTTGCCATAACCTACAGAATTGAGTGGGAGAGAGTGTAAACTACAATGTAAATTATAAGCCATGCTTAGTGGCAATACTCCAAAATGTGTTCATCAGTTGCAATGAATGTACCACATTAATGAAGAATGTTGTTAACGGGGGTAAATGTGGGCAGTATGGGGAGCGGGGCATATGGGAATCCCCTATATTTTTTATGTAACATTTATGTAATCTAAATATCTTTTTTTTTTTTAAAGCAGGGTTAATAGGAATATCTACCTCATAGGGTTGTTCTTAGGATTAAATAAAATAATTGATATAAAGTAGTTAGAACAATGCTTGGCATGCCATAAGTACCCAATAAATGTTAGCTATTGACCAAGAGTCTATTCTTTCAACATATATTAACTGAGCATTTCCTATATGCCAGGCACTATTCGAGGTGCTGGAGATACAGGGGTGAACAAAATGGACAAGTCCCCTTTTGTCCTGGGGTTTATATTAGAGTGGGAGAGACATGCCATAAACAAATGAACACATAAATGCACAAGAGAATTTCAGATAGTCATACTATGAAGAATAAAACCAAAGGAGTTCGGGGCAGGGAAGGGAAAAGCAGTTGTAATACAGGGGCTCTTTCAGGACTTGGGAATTATCCTGAGTGACCTTACAATGACAGATGTAGGCCATTTTACATCAGCATATAACATGCCAAACTGTGTGGGAGAGAGTGTGGTCTACGATGTGAACTGTGGTCTATGCTTAGTGGCAAAGCCCCAGGATGTGTATATCCATTGCAGGTGATGTGCCACACTAATGAAAGATGTTTATGTGGGAGGTTGTGGGAGGTGGGGAACATGGGAATCCCTGTAATTTTTGTGTAACATTTATGTAATCTAAGCATCTTTTAAAATATTTTTTTAAAAAGTAAAAAAAATTGGAATTAAAAAAAAAAAAAAAAAAATATATATATATATATATATATATATATATATATATTTTTTAA
>JAKSZT010054576.1:11489109-11678622 GCA_026826555.1 Tolypeutes matacus | reverse complement strand
ATTTTTTTAAAAAGTAAAAAAAAATTGGAATTAAAATATATATATATATATATATATATTTTTTTTTTTTTTTTAAGCAGGGAAAAAAAAAAAAAAAAAACAACCAAAGGAGGGGCCAAGTTGATAGAGGGGGGTTATTTTTAGGTCAGAGAAAGTGACATTCTTGTTTAATGGATGATGAGGAGAAAGGATCTGCCATGCAAAGATCTGTAGAAAAAAGAATCTGAGGCCATAGGAATGGCAAGTGCAAAGGCCCTGGTGCGGCAATGAGCTTGGTATGTTCATGGGACAGAAAGAATGCCTCTTACCAGTCCTATCATCACTCCCATTTTACAGATAAGGATACTGAAGCTTTTTATTTTTAGGTGATTTTCTCAAAAGTCACATACTGAGAAAGTGGAGGAGCCAGAAGATGACTCTGCCTGACGTTATGGCATATCAAGTTCTGCTTCATTTGGTTTTGGTCATAGAAAGGGTTCGCAGCTGGAAGAAAGAATTCCTGGTCCCTAGGTTATCCCTACTTGGAAAAGTGCCGTCATTTCTCAGAACTTGTTTTTTTCCTATCCATTAAGCAATGACCACATTCTCTCTTATGTCTTTGTCCTCCAAGCCTCTAAAGAGGCAGGAATGGATGAGATGCTGGGGTCTCCCCAGAAAAAGCAGTCCATAAATTCTGTAGAGACTTGCTCTTCACCACTGTCTCCTATTCCCCAGCCAAACCTTGTGTGAAACATGGTGCTCAAATTTCCATATATCCAAACTCTTTAAAAATAGTACAGCCCCCTCTAACTAATGCTTTAAGTCAGACAGTCTCATCAACTTCAAGTGAAATTGCTAGGTAGTCATATCTGACATTTCCCTAAGTTTCTAATAATTGCCTCTTTTGAGAAACTAACCTGCAGACATTGAGTTTCCCATTTTTTTTGTATGGGTAGATTTTCCCTGAAGGTAGCATGAAGAACAAATTAGGAGATCCCCGGGATGAGAGAGAGATGTGTGAGCTAGAGAAACCCAGAGGGAAATGGGACGATGCTTGGGTATTGATTTTCTGAAAAAGAAATGAGAAGGTAGAGTTTTCAACTCTTATGACTTGACATTTGCTGTAACTTCCCTCATCAAAAATTCCTTTCATTTTCCACAGTGGCACGTTTTCTCCAGGCAGGTGTTGACAAGCTTCTATGGATATTTATAATGGGTGAGTAAATGAAGAAACCCAAGTCATGATGACCTGAAATTCCATTTCTCAGCTTTTCTCTCAAACGAACCGGCCTGAGGACTCTGTTGTTAAGGAAACCCAACCGATTCCTCCAAGGTCAAAATGCCAATGCTTCCAAAAAGCAAATCCTTTCTGTCAATAGTACTATTGGACAGATTTAAGCAACTAGGTGGTACAAAGCCCATTTTTGTGACTGCAAAGCTTCTTGCTTATATTCTTGAGAGAATTAATTCCCTGTACTTTGCAGCTTGCTGTACTCAAACTTAAGAAGATTTGGGCAGTGGCTGTCAGACCCCACTGCTGAAAGGTTTGCTGGCCAAGTGAAAGGGTCAAGGTCATCCAAGGATATCTACTGTGTCTCTGATGACTCAGAGATCACTGCAGTTTTCACTGTTGGACTGTGGACTAGAGCACTGACTGGGAGCTCTGAGCTTATATCTCTTAGTTCTGCTCCGTTTCCTCTTGTGTTTTTGTCTTTGAAAATTAGTTTTCTCAATTACAAAAGTAATGCACACTTGTAAAATCAAACATAATATTAGTGTATAATAATAATAGCTCATTCTTTTGAACACTCACTATGCACAGGGCACTTGCAAGCATTGGACACACATGATCTTACTTCTTCCACACAACTAACTTATGAAATGGTTCTACCATTATTTGAGAACATCGAGGCTCAGAGAGGTGAAGTAACTTGTCTGAGGTCATAAAGCTGGTGAACAATGAGCCAGGACATTAAACCGTGTCTTTTGTCTTCTGAGTTTACTCATTTAATGACTACATTAGAAATTAGAAAGTGAAAGTCTGTGAAAATCCCCATCTATTAGAGATAATATGGTAGTCAGCCTCATAAATGGTCCCCAAAGAACCCCCCTCCTAGTAGTCATGCCTTTATGGAGTTCCCTCCCCTTGAGTTGGAGCTGGCCCTGTGACTTATTTTTGGCCACTGGGCTATGGCAGAAGTGACACTGAATGACTTTTGAAATGACATCAAAAGTGGGCCTTTCAAACACTTGCTCTTGGGATGCTCCCTCTTGGAACCCAGCTGACCCACTGTGAGAAACCCAAGCCACGTGGGGGGGCCTCTTGTAGGAACTCTGCTTGACAGCCCCAGCTGAGGTCCCAGCCACCATCTCAGCCATGTGAGGGAGCCATCCTGGACGTCCAACTCAACTGAGCCCCCAGGGACTCTAGCTCCGGCTGTGCTTTGACCACAACTGCCATGAACCCCCCCACCACCACCAGCAAGAACCACCCAGCTGAGCCCAGTCAGCCCAAGAACCATGGCAAAGAATAGTAATCGTTGTTTTACACTTCTCAATTTTGGGGTGGTTGCTATGCTGCAATAACTAAGCAGAACATATGTTGGTTAGACATTTGGTATTTATATCTCCAGGATTTTTATATGTCTATAAAAATAATACAATTAATAATAATTTGTATCACCATGAAATGAGATCATACAATAATACTGCTGGGCAACTTGATTTTTTTTCACTTAGAAATAAATAATGGATTTTTCCCCATGTTATTGCTAATGAAATATTCACTTGTTACTGGACATTACCTTTTTTTTTTTTTTTTTTGCCACTACAAAGCTTCATTAAATACCCTTCTGTGTTTCTGCAGGATAAATTCCCCAAAGTAGAAATGCTAGTTTGAAGAGTACCTATGAATACCATTTTTCAACTGTATGATGGTGAGCAAGTGACCAAAGCTCCTCTCAGCTACATCCATAAAATGGACATCACAATAAATGTCATAAATAAATAGAAATCATAATAAACTATGCAGGTTGCTATGAGGATATATGAAACTATTTGTAAATGCTTAGCACAGTTCCTAGCACATAGTGGATGTTCAATAAATGCTATTTTTCATTATCTATTATTTTTAACACTCTGGACAGTTTGGTTCAACAGACAATTATCAAGCATCTACTATAGGCCGGGCCCTGTATTAGATGCACAGACAAGGAAGGGAGTGTCCAAATTCTCAAAGAATCCGAGAGAAAGTTCTAGGTTCCTTCCATGGCTCATTGCAGGCCCTAACAAGCCTGTCACCTGTCAAACAAAGTCTTCACTGGCCCCATCCTCACGTGTCTACCTGCAGCACCCCCACTTTGTTTCTCTGCTTGGTGGAGAACCACAGGTCAGGACCTATGGAGTTACACCGTTAGCAGACACTGTGACATGATGACTCAGTTGTCTCTTGCATCCTCTGGAACAGCCATTGTCCTTTAAAATTTCAGTTTCCTGTTGTTGTTTTTTAAAAATAGCTCTTTAATTTTCTTTGTAGCTTCACTATCATGCTCTTCTCTCTTATTTTTCTTGTGGAGCCCCTATTTGTCATGACATTTTAGCACTTGAGTGAATTCTTTTCAAAACTAGGATCAGTGTTTTCTCCTTTCTTATATCTCCCTTTACAGGGTCTTATGGACCAGGTGAGAGCATAGGCCCTGACGTGCTCACCATCCGCTCAGGCCTGTTGGCTGCGGCTGTCAGGGCACCACGCTGAGAAGTGTTCGAAAGCCTGGGCTTCGTGGTGCTAGGATGGGCTGGCGATGTCAGCCATGGTGGAGGAAACGGGGATTTGCCACGGTGCGTCTAGAGCCCCAGATCCATGGTGCAGCCTTGCTGGCTTTCCCCAGAGCTTAACAGAGCAGTGGTTTCCGATGTAGACCAGAACTAGCTGAGATCTAGCGAGGCTCCCCAGTGTGTAGACAGCAGGAGCTAAGATGGCTTCTGACTCAGGGCAGTGGAGAGCAGTGAGTCAGCATCCGGGCTGCAGGGCTGGAGTCAGCCTTGCCAACCATTTGACCTTCTCTTGACAGCAGAACTGGTTCTGGCTTTTTGATCAGGGGCAGCTTCTTTGGGTAACCATGACAACTGCTAGGTCTCCGCCGTGAAACCTCTTTCAAGCTAGCCAATAGACCTACAAGTTTCCACACCTTACTTCTCAATGCCAAAGCTCATTTTCTTATGACCGCCATATACAGAGCACCTACTGTGTGCTGGGTGTCTTTGCTTAGATGAGACAAATTTGGGTGATATGCTGATGAACATTTTTTAATTAAAAACTGATGCATTTGGTTTAAATGGCATTTGAAGAATGTTATTTTTTTTCCATTTCAGTTAATGACAAAAGGCTGCTTATAAAATAATTTTAGTTTATTTTATAAAGTGAGTTTATTGAAAGAAAATTATGAGTAGATGACCCTGCAAGTGGAATGCAGGCCTCTAGTCTCCATTTTACAAATAAGGAAATTGACATTCAGAGAAGGCAAGCCACCTGTCCAAGGCGGCACAGCTGGCAAGTCAACGAAGCATTTTGAAATCCCTTGATGGTGCCATCCTGGGTCAAGTTCCATACCAAGTGATGGATGTAGCTGTGTCTTTTCAGCTCTGGGAGTTTGTCACAAAGACAGATGGGGCAGGGCTGCAGACAAATCCTGGGTATCACGCAGGTGACTCTCCAGCAGACACTGATGGGAAGAGTGACCAGAAAGGAAATGCCTTTTTGGAGTTTGGTGTCTGCAGATCTGCCCATTTCTAGTTAGTGCTTTTGGGTCAGTTATGTAAACACACTGAGCTTCAGATTCCTCATCCATAAAATGGGGATAATGGGGATACCTGTATCAAAGGGTTGCTGTGAGAGTTAGAAGCAACCACAAAACCAAAGCTCTTAGCTTGGCATGAGGAAAGCACTCAGCAAGTGGTGGTAGTTCTTATGTATGCATGTGATAATCAGCCCTACTCAGGATATAAACCTAATTAGGCAAATGCAAATCGAGGTTGGGGCTTCTCCTGGTATATTTCTTGAGGAGGGAAGAATTGGCTGTAGGAAAGAGCTCTGCCTCATTTCCCATACTTGGTCAGTGAGAGTGAACTTAGACTTTCCAACTTTGCAGGAGATGCCTTGGTGTCAGGTTAGGCTTTGACCCAGACTCCTGAGTGCCCCTGGACAAGCCATGTCCCTTCTGAGGGCCTCAGTTTCCACATCTTTAAAATGGTCCAGCTAAAAACAGCAAGAATAATGCTCATTGTAGTGAAGGCAAGTGGGAGTTTAACAGGCAGACAAGACTGGGGGTTGAGTGGGCATTTGTTCTCTTAGAGCAGCTAATATTTAGCAAGTGCTAACTATTTGCTAGACACTATGCTTCTTCACATACATGAATGTCTTTATTATCTATAAATTAACACACGATCTAATATGATAATATCTAATATGTGCTCTAACATTAAATATCTAGTATTTAATCTTTACTAATAAAGTAGGTACTGTTGTCTTCCCCTTAATATAGATGAGAAAGGCAGAGGGTTGAAGGGTTGAGAGTCCCTTGGAAGGGACACAACTGTATCAAATGCCTCTTCCAGGGCTCCTATTCGCAGATACTTTGTTATACGAGAGCCCGGCAAGGCTGGCACATTCAATAATCATGTTCATGTTTCTCCTTAGTGAGCACCTACTATGTGTGGCTCACTTGCTAGAGGCTTTGCTTGCATTGAATTTAATCCTAATTAAATTAATGACAGAATGCAACAGATACCATTTATATCCCCATTCTGAGATGAGGGTACTGACGCTCAGTGGGGTTAATGATCTCCCCAGATCGGACGTCCAGTGTGTGCCGGGCCCAGGATTCAAAAACAATTTATTAGATTCTACCGTCCACTTAAAGCATCTGCTTGTCCAGATGCTTCCATAATTAACTCGAGGAAGTCGACCACTAAATAAATAGAAATAGGCCGGCTCTTTCTCTTTTTTTCTTCTTTTTTAGCTATGTACATCAGCTGGCACGTTACGTGGCAAGAGAGGAGTCGAGGGAAGAGTTCCCTTTAGAGAAGTCACAGGTCTTTGGAGATATTCGCCACTCTCAGCCCCTGGGAGTAAGTGAGCTCACCCGTGTCCCTAAGGAGCTAATTGCTTTCTTGAAGTCCAGGGGGTTGGACCAAGACCCTCTCCATTGCCCCTTCCTTTGAATGACACTTCCCACTGGCTAATCACCCCCTCGTTTTCTTCCTGCTGCTGGCTTTCTGCCCACTCTGCTCATCTCCTGACCTCCAGCTGGGGACTGCACTGGGCAGAGGATGCTCATTTGTTTTGCTGCTTTGTGGACCCAGGTCGATGGCCACTGGGTGCCAGGGGACCAACAGGAAGTCAGGGGCTTCCGGGCTCTTCATGTGGAGTTCACTGGGGTGTCAGAGGCTAATTGTGGCTCTGCTTGGGTTGTCGCTATTTGATTAAACATCTTGGGCTAAGCACCATCCATCTGCCTCCTCCCAATGGCTGCCAGGGGTAGGTATTTTTAGCTGCGGGCAAATAGCTTACCAATTGTGCATACAAAATGCAGCCAGTGCAAAGCCTTCATTTTCTGTTACCCTGTCTCCTTCTCTTGTCAAGGACAAAAGAAGCATTGAGGCTGGCTTTCACTTATTCATTCAGCAAATATTTACTGAGCTGCCCACTGTCTTCCAGGCACTGTACAGGCATGGGACTATGGTGATAAGCAAACACACCAGCGCTCCACCTCCGCACGAAGCTTACGTTCTGTTCTGACCGACCTGGGTAGAATTCTGCTCTGCTACCTACTAGTTCTATGGCCTTGGGTAAGTTATGCATCCCTCTGGGACTTCTTTCACTTGAAAAGTATGTACTGAGCGCTGGTGAGGGTAGCAGATCTCTCCGTAGTAGGCAGAAAGGGAAGGAGATTACTTGGAAAGGCAGCAAGTTTGACCCAGGAGGCCCAGTCATTGTCTCGAGGACATAGTGGGGAAGCGGTGATGAGTTCTGACCTTGGGGCCAGGGAAGGCTTCACAGAGGCATGAAGAAGAAGACAGGGGAGACCAGCACTCCAGAATATGGGAATGACATGAGCAAAGGCATGGCAGTGGGACTCTGAGTGACACAGCCAAGAAATAGGAATATAATAAATAAAATTTTAAAAATAAATTTTCAGCCAATGACCCAAGCTGTTTTTCCAGCCTGAGACTTCTCCCTTGAGCCGATGTTCAGGGGACAGCTGGTTTTGTTGTAGCTACGGCAGAGTGTAAACTACAGAAATCAACTGCTGCTTCCACACCCCCAGCTGCTTTCTAGCATTAGGTCTGCATCAAGTGTCTCCAACTTAAAAGAAGAAAGAGCAATAGCATGTGACATCCAGAAAAAAAATTAATTAGTGTATAAGTCTTTGTTCCAGAACATGTTGTTTTGGCTACAGATGCCACGGCTGCTACTTTGCTGATACAGAAGGCACTGCAGGGGCTCCCAGCATCATCCCAGAAAGACAAGAAGCGGGGAAGAGTACAGGTTCCAGAGCTAGGCTGCCGGGGTTCAAACCTAACTCTGCTGCTTCCTAGCTGTGTGACCTTGGCAAAATTATTTAACCTCTCTGTGCCTCAGTTTCTCATTTATGAAAAGGTAGATGATATGATACCTATCACAGGCTCGTTGTGAGAATTAAATGAATTAACACAGGGAAAGTGCTCAGAACTGTTCCTGACCCCATGTACACTATATACATTTTAATATCATTAGACAGCCTAGAAGTCCAAGAGGGCCGGGAGTGTGTCTGCTTTGCTTATTATTATTAATATATTGATAACCTTTAAATGGTTTCTGGCTTATATAGGTGCTTCGTGAATGAATGAATGAATAACTATGAATACCAATCAACACAGCATCATAGACATGTGGAAGGGCTGGTTAGCAGTTTTGATGAACCGACTGGAAGATTACTAAGGGTTTAGTTCAGAAGATGAATCAGGTGATGTGAGCAGGGTAAGTGGAAATTAACTTCCTGTTCAGTGTTGGAGAGAGATCTTTTTGAGGCTCTCAGCACTCCAAGAAGAGGTTTTGTGCTGGAATCTTCCATGTGAATCCAATTCATTTCAACGTGAATTTAGGGATGACCAACTATGTGCCAGAGCCTGGTCAGGCCCACGGGAGTACCAGACCCATTATTTGTGCCTGAAGAGCTCACAGACAACCAAACAAATCACCCCAAGACTGAGCATGGAGAACCATTTCAACCTCCCTGCTTCCTGCACTGGCTCTTTGCTAGGAGCTGCAAACTCAAATGCCAACAGGGGCCGGGCAGAGAGCATGAATGTGTGAAGAGGACATGTGCTGGTGGACTGGAGAGTCCAGGCCCCGTGTCGAGGGGGAGCCACTGTTTAGCTCTGCCTGGTGGTTTTGCACAAGGGAATGGCAGACAACTGTGGCTAGTGTTCCAGTGTTTCAAGACCTGCAACAACAAGTACATATGCAGCCCCTTGTCCCCTCCCCTCCCCCAGTGCATCTGCTGGTTTGAGACTTCTGCTCCTTGCTTGGCCAACAAGGCACCTCCCACACTGCCAGTTCCCTCTTGCAACCCATACAAATGCACACTACCTCCTCCACCCCAAATTTCACTTTATAAGGCATTCCCTGAAACTGCCGTGCTCTATCTTACCTCCTTAGAATTGCATGGGGTGGTAGATTGAATTATGTACCCCAGAAAAAATTAAGAAACATGTTCTTAATCTTAATCCATTTCTGTGGGTGTGAACCCATTGTAAATAGGACCTCTTGAAGAGGCTATTTTAAGGTATGGCCAGCTGAATCAGGATGGGTCTTATACAGAAGACCACAGAGAGAAAGCTACAGGGAGGAGCTGGAAGCTGAAAGTCAACAGCACCTGGAAGAGAAAGGAGAGGACATCGCCATGTGATGGGAAAGCCAAGGAACCCAAGGACCACCAGCCAGCCAGAACGCTCCCGACCCCAGGAGGAAGCAAGCCTTCTAGCCTCTGAAACCGTTGAGCCAATAAATTCCTATTAAGCCAACTCACGGGGTGCTATTTGTCATAGCAGCTGGAAAATGGTTTCTTCTGCCTGGTATGCCTTCCCCTCCCCCAACCTTTTGCCTGGCAGACTTATGTATTTTTTTCAATAGTTTTCCTGATCTTGATGCACCGAGTTAAGCACCTCATTGGTTAGAGTAGTTAGCCCATTTTTGTAATGATCTCCTTCAAGACCTTTTTCACCCACTATGAGCCACCAGAAGGCAGGGGCTGTATCTCTTTTCTGTGAACCTTGAGGGCCTATCTCAGGGCTGTCAAAGAGTATATCAAGTTTATGGAATGAAGGAGTGACAAAGGGATGGATTTCCCAAGGTACTCTGTGGAACATTCTTCTGCTTGCTATCACTTTCATGGTTGTCCACCACATGTATGATGACTGATCTTACCTTTTCCCTCTGCGTTCTCCTCTCTAAACCCAGTCTCACTAGGCAGCCTCCTGGGAACTCCTTCCCATTACCTTCCTGTGATGGCTGATGGATCTGAGTTCAAATTCTTTACTTGTCTGGGCAAGATACTTATCTCAGTTTCTTCATCTATGCAGTGGGGACAATCACATCTTCCTATAGGGCTTTTTAAGAAGAATGAGTACGTTAATATATGCAAAAGCATTTAGTACCATGTGTGGCATATATTAGGTGCTCAGAAAATATTCATTTCCCCATCCAGTGTGATAGTTTCCCCCTCAGGGCACTGAACCCTTCCTTTTTTGAAAAATGCAGAGATTAAAAGCACTGCTTCTGAAGCCAGACAACTTTGGGTTGAATCCCAAATTTGGCAATACCTAGCTTTGCTTAAATACCCTGTGCCTCAGTTTTCCTCATCTGTAAAATGGAGCTAAGTGGTAGGTCTTTCATAGTATTCTCATGGGAAGTAAATAATTTAACACAAATAAAATGCTTAGAAGAGTGCCTGGAACATAGTAAGTGCTCAATAAATGTTATTATTGCTGTTCATCAACCCAACCAACCCAAGAGACTGTGGGGTGTGGAGGAGTTTGCATTTCACATACACTGTTCAGGTCAGCCCTCCTTCCCTTCCTTCTTTTACTATTGTGCTCAGATACCTTGCTACGTGCTGATGTCATGGTAAAACAGAAGGAATAGCTTCTGCCCTCTTGGAGATTCTAACATGGCAGAGAAGCCAGACAATGGCAGAAGACAGCATGCTATGGGAATCCTTAAGAGGGGGCAACAGATCTAACCTAGAAGATCATGGAAGGCTTTCGGGAGGAAGTGGCATTTATGCAGTGACATGGGAAAGTATCGAATGAAAAATGCGGAGCAAAAGTGTGCCAGTAAGAAGGAGTAGAATGTGCAAAGGTCAAGAGCAAGAGAGAGGATGGCTGTTTGAGTAGCTGAAAGTACTGGGTAGAATGGAAGCCACAGACTGACAGTTTGTGAGATACATTCCAGGTTGCAAATGTATTTTTCAGATTTTTGATACAGTTGCCATATTCACAAATTTCACATCCAATCCAGGATCTCAGCTTCTTCTGAAACATCAGGAGGTATAGGCAACCTGGGCTCACATTTCCATGTGGCAACAATGAGCTGCAGCTCCAGCACAAGTCCCACTCATTTATCCACTGTCAGCCCCTGCCCTGGGAGAGAGTTAGGAGAGAAGCCTACCTAGAGAAGAGGTGGAGAAGTAAGAGGAACACATTCGAATCCGCTCTGCAGCCTCCTTCAGGAGTTGGATTTGTCCAGAGGTAATGGAGAGTCACTGGGGGGCTTTAAGCATTTTACTAACGAGAAAGCTTACTATTTTTCTACTAAACCACAGACATCTCTGAAAGGAGATGAGGAAGGGGTGAAGAATGAGAATCCTTTATACACCTCATTGAAACTTTCAAGCAGGGGTTGATATTGCAGCTTCTTTCTATTTAAATTTGAGACAGCAGAGAGGCAGTGCGGTAACATCCTCCCACACAGCATACCCCGCTTCCCCTCGGGGGTTAGCAGGGGAAGGTTCCCTGGGATCGGGGTGTTCAAGAACATTAGAACATCCCCTGGCGTACCTGGCCCAGCCGCACACTCTCCAAGGCCACCCTCCTGGGCAGACGTTCTGTTCCACCGTGGGACCCGCGTTCCTGGCGATGGGGAGCTGAAGTGGCAGCACCTGCGCCAGGTGACGTGGCTGGACAGGGAACAGGCCATGCCCAGAGGACAATGCCAATGTCTAATTACCAGGGGCCCTCGGGAAGGCAATTTTCTTTGGTTGGAGAAATTGATTTTTGTACCTCCAGCTCAAGCACACAGCCGCATGACATGTAGGTCAAGGAGGCATAATTATATGGAAATGGCTTGAGGTTTGGGAACTTCTAAAAACCCATATCTGAACCCTGGGAGGCAGCAGAGAGAAAACGGCTTCCAACCTGCCCAAGCTGAGTTCAGCATGTGAAGGACAGCTTGTTTGCTGATGATTTTGGAGGGATCTGCTTATTTTCTGGCTTCGGGTCACAGACTAAAAGAAGCGGCACCTTCCTAGCACGGTGGATGTGAGTGTGGGTGCTGAATCCAGACCACCTGGGTCTGACACCTACATGCTATATGATCTTGGGCAAGTTACCTAACTTCTCCGTGCCTCGGTTTCCTCATCTGTAAAATGGGACTGATATAGGACCTTCATCATGAGATTGCTGTGAAGACTAAAGTTAATACACAGAAAGTACCTAGGAGAGTGTGGGGTACATAGTGGACACCAGTGGAATTTTGGCTTCTGCTCATCTCTCCATCCCATTCCACTCCTCAAACATAGGACATCCTATGTCCTAGCTGAAAGGAATCACTGTATTTGAAGCTCCTCAAACAAGCCGCAATGTCTCCAGCCTCTGGACTTCTGCCGAGGGAGTTCCCTCTGCCTTTAATACTTCCCCATCCGCTTTGCCTGGATAACTCTTGCTTGTCCTTCAGGAACCAGCTCATCCACCCACCAGCAATGGTAACTGATACCGCCCAGCCTTTGATGTACCCCTGCCTATATGAAACAGACTGCCTTCCTTTTGCCTCTGAGCAGAAATACAATTTCCAAGGGAGGGCAGGGAAAGTATCAGGAGGAAAAGAAAAAAAAAATTGTCCCCTTAGAAATAAGATAAAATGTAAATAGTGGTAATAGTATTACTTAAATGATAAAGCAGCAGTTATGATGATAATGATAAATGATTCTAAACCTTTTTTCTGCCAGTAGAGAAGTGGTCTTCATAGTGAAAATAATAACTCCCGCTTAGTGAATTCTTATTAAATGCTAGAAACTATGCTAAGTGCTGTCCATTTAATAGTCATTGCTGCTTTCCCCACTTCAAAAGTGGGTATCATTAGCCCTTTCTAATGATTAGATTGACTTAAGATTTAATTTGGGATTAGATTTAGAGACTTACTCAAGGTTACATAGCTAGTAAATTGCACAGCCCAGTTTGGAACCCAGGCCTGTCTAATTGCAAAGCTTCGGTCAAGATAAAAGGTTTCCATTGACACTCAAATTAACTGCAGGACAGAACTTGTGCCACACTTGCTGGCCTGCTAGTCAGCCCCTGACGTGGCCATTGTTGGGTGTTCCCTACTCCAGGGTGCCCAGGGAACAGAGGCCCTTCCCTGCCTGCCGGGGTTTCCTTAGAATAGGACTTTCCTTGGTCGAACTAGGAATGGATGGGCTTCTTTCTTGGCAGAGGGAGTCTCAAGTGCAAAATCAAGGAAGTGTGAAAGCATGCTGTGTTTGCAGAACTATAAAATGACAGGCTTGGCTGGCTTGTGAACCCGCAAGAAAAGGAGGGATGAGAGTTTAAGAACCCAGTGTGATAACCTCAGTGAAATTGCTTTGCAAACTCCTAAGGTGGTTGTGGGTACAGAAGGGAGACAATGCATGTAAAGCAGCTTGGCAAACTGAAAAAGCATCAGGCAAATGTTAATTATCATGAGATGTTTCAGAGATAGCCAGATTGGTATCGAGAGCGAGATAGCAGAAAATTAAAATATCTGCTAATTTCTCTTGAATCCAAATGCTCAAAAAGCATTCATAAATGAAGAATTCTAATTTCATTGCTCTCATCTCTTTTTTTTTTCTTCAGATGAATAGACTGTAATAGATTTTAGAAAAAAATAAAAAATCAGTCAATTTCCTAGCCACTATTAATTATACTACCAGGTTTTGAGACATGGAGTAGTTTTTGTTACCCATCCATATAACCATATCCCGATAATTCATTATCAAAATACCTCTGAGATACACCCTGTCTTTTCTCTTTCCTTGGCCAGACTTATCCTGGGAGCTCCGTGAGGGCAAACCTGAACAGTGTCTGTCATGTTTACTGCCACATTCTTAGCCCTGAACACAGGCCCTGACATATAGTAGGTGCTTGATAAATATTTGCTTAAGGCGGCATCTAAATCTAGATGTGTTCATATTACACCCAAATTACCACAGGGACGTCTTAGCTTTGCCTCGGCCTCTCTGTTCACGAAGCCATCCTGTTTGTAGTTGCTCAAAAACTCAACACATTTTCCTCATTCTAATAAAATAATGTTGACAAAAACACTAATGCTACTCATAACAGGAGTCAATATTGCAGTATGGCCAAAGAGATAAGGTAGGAAGATAGAATAAGAGGTGTAACTATTCGAGAAGGCACAATGACTATTGTTATTATTTCAGGTAATATAATTGTGTGCCTAAAAAATTCAAGGGAATGAACTGAAAAGTTATTAGAACCAGTAAGACTGCTATAAAGAGGACCAAAGCCAAATGACATCAGCAAAGGCTGGTTAGAAAATAGAATGGGCAGCTGATCCCATTCACAACCTTCTAACACCAGTGCCATGGCAGGCTGTGCTCTGTGCAGAGGGGGTGGGAGACGTGGCCTCCTCCCCAATTCTGAACTGCACTTTGTCTCCAGGTCCCCAAGCAGGCCTGCCCGGGCCCCAAATCTCACAAAGTCTCTCACGAAACTCTTCTGTCAGTTTCTGACTCTTAACAGTGTTTAAAAAAAAAAAAAAAAATAGGGGAATGGGATGCCACACCCATTATCATCCTCAATGCCCCCCTTAGGGAAGACATTTTCTATCTGACTCTTTGAGATAGACCTTTACGTCCAATATGGACAGCCTTTACAACTCCGACCCCCAAAGCTGGGTGTTTCAATCCCGCATCTCCATTTCTGAAGAGTGAGATTATGGCTTTAATGAAAATACCCACTTGGGTGATCTGGAACCGAAAAGCTGTTCTGCCTTGAAGTATTGTTGAAATCTCCACCTCTTGCTGCAGTTAAACAGATGGGAGCACAGGCTCTAGCACCCAATGCCTGGGTCCAAAGCCTGGCTTTGCCATATTACTAGATGTATGACCCAAGCTGGTTATGCAACTTACCTTGTGTCTCAGTGTCCTCATCTATGGAATGGGTAATAATATCACTTACTTCATGGAGTTGGAAGGATAAAATTCATGTAAAGTACTTAAAACCATGCCCAGCATGGAGTAGGCACTCAGTAAATATTAGTTATAGTCGTGGTAAATAATTTTTAGCTTAGCTTCTACCCATCAAGGCTCCAGCAATCTGACTATCCAGATTTCAGCCATGGATACTGCTATACGGGGATGGAGGTAGAAGATTCAGGAGTGCAATATTTGGCTACTGGTTTGGGCTCCCACATCACTGAGAGCTTCTTTCCAGATTAGCAAATTATTACACTAAATTATAATAGATTGAACCATATAAAATGGACATTTTAAAAGGTAAGAATTAGTGAAACACTGAGTTTCACATGGTATAACCTAAAAATTATCAATTCACTTGTCTGGCCTTACAAATGGTACATGCCATTCTTCTCTTTCCTAGTCTTTAGCAATGGTTCTCATGCAAGGGAGATGCTCAGTGCTTGTGTATGATGATGAAATGGGCCCCTGATCAGAACACACAAGGCATGTCTAGATCTCAGGAAAGAGGAAGGTGAGTGACAGTCGGAGCAAAACGTCTGTCTTGACACCTACCACTCCAACTCCAAACACTGGCCCCAACCCAAGACTGGGGGTTGGTGCCATTCCTCTTTGCTCCAAGGTATACTAGATTCCTTCTATCTCATCACACATAAATCTTCATAGTCATGGTAGTTTACTTCTTTGTCTCCCCAACTATTGTGTGCTAGCCTAGGACAGGAACCTAGATTTACTTGTCTTTGTGGCACCAGTAGCTAGCACACGATTCAGAAATGAATGAATAATGCAAAGTTCAGCAGGCTGGCAGGATTCAGAGGGATGGCTCCATTTGGGAGGTCAGCCTTGCCCTGGGCATAGAATGATGAGCTCTGGGTTTGAGTCCAAGGCTGCAGCTTTGGTTTTCAGCTCTGCCTATTAGCAACAGCTTGGGAAAGCTCTTTAACTCCTCCAAGCTTCAGTTTCATAATGGTTAAGAAAGTCCTTTGTAAATTATAATTCATTTTGTATATTGGTAACCACTAGAATAACATTAATGGTTATATTGAATACTTTTTTAAGCAATAGGAACAGAGCCTGGCTCATAATAGATGGTCAATAAACTCTCACTAAATGAACTGGATTTGAAATTCTGAGCTCTTGACTAAAATTGAGCCCACTTATGGCTGATAATGGAAACTTCAGAATGATTTGGAGGACAAAAGGTTTTTCAGGGCAATTGTTTCATCACAATATGCTACTTAAAAAAACAACAACATTCAACCTGATTTCCATTTTGTAGGTTGCGTGTGTGTGGAGTGGAGAGGGAATTCACCTACCTGGCTTTGCTTAAAAATAATTTCAAGTAATTAAGCCATCTGCTTGGGGAGAGGGCAATGGGGACGCCAGCAGAGTCCTCAATTAAGAAGGAAGATAAAGTCCTTCAAAATGTCTGAAAAGATCAGGCTGGGAGGATGAACCAAGACAGAGGTCTGTAGACACGCAATTGTCTTGTCTCTCTGGGGGAGCCGCAGCGATGGTCCTGATGCCTTGAATACCAATGTTTGCAGCAGACCCAACAGTGAGCCCAGAACACAAGCAGTGACATGCAGACTTGCCACATCTCAGCTCTGCCACGCACCAGCTGCATTACCTTGAGCAGGTCACTTTGCCTCCCAGAGACTCAGTTTCCTCATATGCTCAGTGGGAATAAGTACCAACTTCCCAGGTACTCTGCGAGGATTAAATGCTGCAATGTGGAGTAATGTGTACATGGCTTGGAGAAAGTGCTCAGTAAATGGTAGTGGTGAAGATGATGATGATGATGATGATGATGATGAAGAAGATAGTTATGACCCAGATGTCTTCAGGTTCTTCAAAGATAGTATAGAAATTACATTTGTGGGATTAAGACTGCAGATATCCATTCATTCATCTATTCATCTGTCTACCCATCCACCATCCATGTATCCATCCATCCATTCATCCATCCATCCATTGGTCCATCCAACCATCCATACATCGGTCCATCCATACACCCAGTACTTACCAAGCCCCTTACAATATGCCAAGGCCCAACTGAGGGGATTAGAGTCAAAGAGATGGCTGAGACTCCATGCCTACTGTCAAGGGTTCATAATCTAATTAAGCATCTTTTTTATGTCCCCAGGTAGAGATAAACCCTCTTCCTTCAAGTCCCCACAGGAAGTTTAATCCCTTAACCTCCTTCCTACCCCCATATTGTAGAACATGTCACACTGTAGTACAGTTACAGATTTGCCTTTCTCTCAAACTAGATGTGAGTTCTTCAAGGGTAGGGACCATTTCATTTTTGTCTTAGTCTATCTCCCTACCACTATCCCCTATAAGCTCTGGTACAAAATAGGGATTTATGAAATGGAGTCTGGTGTTTAATGCAGTCTAAAGATCCCAACTGGGAATCACCAGTCTTGAAAACAAAAACAAACCAAAAAAGCCTCTTCTATTTGTTAAGCATCTACTGTGTGTCAGGGGCTTTATATACATTGTCTCACGAATCCCCCTCAATGTGGTAGGAACTCTTACTCTGGTTTTACTGATATGGATACAGGGGTTCGGAGAAGTTAACGATACACAGCTGCAAAGTCCAGGTGGAACTCAAATCCAGGTCAGCCCAACTTCCTTTCCTGCTGGAAAGGCATTTAGAGTGGTTGGAAAGAGGAGATGGGGCTGAAAGTGTGACGTGTAAGTGGCTGTGAGATGTGTGTGTGTTGTATACATAGTCAAATTTGAGAAAGGCATTAAGATTTCAAACCCAGATTCCTACAGGGGCAAGGCAGCAAACAGATGTGAAGGAAGCAGGCCAGGTAGAAGAAACTCAGTGGGGTGAGACGAGGACAGTGAGGTGGGCACCCAAGCCCCAGTGAAAGGAGTGTACAGCCACCTGGTGACTGGCAGGGAGGGCCCAGTTTTGCGAGTCCTTAAAATTTTTCAGAACTCATGAGAAATCTGGATTTATGTGGGCTTATTTCTGAATGTTACTAGGGAATGTGCTACTTTTTAAGGAAATCTGAACACAATTCTCCCACATTCGGAAAGGTCCGAGTTTCCAGTTGGCTGTTGGCTGGCTTCAGCCCTCAACCCAGACCTCTTCAGGAAGGAAAATTAAGTTGGTTGAGAAAGCTGTTAGCTAGCATCAGACCAGCGTTTTTGAGGGAAGGATTTAGTGTTTACATCAATTAAAAAATGTTTTTCCCAGAATCATCCTCCTCTCTTCTGAGAAGTCTATTCTGAGAAGATCCAAGAAGGAACCAGCCTTTTCTTCCCTCTTCCACGAACTATCTCCTCCCATTTTCGAGACACCATTGGAATCGCCACCTCAGTTTTGGGGGCATCATTTGCTTCTTCCTGCCAGATCCTCCATCATCAGAACGGAATACAGTCACAGTGAAAATGGCCCTCCAAATGAATTCCATTCATTTGTCAAACGACACCCTGGAAGGTGACCCTCCTCTTCTCATTCTCTGCTGGACGGCAGACGGGCCCGGGCTCTTGCTTTCTCTCTGTTCAGGACTCTTACAACCGACATCTGGGTCACGAGCAGGACCTGCCCACGGCCAGGCCCAAGATGCGCCTGCGGTGCTTCCCCTGGCCCTCCCGGAGAGCCGGGCACAGGTGTCCTTGGTATCTGAGGAATGTCGCTGGTTTGCCCACTTCTCTTTGCTCTCTCTGTTGGTCTCTCTGTGGTAGGATGTGAGGGTCTGCTGTGAAGACGATCTCTGGCCCACTCTCACCATGCCCCTGCGGCGTGCCAGGCACTGGGACAGCAGCCTGCGGGTGTGATTTCACTCTCTCCTCTGAGAGAGCCCATGGGGACCTTCGTCCTTGCAACAGCTTCCTCCTCACTGTTCTTGCTGTTTCTCTCTCACCACCTCTGACCCTTCTTTTCACGGCAGCCCGAGAGACCTTTGAAAAACTCAAATGAAACGACGTCACCTGCTTCAGAGGCTACTGGGTCTTCTGGCAGCACTTGAAGTCCACATTCCTTTCGGTGGACCAAAATGTCCCACGTCATCTGGCTGGTGCTTACCTCTTCTTCCTCATCTCCTGCCATGCCCCCTCTTGCTCACTGTATGCCAGCCATGCTGGTCTCCTTTTGTGCCAGCTCTTTCCCACCATCAGCTCCCTCTGCCCAGTGTGCCCTCACCCCACACTTCCCAGGCCAGCTGCTTCTCATTATTCAGATCTCAGCTCAAACATCATCTCCTTGGAGAGGGCTTTCCTGAGCACCCTATCTAAGGAGCACCCTATCACCTTACCCTGTTTTCTTTCCTCCCTAGCATCTACCAGTATCTAGATTTTTAAAAAAGTTATTTCCTTGCTGATTGCTTGTCTCCCTGGTAGAATGTATGCATGTGCAGGGATCTTTTCGTATTCTTCTCTGCTTTTTCCCCAGTGCCTAGGACAATGCCCGGCATATAAAAGAGGCTCCATATAAATGTGCTAAACGAGAGAAGTTGATAGCATCACTCCCATTCTCAGATGAAGAAACTGAGGCTAGAAAAAGGGGAAGCTAGCTCAAGACCTCACAGCTTGCAAATGGGCACCCAGGTATACCTAGGTCCCAAACCACTGTTATCTCCCCAAGGCTGTCCTTCAGGGAGAAGGGATATTCTGGAAGGGTCCCAGGGGAAATACTGCTCTGTGAGGGTCGGGAGCTTGGGCAGGTTATTCCTTTAAGGAAGGCCCACTCCTATTCTCCTCAAGACACTGTCCCCTCTCAAGCTCTCTCTCCAATTATGGCTTCTTTCTACCACCTTCCGGGGAAGCCGCTGCTTTTCTTTCAAGAGGCAGATCATGGCTCTTGTCATCAGCTCCGTGGAGCTGAAAAGTGGTGGTGAGGCCAGGAATGCTAAAAGCAAAGGGCTGCAGCTAGAACAGAGTGCCCTAGCTTTCTATACCTTTGACTGCAGTGTGTGTGTGTGTGTGTGTGTGTGCGCGCGAGTCTCTCGGCTGAAATGATGTGGTTGAGAGCTTGCTTTGCTTTGCACTTAGCTGAAAATGATAAGAAATGTCTGTGGCAGGAAAGCAATTCCCCTGGCTCTACCGACTGCCAAACGTCCTGGCAAATCAGGGGGAACTATAAGGAAGCCATTGGTGGATCCATCAGTCCTCGCACGGTAGACGGTGTTGGCCCCACTCAGGAGCAATTTGTGTGGTTTCTACAAGACTCTGGCTTTGTGTTTGACTCCTCTGGCTTCTCGCACCGTGCTGCCCCTCACTTTGCACCCTCCAGAGGCTCTGGCCTTGTTGTCACACAGGCGGGTGCCCCAGGTCCCTTCCTGCCTCAGGGCTGCTGCAGAGCCTGTTCCCTTTGCTTGGAGCCCTCTTCCATCCCGCCTTCCCCCACTCTCCCTGCAGACACAGTTGTTCCTTCCTGAAGGGAGCTTCTCTTGGCCTTTCTGTCTGGGTCACGTCCCCCAGTTATAAGCTCTCAGTCTCATGCACCTGTCCTTCATGGCATTTTCACAGTTGAAATCTTATGTTTGTTTGGATTATGGATTACACTGATCTTCCCCAAGAGGCTGTATATGCCAAGAGGGTTGGGAATGGGTCTGCTTTGGCTCACCACATACCTAGCACAGTGCCTAGTCCGTGATAATGCCTGGCACAGGGATGGACGGATGGACAAACGAATCAGTGATTGCACATACTGTTGTCTCACTGCTCTTTGGCTTCTCTTCTCACAGTTCCCCATCCCCGCCATAGGGCAAAATAAAAGGTTTACGGTCCCAGCTTCCTTTCAACATAAATCAGCTAGTCATAGCCCTCATTCAAAAGAAGCCCAAGCCATCTTGCTTCCCTTTACAGCAAAGCATCGATCCTGGGTTGCCCATCCCAGGAGGGATCCCTTCCTTCCACTGGGATCCAAGGTAGTGCCTCCTCCCCATGCCCTGACCTTGCCTTTTTCACATATCTCTAGGTGGTGGTGGATGGCGGGAGGGTTATCTCTAGGTGGTAGTAGATGGCGGGAGGGTTATTCCTGCTGCAGTGACCACCAAAGCATACTGGCCTCAAGGCCCAGCTCTGCCCCTTTCAGGATTGAATAATGTCCAGCACAGAGACTTGTTCAAGTCTTGACTCCTGGTCCTTGGGTGTGAACCCATATGTAGGTGGGACTTTGAAGATGTTATTATATTAGGGGTTGACTCATTTGTGAATAGGATCATTGAAGACCCTGTTAAGATGAGGCCAGCTTGAATCAGGTGGGCCTTCATCCACATGGCGGGAGCTTTCCTAAGGGGAGGAAATGTGGATAGAGACAAAGCTGAGCCATGTGTGATTCCATGCAAAGGAAATGAAACAAGCTGGGTAAACTAAGCTCTAGTTCAGATTCTGCCATTCCTAGCTCTGCAACTTTGAGTCAGGCCTCAGTTTCCTCATTCTGTAAAATGAGGGTGTTGGGCTCATACCCTAACAGCAGTTATGGAGTTCCAGGCATGTATCCAGCATGTGCCATGAATTGACCCCGTTCGGTTCACACCACAAACCCAGTAAGGACAGCATTGTTAGACCCACACTGCGGACAAGGACACTGAGCCACTTGCCAGAGCCCCACCAGCAGGAAGCCATGAAGCTGGGTTTTTTTTTTTTTCCTTAAACTTTTTATTTTGAAATAATTTCAAACTCACAGGACAGCTGCAAAAATAATACAAAACCCATACAGAGGGTAGCTGATGTGGCTCAGTGATTGAGTACCGGCTTTTCACATATGAGGTCTGGGGTTCAATGCCGGCCCCAGTACCTCAAAAAAAAAAAAAAAAAACTTGCATTTTGGGAAGTGGACGTGGCTCAAGCGATTGGCCTCCCGCCTACCACATGGGAAGTCTGTGGTTCGGTTCCCTGTGCCTCCTAAAGAAGACAGCAAGCTGGTGCGATGCAGCAAGCTGACACAAAGAGATGACACAACAAGAGACACAAGAAGAAAAACATAATGAGAGATACAACAAAGCAGGGAACGGAGGTGGCTTAGGTGATTAGGTGCCTCCCTCCCACATTGGAGGTCCTGGATTCAGTTCCTGGTGCCTCCTAAAGAAACAAGACAAACAGACACAGCAAGTGCAAACAATGAGGGGGTGGGGAGAAATAACAACAACAAAAAAACACAAACCCACCCAGCGAACTTCAACATACCTTCCCCACACACACTCAGATGCCAAGATCCGCCAATTTTAACATTTTGCCACATTTGCTTATTGATTTTCTAAACTTTTGAGAGCAGGCTGTATACTCCATGTTCCTTGAACACTTAACACTTCCATGTAAATTTCCTAATAACAGGGATATTTGCTTATGTAACCACCTTAAGTGCAGATGTCAAGTTCTAGAACTTTAACATTGACATAAAGCTTTCAGTCTGTAGTCCAATTTTATAGAAAGCAAGGATGTGAGCTTACATTTGCACACTGGTGTTCACAGCAGCATTATTCACAATTGCTAAAATACAGAACCAGCCCAAGTGTTCATTAACTAATGAATGGATAAACAATATGTGGTATATACACACAATGGAATACCATTCAGCTATAAGAAGAAATGAAATTGGGATGCATATGACGACATGGATGAACCTAGAGGATATTGAGTGAAATAAGCCAGACACAAAAGGACAAATATTGTATGGTCTCACTAATATGAACTAAATGTGATGAGCTCCTTAATTAATGAAAAAAAAAAATGTGATGAGTAAACTCCCAGAGGTAAACTCTAGAGTATAGGTTACTAGCAAATAGAAGGTGGGTTGAGAATGGGAGATGATGCTTAATGTATGTAGCATTGTTAATAAAGTTAATTGCAAAAGTGTGGAAATGAATAGAGTTGAGAGTAACATATTATAATGAGTATAACTATCACTGCTGATTTATAAATGTGATTGTGGCTGAAAGGGGTAGTCTGCGGAAGTAAATGTCAATTGAAAGGAAACTAGAGAATAATCTAGAGAATGTATAACATAGTGATTTCGGTGGTGGATGAAGATTGTAGTTAATAGTATAAACATAAGAATGCTCTTTTACAAAGTGTTGAGACTATAGTGATGCACGGGAAAATTATAACTAAGGTAACTTGTGGATGGTAGTTAACAGTAATATTGTAATATTTTGCAGCAATGGCAAGAAGATATTTTTTCAATACTAAGGGACACAATAGGGGTATATAAGGGGATATGGGATTTTTCCTTTTGGAGTAATGAAAATGCTCTAAAATTGACTTAGGTGATGACAACACAACTTTGTGATGAAAACGAGAGCCACTGAGTGTACACTTTGAATGGATTGTACAAAGCATGAGACTATAACATAGGGAATCCAGTGGTTAAAGGAGAAATATAAGAATGTTTTCTCCTGTATGAGAACAAATATATAATGCTAATATAGGGAGTTAATAATTAGGTGAGTTTGGGGAAAAATACACCAAATGTAAGATATGAGCTATAGTTAGTAGTAATATGTTGACGATGCTCTTTCATAGATTATAACAAATCCTTCACAACAATGCAAGATGTTGGTGGTGGGGAGATGTATGGGAGCCCTGTATGATGATATGCATGTTTATTTTGTAAATTCACAAATTTTATTATACATTTATTGTTTATGTAAGTTCATGTATGAATGACATACATCAATAAAATTTTATTTAAAAAGTATCTGTCTGAGACCCTGCTTTCAATTGTTTTGGGTATATACCTAGGATTTTTGAGGAACTGCCAAACTGGTTTCCACAGTGGCTGCACCATTTTATGTTCCCACCAACACTATATGCGGGTTCCTATTTCTCTGCATCCTCACCGGTACATATTATTTTCTGTTTTTTTAATACTAGCCTTCTAGTAGGTGTAAAGTGGTATCTCAAAGTGGTTTTAATTTGCATCTCCCTAATGGCTGACGATGTTGAGCATCTTTTCATGAGCTTATTTGCCATCTCTATGTCTTCTTTGGAGAAATGCCTATTCAGGTCCTTTGCCCATTTTTAATTGGGCTGTTTGTCTTCATGTCATACAAAGCTGGAGTTCGAATCCAGGTCTGGGGGGCCACAGAGCCCACATCCTTATCCACCATACTGGCAGGTTTTAAGGACCCTTCCTATTATAAAAAATGGTAGATCCTTGTTCCAAGACATTGTCATCATACAATCTGTGGTGTTTCTTGGAGCTTTTGTTTCTTGTTGATGCCAAATTCCTGGTTTCCTGAGTTGGCAGGCTTTTCCTGTTTAACCACATATTTCTTTGGTTCCCCGTCTCTGTTATTCCTCACTCCTCCCTCTAGCTTTTCATTTTTCACCCACTGAGACCCCCTGTAGTGTTTCTTGGTGAAGCTCTACCCACCCCAGAGTCTGTGAAATGGCAGCCTGGTGGGCTGAATCAAGCCTGCAGATAGGTTTGGTTTAGCTCACACAGCGCTGGCCCACATGGTGTTTTTTAAATGTTTGAATTCGTTGCCAGCACTGAAACACTAGGACGTTTCATGTAAAAATCTGGATTTCTATATTTTTGGGGAATATTTGGCAACACTGGACCACGGGCTAGAAAGCTGAGTAGTGGTTGCACTTCCTAGCTTCCCCAGTCCCCCATTCTTCCTGTGGTCTGCCGCCCTCACGCCTTGACCCAGTCTAAAAGTCCTTTGTCAACTGTCATTGTGTGCAGACGGCTGTTTTATCATAATGAAGCCTAGCGAGCAGCAATACTGGCTATTGCTCCGTCATGTCCCAGCTGTGTGACCCTGGGTAGGTGTCTCAATGTGCTCATCTGAATAAATGGGCATAATAACTGTACATGCTCTAAAGAGTAGTTGTGAGAATTAAATCAGTCAATGGAGTAAAGTGCTTTGAAGAAGCCCTAGGAGAAAGTAAGTACTACATGAGTGTTAGCTATTATTAAGAGGAAAGTGCAGTGCCTCTATCACTAAGGGGAAATGAGACAGACCAAGAGAGTCACGGGCTTTGTTTTTTAGGGCAGGGAGCATGATTCCTTGGGTAAGTGGAACATTTCTTTAACCTGCACCACTTTGTTCATTTACATTTCCTGACTACCCCGGCAGGTATTTGAATTCATGACACCTGCCTCCACCCCACCCCGCTGTTTCAGGGTGATGTGAAGGGCTGGCCCCCCCCCCCGGCCAGCATCGCCTCCATTGATGGCTCCACTGTTCGTGGTCCCGGCTGCAGAGCGCAGGACAGCCTTGCTGGTGGTGGCTGCCAGTCTTTGTTCCACTGCTTCAGCCAAAGACCTTTCCATGTTCTGGACTTGTTTTATTTCTGGATGTTTCAGTGAACTATGGGCAACTCTTTTAGTCTTTTAGTGAGGCAACTTCTCTAGGCTTAGGATGGAATTGCTTGCCTGATCCATTGGATCACTCTCTCCGTAGTTTCCAGGGCATAGGGTTTCGTTTCAGGTGGGTACACTTTGAGAGGAATTGTGCATTTCTGGAAAAGACCTATGTAGAAAGTGGCGTGTGACTCCAGTGGACCTACAAGGGAGAGGTTCGATTGTGTTGACGTGTTACACAAGAAAAACAATAAGAGTTCCTATTTATTGAGCTCCTGTACTGTGCCAGGTACTAAGAAAATCCTTTGCATGTTTTATTTCTGACTGCTACAGCAACAACACAGGGCACAGAAGGTTAATGACATTTGTTGAACTCTATGTGAGTGCAGACATGTGCCAAGAGTGGCGCTCAGCATTTTTACAAGTTCATTTAATCTTCAGAGTAACCCTCTGAGATAGGTGTTATCATCCCATCTCATGGATGAGGAGGCTGTGGTTCCGAGAAGGTGAGAAATTTGCCCAAGGTCATAATTAGCAAGTCCAGGAGTCAGAAATCAAGCCCAGGCTGTCTGACATCAGAGACACATGCCTAACTGCTGAACTCTACTGCTCACTTAACTGCAGATGAGAAAACTGGGGCTGGGAGAGGGGAAGTCTCGTACCCAAGAACATAGAGCAACCGAAGATAAGATTCAAATCCATATCTGTTCAGTTCCGAGGCAATGCATTTTATACTCAACCTCAAAAAGCAGAACTGATATATGGGACCATTACAGAAATTGCACAGGGACAAGGACTACAGGGCTACTGTCCTGGACCTCAGCCCAAGGGCATCCCGGGCAGATTCTAGTATAGCAGAATCTTTGGTCTATGCTTGTTTGGTGTCTGTATGCTAGCAAAAGCTGCACAGGCAGAGCCCGGCTCTCTTGGGCCTTCGATAGTGCCCAAGAGTGACGCGGCCAAGATCACACTGTGAGTTACTGAGCCATGCCTGGAATCTAAGATTCCTCATGCAGTGCTCTTTCTCTCACGGTTATAACAGAGGTCCTAAGGACGGATGTGCCTGTGTAGGGGCTAAACAGGATACAGAAGTGAATGAGGTGGGTCATGCAGGGGCTGTTTAGAATTGGAGTGCACATGTGCTTTTGAAAGGGGTAGCTACTAAATAAATTATGGTACAAATATACAATGGAATTCTCTGCACCTGTATAAAAGAATGAAAGAGTGTCACAAATACGTTATGGATGATTAAAATATTAAGTGAAATAAAGCAAGATTTAGAATAGTGTTTACAATATGCTCATTTGGGGGGGGGTAAAAAAATGGAGACTTGAAATTCTCTATTTGTATTTGTTTGTACATACACCATGAAATCTTGGAAGAATTCCTAAGAAATGAAGACACTAACAACTAGGGTACCTCTGTGGTGGTGGTAGATTTGGGAACTGGGTGAACAGGGAAAAAGGGATGGGAAGAAGACTATCCAATGTGTGCCTTTTTGTACTTTTTGGTTTTGTGAACCATATAAATGTCTACCTATTTCATACATTAAAATAACCATAACAATAATAATAATATTAAGCTATTCCTCAGCTCCAGCCAATTGCTACCTTCTGGAAAAATAAGCCCAATGTTGTTAGAGCTTCCAAGAGAACTTGGAAATCTATCTCCTAGATTTTTTTTCCCAATTTTTAATTTTCAAATTGTTCATTGCTAAAATACATAAATATAATAAGTTTGTATATATTTACTGTGTCCTGCAACCTTGTTAAACACTCTTCTTAGTTCTAGGAGCTTTTTTGTAGAGTCTTTGGGATTTTTCTATGAAGGCAATTAAGTCATCTACGAACAGAGAATTTCATTTCTTCCTTTCTGTAAACCTTTCATTTATTTTTCTTGCCTTCTTGCACTGGCTAGGACTTCCAGTATGATGTAGACTATGAGTGGTGAGAGCAGATATCCTTATTTTGTTCCCGTTCTTAGGGAGAAAGCATTGAGTTTTTCATCATTAAGTATGATGTTAACTGTAGTTTGTTTATAGATGCCCTTTATCAGGTTAAAGAAGTTCTCTTCTGTTCCCAGTTTGCTGAATTTTCATCATGAATGATGCTGAATTTTGTCAAATGCTTTTTTTGTATCTATTGAGATAAACATATGGTTTTCTTCTTTAGTCTGTTAATATGGTAAGTTATATTGAACAATTTTCAAATGTTGAACAAGCTTTGCATTCCTGGCATAAAACCCATTCGATCTTGATGCATTATCCTTTTCATATATTGCTGGATTAGATCTGCTGATATTTTGTTGAGGATCCTTGCTTCTATATTCATGAGAAATATTAATCTATAGCTTTCTTTTCTTGTAATGTCTTTGTCTGGTTTTGATATTAGGGTAAACTGGTGCCATGAAATAAATTGGAAATTTTACCTTAATTTTCCTAATTTTTAAATGATGGAAATAATAACAGGTAGAGTGCTTATTGTGTGCCAGGCATTGATTTAAGTTTAATACTTAAGCTATTAAATCCTCACAGCAACTGTATGAATTATGTAGCATTATCATCATCATCCCTACTTTATAGATGGGAAAACTGAGGCACAGACAGGTACAGTCACTTGCCTAAAGTCACAGAGCTTGTAAGCAACAAAGCCATACTATCCAGCTCCAGAGTTTGTTTCCTTAACCTGTTTACTATATCTTCTCAAATTTAACTATCTTTCTAAACAAAACAACTCTGCAGGGCCCAGTCCAGCCTGCGGGTCACTGCAGAGTTTCCACCTCTGGTAAATGGTAACTGCCACATGTTAAAGCTCCTTCTAGCCGCCAGGCTACGACTCATCATCCCCTTTCATCTTGCACCAACTCTCCAAGGCGGGTATCAAGGTCCTTATTTGGCAGTTGCAGAAACCCTGGCTTCTGCTGGGTGGTTATCATCTCCTTCCTTGCCTTGTCTCCCTTAATATCCATGGAACCTTTTAGAAGGGAAATTTTTTTAAAAAAAAGACCTTGCTAATCTCGCTTTAATTTCACGCTGCTCTTTCCTTATCAGGCGGGCTCACCTAGTTTCCCTCCAGCTCTCTTCCCCCAGGCATCAAAGCTCATCTTTGTCTCCGTGACTGCTTTTGCTTTGCACTGTCTTTTCCCAGATGGCCCAATCAGTGTCCCCAACCCTGCCTTGTTGGAGCTGCTTGCTTTAAGAAGTTAGAGACATCTTGCTTACTTAAAAGGGAGGAGAAGAGGGGGAAAGAGACGGGATATTAGGAACAGCTGGGACCCGAGATTGTTAAAGGGACTTCCTGGCAGCAATGAAGGCGGTGTGATGCAATGGAAAAAGCAGGCGTTTGCATGCTTGGTTGGCTGTGTGACTGTAGACAAGATGCTCCACTTCTCTGAATCTCAGTTTGTTCATCTGTAAAATGGGTTCAGGGACATGCCCAGGGAACACGAGTGTGGGGAGAACAAAGTGCAATAATTTAGGTAAAAAGACCTGGTGTGGAGGAGACCCTGAGTAGTAAGTGCTCACCCTGGGCCAGCTACTGTACTAAGACATTGTAAAATAGATTATCTTGTTTAATAAGCACTATCCTCTGTGAGACCAGTAGGTCCTACTGCTACCCCCATTTTACAGACTGGGAAAATTGAGGCAGAGAGAGGATGAGCACTCAGAGTGGTGGGGCTCTACCCATGCTCTCCATTAGTATCCCCTGGATCCCACACCAGAGCAGGTACGTCAGACTCTCTGGGGCCATTACTAGAGGCGGGGGATTGGACCACAAGCCCTTTCTTGACGGTGATCGTGGAGTCCACTGCTTTCCCCTAGGTCTCCTACTGCCATGCACCCTTCCACCCCTCATCCAACCCTTGCTTCCCACCCATATCTCTGACTGCTATTGTAAGAATTGGGGAAACTTTGGATGAGTCCACTGCCAGGAACAGTGATTCGATTAAAATCTTGCTTTTCAACAATGTCATCAAGCTCTGTGGTCCGTTGCTTTACACCCAGCATAGCTGCATCTCCCAGTCAGTGGCAGAATAATGCAGGCTTGATCCTGGCTGGGGGCGGGGAGGGGTGGGGAACACTTGTGAGCTCAGCAGGAGGAGCAAGGCACTGAGCTAAGACTTTCCTCGGGGCCAGCCTCCGCTGCGCCTCCCAGGCTCTGCTCTGGCTCAGTGATGGGGTCCGGAGACCAAGTGCATTTTGTGAAGCACCCCACCCTGGCGCCCCACAGCGGCCCAGCAGCAATCCACGGGTGGTGTGCCGGGTACCGAGCTGCGTGCTTAACTTCCAATATCAACTCCATCACATCTTTGCTTCCCACCACCATAATGCCCATTTTACAGATGTGGAAACTGAGGCACAGAGACACGAAAGACCCACACACTACTCCTGGCAGAGACTGAATTAACACCCATCTTTACCTTATTCTAGAGTCTGTACTCAACCACCAGGGCAAACTTGCCTCCCCTTATGGCTATAAGAGAGTGACATAAGAGTGACCTTTGACCAATCCTATAAGCCGTTAACAAAACTAGTATCCGAACAACCCTCTTTACAAGGCTGAATGCCCCACTCATTCTTCTCTAGGATTCTTGGTCCTTCCGCATCCTCTACAGGCATATGCTTCTGCTTGTGAGCTTCTAGAACTCAGCGACTGGGGATCATGTCGGCGCTTCCCCAGCGCTGAGCAGATGTAGGGGGTCATAGTTATTAGTCGAGGTCACATCAAGTGCCCTCGGAGTTGCAATCCCAGTCCCTCCCTCTTGAGGAATCGGTGCCTAGCACAGTGCCTGGCATACAGTAGGTGCCAATGCTTTAAGCCGGGAAGGCTCCAGCTGGCTCAGGAGTGCGTCTGTTAAGGTCTAAGGTATCGCAACTTCCACCTTGAGGTCTTTGAAGGTCTGAGCTGTCCCTTGTTCTCCCCCCACTCCCGTCCCTGCTTTGGACCCCAAGAGGGGCAGCCTCTCCTGCCTTCTTATCTCTGTCCCCTCAGGGGTTTCCAGAAGGAAGGCCAGGGAGGGTGGTGACCTCAGGCAGTACAGGAGAAGGAAGGGGTCCGGGGCAGGGGCCAGGTGCATTCTTATCTGAGGGCTGAAGGGGGGAAAAGGGATCTGCCACTTCTGCTGTTCAGCAAGAGCCACCAATTACCAACCTTCTCAAAAACTCCCTCCCCAGAAGAGAGCTCCAGGGAGAGGCCCGGTAGGGGGGCGGAGCAGTGGGGACTGGACCGAAATCAATCCCAGCTCCAGGTAATTACAGGACAAGTGCTGCCGCCCCAGCAGGGCCAATCAGTGGCCGCACTTCCCTCCCAGGGCAGCCAGAGCGATTAGCTGGTAATGAAAGCCTCATCCCTCGTTGGGGGAGACGCTCGCACACTAGTAAACTTATGCTTTCTCATGTCTGCTAAATTTGGGGTGGAGGAGTGGAATTGAAACCTCACCAGGGGCCCTGGCTATCAAGTTGAATGTTTTGGAAAGAAAATCTCAGCAAGGCCCTTAGAAACCCAGTGCCACGGTGCTAAGGCTCTCAGACAAGAAGAGGTCCAGCCGGAAGATGCTACGATTCTAGGCTGCACATCGGTTTGTTTGTTTCTGCTCCTTTCTCACCCATCTCCTCTTTGCCTGCAAGGGATCTTTAGGAATCTTTCTGCCACAGGGACCATCTCAGTGACTATCTAGACTGAGGGGGGCCGTTTAAAGCTAGAGCCCCAGGAAAAACCTTCTTTCTCTCTGTCTCTCCCTGTCTCTGTCTCTCTCTTTCTCTCCACACACGGCCCAGGCAAGCACCTCCTCCTCCCCAGCCGCTCAGCTCTTCAGGAATTCAGCCCAAGTCTCAGCCACACTTTGGAGAAGACATTAAGCTATGGGACCAGCCAGGCATTTTCAGGAGCCTGGAGCTGCCCAGGGTGGACAGAGCGGGAAGCAAAGCCAGGGGGAAAGTCCCCAAGGAGACTGTGACCCCCTGAGCTGGCAGCCTCGGCAGCCTGTGCTTGTCACTGCACCCTTGCCCTGGCCACGGCACCGCCCGGAGCCAACCGCCCTGAATCTTTGCAGCCAACCTCAAGACCCCTTCCTCGCTGGGCCGGGAGCAGGGGTGGGTGGGCAGCGGGAACGCATCCCTTGCACCATCCCAGCGCCCTCCGAGCAAGAGAGCTCCCAGCATCTGGGTCTCCGGCTTCATTCCGGATCATGCGGGGACACGCGGTGGGGCAGGGTTCGCTGGGGCAGAGGGGCAGAGGTGGGGGCGACCGGAGAAGTGAGGTCTCCTCGCAGCCCTCGGTCCAGAACGTGCTGTCAAGTCACATTCACAGCCGTCACCGACTCCCCCCACAGGCGCCGACCCCTTAAGGCGCGCGCGCACACACACCAACGCACTGGAATCCACGCGCACCCTCACACAACACACTCACACCATGCCCGTCGCCCGCCACGCACACTCACGCAACACTCACATGCACAGTCCTCGCCAGGCCGCGGTAACTTCCTTTCACCCCAGTCTGGAAATCTTGCGGAAATCCCTTAAGGCTTAAACTTTTTCAGAGGGGGCGCCAGGGCATGCCTGGCGGAGGTGGAGAGGGTTGGGGGTTCTGGGCAGGGTGGCTCCGCAATTTGGGTTCCTGGCTTCCCTCCCTCTCCCCTGCGCCCCTCACCTGGTAAACCGAGGCACAGCAAGAGGCTGTAGTAGACGACGGGCACGAAGCCCAAGCCGCAGGCCGAGCCGGGGGACCAGGACAGCGAGCTGTTGGCTACGAGGTGGGCGTGCGTGTGCTCCATGAGCGCGCCCCTCGCTCCCCGCGCGCCCCGCGTCTCTCCGCGCCCCGCCTGCGCGCCCCGCGCTGGACGCCGGCCCGGTGGTGGCGCCGGCGGAGGCAGCAGCGGGAGCAGCAGCGCCTCTCTCCCCGCAGGACTTGCTTCTACCCTTCGCGGTGGTCCCCTCTGCTCGCTCCGCACCTGCCCGCCCGGAGTCCGGGCTCAGCCCTCCCGCAGGGCGCAGGGCGCAGGGCGCAGGGCGCAGGGACTCGGGAGGGGCTCCCGGAGCCCGTTTGTGCGCCTCCCACCCGGGACCAGCTCGGCTCCCGCCTCGGAGCCGGGGGGCTGGGACGCCGCTCCCCGCAGCCAATCAGCGTCTGCCCGGACGCGGCGGGGAGGGAGGACGACGAGCGGGAGAGGGGTCCCGGCTGCCTCTCCCAGCTCCAGTTTCTGCAGAGAGGATGGAATGAGACCTGGGAACCCCGGAGGAAGCCCAGCGTGGAGAACGCGCTACCCCATCTCCAGCCCCCGCGGGAGGGGCGTGGTGGGGGTGGGACCTGCCTCTCCCGCAGCCGGTCCTACTCTTCCAGCGTGTCCTCAGTTTGCCTTTCTCGGCCCTGCTCCCGCCACCTCGCTTCCCCTTCGCCAGTGCGTGGAGCCCATCTCCACACCAAGGGTTCGACACCCCGGGCATGGGGTGGGGGCGGGGCGGGGCTCTGGGGGTGGCGAGGATGCGGAAAGGTTGTCGATGTCCCTGGACCAGAGGAGCTGAGCCCGCGGGCTCTCTGAGGGAGGGTGCGTGCGGACGTGTGCGTGTGTGTGGGCTCTGAGGGAGCCCAGAGGCGGGCCTTCCCTGGGCCAGAGTGCCTTTGAAGGGGACGCGGTCCCGCTAAGAGAAGCCCGCGACGAGGGACCCTTCTGTCAGGGACAAGGATGCTGCACCCACTCGGATACACGCGCAGCCACGTTCACACGAAGATTCACAATACACGGGGGCACACACACACTCACACAGACACGTGGTTGCCCTTTGAGCTCACACCCGGACACGTGATCATACACGGGCATCCTCGCTAACACGTACAAACCCCACGCTCACACAACACGTGCAAGCGCGCGCACACACGCACACACGGTGGGAATCGGGACTGTTGGAAGGTTGTCTGAAGGAAAGGGAAAGCAAAGCAGGTGGGATCCAGGCGGCCTTGGAGAGTGGGGTGAAGGGGCACCCCGCTTTTCTCCCCAGGATGGGCTGGTGGTCCTTCTCGAAGCCACATCACGATAGGGAAGGAGGGGTGTCTGTCTGGGACTCCAGACAGTGGGGGAGAGAGTCAGCGTCTGCGGAGGTTGGGAGGGAGGCAGTGCTAGGAGGAGCTGGAGCAGCCGCCAGGCCGTGGACGATGAGAAGCCTAAGACCCCACCTCTGTTTCCGCGCAACCCCATTACCCACCCCACCCCCATCCTATGCTATCCAGTCCTGGCGAGAAGGAACTGGCTGGGCTTTTTCCAGCCGCTTCCAGGGTTGTTTCCCAGGGATGGGGAGCCCTGTCCTCCACACCCAGCCAGGGGCATATGCTAGTTCTGGACTGGGAATGGGGGCGGGACACGCTCCCCTAGGGCAGGGTCACAAACCCCAAAGCATTCAGCGCCGCCAGCAGTCTGCATAAGGGAGGATCTGCTGGGCCTGGTGGGTCTGAGAGAGGTAGGAGTCCCCTAAAGGACCCATTTGTAGCAGATTATTACCAAGGGTCACGTGACCCAGTGATGCCAGTTCTGATATTTCAAGTTAAATTAGAAACTGACATGTTGTTGTGAATGCTCCCATTATTTAAATGTAATTACTCAAAGCAAAAACAAAAACAAAACCCCCACTATGTTGATAAACAAGGCGCATTGTAGAGGCTCAATAAATAATTGTTCACAAAATCCTTAGACTGGATTTGTCAGCAGGTGCCAGCCTGGAATGAGAAACGGGAAACAGAAGGGGAGACAGTGTGCAATTTGACAAAGTCCCCCTCCCTCGGTCTATTCAGAGCCCTCCCTACATTGTGACTCATAGGTAAGGCCTCAGGGCCTTTGCACAGGGCTTTCCCCCCCTGCTGGCATGCTCTTCCTCCAGAAAGCTGCAGGGCAGACTCACTTCATATGCCCTTTTCTCATTGAGGCTGTCCCCCGACAATTCCATTAAAACCGTTATCTCCACTCCCTACCCTGAAATTACCATTTCTTTGCCCCTCCCCTGCTGAGGTTTTCTCCATAGCACTTAGCACTACCCACCATACTAGATACATTTTTTAAAATTTATTTTGTTTATAGTCAGTCTGTTTTCCCTCTGAGGATGTCACATCTTGACATGCAAAGATTTTTGTCTGTTTTGTACATGGTTGTCCCCTCAGCTCCTCCGTCAGTGCCTGTGTGCTGTGGGGTCTCTCTCGGCGTTGGAAGAATGAATGACCTCACCGTCCACTAGCACAGAGCATGCAGGGCATGGGGAGATGAGCATATCTTTGCTTGTCTTTGCAGACCAGGGTGTCAGATGTTGGGGAGCTGTTAGGGTTAGGAGGGGGAAGTCTAAGAATTAGCATGTGTTTGGCTACCCACTCCAAAAATGATTTGTATGGTTTGGATTCTGGGGTTCTAGTTAGAGACTCCTTATAAAAAGTAGAAATTTGGCTGGGCAGCAAGGAGAATCTTGAGAGACCAAACTGTATATGAGCCTCCATTTCCCCGTCTGTAAAATGGAGATAAAGGAAACCAGGTGTGCCTTTGTTCTAGGTATGCTAAGCAGGGAGATGGAGAATGGAGCGGTGGAAATGGCACAAAATGAGATTCTGGAGAATGAGGAATTGGCCCGAGTCCTCTACTGGCTGTGACGGGGACCTCGGCAGCCTGTCAAAGCCTGAGTCTCCTGGGAAATGAATGGGTTGAATGAGAACTTTAAGGTCCTGGGGTCAGGCTTTGGGTGTCCATGGTCCCAGAGGAGCAGCCCGAATGAGTCAACCACAAAAATCTATTTAGTTTTGCTCAAAGGGCTGAGCCACTTGACTGACTTTTGAAGGTAATGGCATACTTGAGCCCGCAACTGTAGCTGGCTAAATGCAATCATTCATTCGTTCTTTCAGGAGACTTTTCCTGGATACGTAGTGTGTGCTCATCAGAACTAGCCACTTCATTTACAGATCTCAGTGCAAAATGGAAATGCAGGTATCACCCTTGTTTAAAGCTCATGAAGGATTTCAAGATGGGGACAGCAGAGCCCTGAAGCAAGTGTTGGGGCCTCGTGTGTGTGCACAGGTTGGAACCTGTGAAGCTGGTACTGCTTAAAAATAGGGATGATCATTTATTGAGAGTTTATTATGAGCCAGGCACTGTTCTAAGGGTTTTCTGTGCCTTAACTCATTTTTTCCCCTACAATAACACTGGAAGGAAAGTGCTATTAGCCCCATTTCACAGGAGAGCAAACCAAGGCACAGAGAAGTTCAGGGATTTGCTCAAGGCTATCCAGCTAGGATTGGGATCAAGGCAGACTTTGCTGTAACCACAGGGCTTATCGTCTCTGTCACCAGGGAGCTCAGTCTAGTGGGGGGGCGGACATGTGTGTACACAGAAAGCGGTACACAGTGTAATGTGGGCTCCACGTAATATGAGGGCACTGGTTTATGTGTTTTGTTCTCCACGGTGTCTCCACTGCCTAGAACAGTGGCAAGTACATGCCCAGAAAAAATCTTAAAATGAATTATTTAATAAATATAATAGAATGTTAGGGGAGGGATTGCAAACTCAAATGCCTATGAGCCTGGGCAAGCAACAAACATGAGTGAGGCAGAACTCTTGCATATTCTTCGTTTCCGTAAACAAAGACGCTGTCTCATGTATTTTCTGGAAACACTTAGCCTTAGTTTCCACTTCTCTTCTTAGTTTCCACTTCTCTCCCCTTTGAGAGAGACCACAGTCTGGAGGAATAATTCTTTCCTGTAAGAAAAACAGCAGCACAAATGTAGCATCAATTGCAACTAACACTTGACTCAGCGTGGGGAGACTGTAAGAGTGAGGGGGCTTGTAACAAACTGGAAAGTGTGTGCAGCCACCGCGTTGGACGCTGGTTGGGTTTTTGTTTTTTTTTCCTTTATGACATGGTCCCTGCTTTCCTGGGCCTTGATGCCAAGTACACAAGATAGGCATGATCCAACCCCACAAATACATACACCACTACAAATTTGGATAACTGCTATAAAGAAAAAGTCAAAAGAAAGGAAAAATGCACCAAGGGCATCTGATGAGGTCTGGCAGTCAGCGAAGGCTTCTCTGAGGAAGTAACATTTGATCTGGGACATGAAAGATGAGTAGGAGTTAACTAGATGACAGGATGTGTGGCTGGGGATGAGGGGAGCATCCCAGGTAGAGGAAAGAGCAAGTGCAAAGAGCCTGGGGTGAGAGGGAGAAGGGCTCTTTGAGAAACAGGAGGACCAGGGAGGCAGGGGCCCTGTGAGTGTGTTGGGGGGGGGGGCATGGAGCTGGATGAGGTTAGTGGGCAGGGTCTTGTAGGTGTTAGTGGAGTGGCATGATCAGGTTTGGATTTTAAAACATTTGCTTTGTCAAGGAGGTAGAGAATTGATTGAAGGGAGGCAAGAGAGAAGGTAGGAAGACAAGTTATGAGGCTGTCAAGCTGGACTTGAGATAAACGAGGGTGCCTTGAGCTAGGGTGTTTTCAGTGATGGAGTGTACTACATCTCAGGAGTTAGGAGAATGGTTGCATGGAGGGAGGGAAGGAGGGAGGAGAAGGGAAAGAGAGATTGGGAGGGAGACAGAGGATCCAATAGAGAGAGAGAGAAAGATGGCGAGAGAGACACATAGAGAGAAGCTAGATGAACAGACAGACAGACAGATGGACAGGGAGAGAGAGAGACAGAGAGGTACAGTGATTATGACTGAGATTGTTCTGCATGGGACGGTGGTGAAATGGGGCTTGGAGCACGCCAAGACCACTCTGCTAACCTGCCTAGTCCCCCTCACCTCCTGCAAGTGTAGCTTGTCCTCTGGTTTCTCCTCCCTTTCCAAGACTCCATTCCTGACCTGCAAATCCCTCCACCTCCATGACTTCCACACTCCCTCCTATAGCTTGTGTTGCCACTCAAGGTTACCTCAAGGTTGCACTCAAGGGCTACCTGCCCTTCCTGATTAAGATCGTGGGCAGAGATTCATCTTTGAATCTTCAGTGCATAGCCTAATTGCAGGAAGCGTAATTGTTAATAACCCAGGCCGTGAACTCAAGTTTCAATTCCAGCTAAGCCCCTAGTAACTGTGTGCTTTCACCAGGACTCTATTCACTGAAATTGATAGAAGGAAGATCAAACTAGCATAATCGAAATAAAAAGGAATTTACTGGCTCTTACAACTGAAAAATACAGACGGTTTGCCCCACTTCAGGGCTGGCCAGATACAGGTGCTAAAATGTACCTGTCTCTTCCCGTCGCTGGGCTCTGCTTTGCTTTATATTAGCTACATTTTAGAGTAGGTTCTTCCAATGCTATAAAAAGATGTAGACCAGGATCTCTGGGTTTATCAGCTTGGTAACCTGAGCTGAAAGAGAATGTCAGCAGAAGTCCTGGGGAAAGCTTTCAATGGACCAACCTGGGTTATGTGTCCGTCCCAGTCAAGTTCACTGAGTTGGATTTCTGTAGCCAACAGAAATATGCTGGTTGTTAAAGTTCTTCAACTTGATAACTGTAGTTAATATGGTTACATAAGTGAAAAATTATATGTACATGAATACCCTTATTCTGAGGAAATGTACATGGAAGTGTTATGTGTTCAGGGAGCATGATGTAGAAAACTTGCAAATGTTTAGAAAATTTATAGATAAATAGGTAGACAGATAGATGGATTGATAGTAGATGGATGGATGGATAGATAGATAAATAGAGATAGGTAATAGATAGAATGATACAGCAGGTGAGGCCAAACATTAAAATTTGTTGGTCAGGGGGAGCGGATGTGGCTCAAGCAGTTGAGCACCTGCCTCCCACATGGGAGGTCCCGGGTTTGGTTCCCGGTGCCTCCTGAAAAAACAAACAACAAGGAAAACAAACTATAAAACCAACTCAAAGACGCCAATGTGGCTCAGTGGTTGAGTATCGGCTTTCCACATACGAGGTCCTGGGTTCAATTTCCGGCCCCTGCTACCTCAAAAAAAAAAAAAGAAAAGAAAAAAATTAGAATTTGTGGGTCAGGGTATCTGGAGAGGTATGTTGGAGTTCTCTGTCTGGGTTTATATTATTTCTGAAACTGTCCTGTAAGTTTGAAATTATTTCAAAATAAAGTTCAAGAAAAAAAATGCTGATTGCCCAGGCATGGATCATGTGTCCAGAGCTGCAGCCAAGAAATGGGGTCGGTTACTACCAAAGCACATGTGTTGTGAGAGGAGGTGGGATGTTTGTCCAAAGGAAAATTGGGATTCTGTAACCAGAAAAATGGGAATGGATGCTGGGTAGGAAAAACAACACATGGCTGCAAATTGAATTCATCCCATGGGACACCAGTTTGCAAACCCTCCATTAGAGCTAGGTGATGTTTCATTTTTTAAGTGAAAAATATTTGTGTTTGAACCATAAACACATAATGAACTCTAGTTAGTGACAAGGGTGCTGAAGTGTTTGGGGTCAAATATACCGATATCTGCAACTTACTTTGAAATGCATTAAAAAATTAAATGGATTGGGAGAGAGAGAGAAGAATGGTGTGATGGGTGATATGAGTCAAAGCAAGATGTTAATGTAGAATCTAGGTGGAGCACATGGGCTTTCACTGTGAAATTATTTCCTCTTTTATGCATGTTTGAACATTTTCCTAATAAAATATAGTAAACAATATTTTGTGTCATGTATCTTGGCCAAGTACATTTTACAAGCTATTATTGAAAGCAACTTCTCCTGGCTGTATGGCAACTCTTTCAAAACGAAGCCTTCGGAATTGTTGCAGAAAATAATTCCCTCCCTGCTATTAGGCTGTCAAAATGATACCTGACATTTTCCCTGATGCTCCCGGTTCTCCATTGACCTTGGCTTCCTCTGCTAGTGCTTTTGACCAGTTTGTCTTTGTCTGAAGGTTCCTGTTTGCTTTCCAAGAAGACCTATATCATTGAGTTTCTCTGCTGTTTGTTTGATCCTACATGCCTGGCTTGTAGTTGAGAATGTCTTGGTGGGCTGTGGAGGGTTTTCCCAGCAGCCTTTGTAACAATCATTTACTACAATTGTTTGAGCTACATGTCAATTCTCATGGAAGTTGGATAAAGCCTTTCTTTGCTTGTCACTGACGTGTCGAGGTGGTAGGGGGTAGCCACAGAGCAGGATGGGAATATTTCCCCACTTGCATGCCTCTCTTCTTGCTGCAGTTAAGTGGGGGAAAAGACAGAGTCCAAGTTGCACCTGGGTAAATTTCATTAGGATATAAAAAAATGATGGGATGAGGTAAAGGAAATGTGGGCTTTCCCTGAGAGGAGAGGGAAGGCAAGGGCTAGGGATGTATGTGTGTGTGTGTGTGTGTGTGTGTGTGTTATAGATTGACAGAGGATATAATTGAGTAGGGTGTTGACCTATCAGGAAAATAGTCTTTTCTCTCCAGTTCAGAGAGACCCAAGAAACCCACTCTGCTCTCTGAAACCAACCTGAGTAGACTGGGGTGAGGGGGAAAGAGAAAAGAGGAGGGAGAGGAGGTGACAAGTGGAGAGAGGAGCAAGAAGGAAGGAGGAGAGGAGAAGAGAGGAAACGAGCGAAAAGAAAGGGAACAGAAGGGAAAAGTAGGGAGAAGAGACCCCCACACACACACACAAAAAAAACCAATATGTGACCTCAAGCTACCTGTTCCCTACCACGCTGGGAAACAAGTAATGGCAAAAAGCTTTTAAAAGAACTCACAATTGAGGGCGGCTTATTTATGCATTTAAGTAATCTCTGGGTAGTAGATCTTTTGCATTTACGGGCCACCAACAATCTTATTCCTCTTCCTAACAGCAGATTTCCTTTTGGGGAATGATTCTCTTCCCCTGAATGTGGTCTTGGAAGGAGAGTCTATTCAGGTGCCGGGCACTCCGTCATAGGAAGCTGAAGGGGCAGAGCCTTTGTCTGACAGGACAGCCAGGGGTGGGCAGGCAGGTGCTCAAAACAAGGGACATCAAGGAAAATGCCTTCTGAGCTCTGAATCTTGGGGAGGGGGTAAGACCAAGGAAGAGCAGTCTGAATGTCCTTCATCTCATTGGGGACCGCCCAACAGGACCTACCTGCTCTGGGGACCTGAGCCCATTCCCGAGCCTAGAGCTTTTGGTTTCTCTGTAGGTGAGGCCAATAACGTATCTCAATAAAATCTCTTTTTATCTAAGTTAGTCAGAGAAGGTTTCTGTTGCTAGCAACCCAAGGCCACTGGATCTGCTTGTGGGCCTCTTCCTTGTTAGAGGAGCACTTCATGAAGGAGAGGACTTTACTTCTGACAAAGCATAGCCATGCACAGCATTTTATTTAATCCTCATCATTACCCATGTGAAGCAACCAGGGCTGCTACCATCAGCTCATTTTATAGGGGAGAAATCCACAACCCAGAGAGTACAATATGTGCTCACAATGACCTTGGTTGTGTTTGGGTGCTGGGGGACCCACCGAGATGATTTCATCCAACTTCCCTATTTTACAGGTAATAGAATTGAGCCTAGAGAAGTGAAGTGAGGCGTCCTAGGACACACACTGCACCGGTGTCAGCTGGAATGCAAACTCAGCTTGTGTAACTCCAAGTCGCATGTCCTTTGTTGCATAACTGAGAATTGGCACCAAAAAAAGACAATAACTGTAACTTTTAGTTGGCATCATATCTGTGCGTTGTGTGACTAAAAAGTTATCAGATGTCATTTTCCCTTGATTTGTTCAGCATCAGAGCCCAAGAATTCTCACATCCTGTATAACATCTAGAACATTCCAGGTACTCAAGTTGTCAGACTGGAAGAGGAGAGGAGGTTTGAATATTCTTTCCAACCAGCTACTCATCAGAACTTCCCCCAATCCCTGATCTTTCTTGTTTTTTTTTTTCCCTTCACTCCAACTGCCAAAAAGTTCAATTTTCTTTAAGAGCCTCAGAAATAGTCCTAAGAAGGAGGCATGGGGTATTAAGAACAGCGAGAGTGAAGGTACTTACCAGAATCCTCCCCGCAGGGATAAAACATTGAAATGCACAGAAAGCATGACTCATCAATGTACAGATAAAGCTGATTCCGCCAAGCAGCAAGGATGACAAAAGCAGAACAGTCATCAAAAGCAGGTAGGACAACTTGGTGGCAGGGTGGGGCTGGGCTAGTGGGTACAGGGAAATGAGCTGTCTTGCTTGGAAAAGTTTCTGAGTGTCCCCAGTGTCTAGGCAACACAGCCTGCCTTCTTCGGAACTGCACCGTGGCTCCAAGTACTCTGCATCACTGATCCCGGAGGCATGCTTACAGCGCAAAGCTGCGGTCTAGGACCGCTCTGCCTCTCTCTGTGGCTGGGGCTGCTGGAGGAGGGCCAGGAGACTTGGAGAGAGGTGGTACCATCTTGTCCAAGCCTTTGCAGGTGAGGGTTAGCCATACCCTGGCAGCTTTAATTCTTAAAGCCAGCAGGTCTCTGGAACCTACTTTGTGTTTTTTTTCCCTTAAATTTTTAATTTTGAAGTAATTTCAAACTTACAGGACAGTTGCAAAAATCATACAAAACCCGTACAGCAAACACCAGCATACCCCTTCCCTCAGCTATCCAGATCCTCCCTTTTAACATTTTGCTACATTATTGTATCATTTCTTTTTATCTATCCATCTATCTATTGATCCACCAGTCTGTCTCTGTCTCTCTATCTCTCTATCTCCCTATCTACCTATCTAATCTATCATCTATCAACTATCTGTCTGTCTGTCTTTCTGTCTATTATCTATCTATCTACCTGTAGATCTATCATCTATCTAATCTATCATCTATCAATTATCTATATCTATCTACTATCTACCTACCTGTAGATCTATCATCTATCTAATCTATCTATCTACTATCTATCATCTAGCTATCTAGTATCTATCTATCTATCTATCTATCTATCTATCTATCTATCTATCTATCTAAACATTTGAGAGCAGGTTGTCTACATCATGCTCCTTGAACACATAATGCTTCCACGTACATTTCCTAAGAACAAAGATATTCACTTGGGAGCCACTTTAAGCACAGTTATCAAGTTCAAGAACTTTAACATTGATATAAAGCTTACAGTCTCTATTCTGAAGACTTCTTAAGTAATACACACAGGGGAGGTTTGCTTTCCTGAGTTGACAGCTTCTGATTCTGGAAACAAATATAATGATCTGTCAGCATGGTAAGGTTTTAAACTCTGATGTCAGGTGGAACTGGGTCTCAGAGCCCTACCTACCAGCTCTGTGGCCATGCCCGTGTTCCTTTTCTTCTTTCACGTTCACTTTTTTTCCCTCTGTGTTTCAGTTTCCTACAAACTCGAGATAAAACCCTATCTCATAGGGTTGCTATTAAGATAAAAGAAATTCTTGGGGGATGGATGTGGCTCAAATGGTTGGGCGTCCGTCTCCCATATGGAGGGACCCGGGTTCGATACCCGGGACCTCCCGGTAAAAAAAAAAAAAAAGATAAAAGAAATAACTCAGTAGTTAGCCATTTGGGTACCACCTGCATTGGTTTTACTACCTCTACTGTTATTTACATAATATTTCTGTTTAAGTTGGCTTACTTTAAAAAATACCTTTAAAAATATTTGAAATTTATTTACAAGTTAAACTTTATCACATATGTGCAAACTAGTATCCCTTGCTCTATAAAGAAGGAAAGCTCTTAAATAATCATGGGGGAAAAACAATGTCATTAAAATTCTAGGTAGATCTCACAGCCTGCCAATGCTCTGAGCTTAAGCCTGTTCCTTCTTTGTTAAAAAGGTGGAATTAGCAAACGTTAGGGAGGTGCTAAAGACACGTTAGCACCCACCTGAGACTTTCCCTTGATGTAATCAGAATGATTGGAAAAGGATTAACTCCCTCATCATGTGAGTCAATGTTATTTAATATTGGATCTGAGAACCCCTAAAATGGTCTCCTCTATGGCCTCTCCTTTCTTTATTTGGGGAAATATTGTAATTTGTTCAGGTGCCTTACGCAATGTTTCATACATAGGACACACTCAACAAATGTTTCTTCTCTCTCCTTTTGTCATTGATGTCTCCTTTTGTCAATGATGCTGCATTCTGTAGGACTCTCGGGTGATTTAAACATGGTGGCAACATTTCTACTGGTGAAGGCAGTTTTTTTATCAGCTTGTAGGGCTGGTTTGGGTTTTGGAGGGTAGGTGGAAAATTTGCTCTCAATTTAAAACCCTGGTCAGATCCCGTCTCACTCTGGAGTGTTTACTGATCTAAATGTGGCATCAGAGGTTGAAAATGTCATGGACAGAAGGGAAAAAAAGTGAAAATTGTAAGCACTTCCTACGTTCTGGGTTCTTCACATACGTTACATAATTTATTCCTCACAAATTCTCAGAACAGGACTTATTGCCCTCATCTTAGAGGTAAAAATAGTAGATATTATGGAAATATCTTGCTCTGTGATAGGCATTCTGGTAAAAACTGTTTCTGTTTAAAACCTCCACCAATGCCTTCCCTTCTCAAGTAGAGTAAAATCCAAAGCACTATGAAGGCTAATAAGGTCTTCCCAGACCTGGCCCCTGACTACCTCTTGCACTGCTCTTCCCCTTGCTCAGCATGCCCAGATACATTGGCCTTTTAGTTTCCTCCATGAACATACCTCAGGGCCTTTGCATTTGCTGCTCTCCCTGCTCAGCCATCATTGTCACTGGTTTCTATTCAAACCTCACCTCCTTAGTCCAAAGCAGCTTTAGTTTGATTCACTGCTTGTTATTATTTTATTTTATTTATCCGTTTACCATGTGTTCCCTCCAACTATAACATGACCTCCATGAGAACAAGGACCTCGTCTGTCTTGTCACCACCAGAACATGCTTGGCATATAGAAGGTTCTCCATCAATTTTCATTGAATATCTTACATATTTCATCTCCACCACCCTAACAGGTAGGTAAAACTGTCTTCTCCATTTCACGGATGAAGAAACAGAGGCTCAAATTGCTTATAAGTAACTTATCTTGGATTATACAGCCAGGAAGTGGCAGGCCCAGGATTTGAACCCAGGCAGTCTGACTCCAGAGCCATTGCATTGAGATTCTGAGAGTTGAGTGGTGTGTTTAAGGTCACCGACACGATAAGGACTCCAGGCCAGCTCTGTCTGACCCCAAATCTGCTACTATAGCCACTAAATCATGTTATTTCCTGGAATCAGAGGGTTTGGGACTTTGAATCCCTGATTTTCCAGATACTTGAGGTCAGTTTCTGCCCATGTCAGTGGATGAAGAGGTAACTGAATTGTAACAATCAGTCACATCTCATAGATTTTTGGAAGGCCCAGTAATTGACAAGGCCATCTAGACTGACAACCCATAGCCATCCTCCAAGAGGAGGGCCTAGCTGCGTTTCTGTCAAATGATAGTCACCCATCTGGCAGGGTCCACCTTTCCATGTTCCCTGCTGCCAGCTCTGGACCATGCCAGGCTCACTGTCCCAGAGGCTGGTTTCACCTAATGTTTCCTTCATAGTCCTTGGCATAGTGCAAAGAGATCTTTACAATCTGGGCCCCAAGCATCCCAGCCCCTGGGATGTCTTTTTCATGTATCCACACCCTACTCTTTGCAAGCAATTTGGGTCTCAAAGAGACCTAACTGGATTTGAATACCAGCACCCCTGCTTACTCACAGTGTGGAGCTTGGCAACTAATTTAACCTCTTTACGTCTCAGTTTCTTCATCTATAGAAATGGGGATGGTATTTCCTAACCTTGAAAAATTATGAAGTTTACATTAAATGATGCATGCAATTTTGTTGCACAAATTTTTCTCATTTCATCCTTACAGTGCTTTGAGATGGATGCAATTACCATGTCCATTTATAGTTGAGGAAACAAAGGCTCATAAGAGAATACTTTTTAAGTACTTGTTTTAGTTTCCTAGGTTGCTCAACTAAATACCATGAAATGGTTCAGCTTAAACAATGGGAATTTATTCTCTCATGGTTTTGAGTCTGGGAAAATGTCCAATTGAAGGCATCAACAAGGCCATTCTTTCTCCCCAAAGAATAGTGTTCTAGGGCTGGCTGCTGGTGCTCCTTGGTTCCTTTGTCACATAGCAAGGCACATGGCAGTGTCTCCTGGTCTCTTCCTTCTCTTCTGGGTTCCATTTCAGCTTCTTGCTTCCTGCGGTTTTCTCTCTCTCATGTCTGAATTCATTCTATTTATAAAGGACTCCAGTAATAGGATTAAGACTTATCCTGATCAAAATGGACCACACCTTGACTGAAGTAGCCTCATCAAAAGGTCCTGTTTACAATGGGTTCACACCCACAGGAATGGATTCACTTTAAGAACATGTACTTGTTCAAAGTCACATGGCCAGTAAGTGATAAAACTGCATTTGAACCTGATTTAAGCACCTGTACTCTGAGCCATCTCACTGATATTCCAGCAGGTTCTCATTAAACTTCAAATGTCAGTTTTCTTTCTTCTGCTCTATTACATGTCTGCAAAATGGACTTAATAAAAGTATTTATGGGTTTTGGTATAGAAATGAAATGAAATATTGAATTTAAAGGCTTAGTACAGCATTTGGAATGTAGTAAGTGCACAATAAAGCATATTAGTACTAGTAATGATTATGCAATTATTATGATTGATTGCATTAGGATGCACTTGGCTGCAAGTAATAGAAAACTTGATTCAAATGCATCAAACAAAACGGGATTTATTTTCTCGCATGAAAAGAAGTTCTGAGACCAGAGCTGTCCTAGGCCTGTTAAATCCCCTGCTCCCTGAGACTTCTTATATCTTCCTGGTCAGATTGTGTCACCATTGCACACCTCAACCAGTCACTGGAACTGAAAAAGAGTAAGTGACAGGGTTTCATAACACCCTACTTGAGTGATCTTCTCTAAGCCTTGGTTTATTTCACCTGTGAACTGGAGATACTGTTGACTAATTCTCAATATTACAGTGAGATTAAGATAATATAAAGTACCAAACACCTTAGTAGATAATCAATAAATATTAGTCACCATCCCCGTTACTCAGTCTGAGTCAAATGGTGCTGAATATTCAAAATTTGAATTTATGGATCTGATTTATTATTTATTGGCTGTGAGACTCTGTGGCTATATGGCTTACATTTTATTTTTCTTAAAATTTCAGCGATGATAGTGATGACTCTGATGCCAATACTTGCTACCTTTTATTATGTGTCTGTTAAGTGGCAGATACCAGAATAGATACTTTACCTGCAGTAGCTAATTTAGTTCTCATAACAACTTATATTACGTAGACATTGACACCTTTTTACAGATGAGGAGTTAAGTAACTTGACAAGATCAAAGAACTTGTAAAGAATTGAAGCCGGATTAGTTTGTTCAATACAAAGTGCCATATTTTTAATGCTTACATGATGATGCCTTCTTTTACTATTATGGATCTCAGTTTCCTCATCTATAAATGGGCATAACAAGACCTTTCCTTGCCCAACTCATAGGGTTTAGGGAAAATCAAATAAGTTTGGGTCTGAGAAAGCCCAATGAAAACTCCGAATTGCTTTGGTAAGCAATCACTTGTAAGGACGGGTATGTGTCTTTAATAACAGCTGGCACTAGCCACAAGAGGCACAGCCCAGCAGCCTTGTGTCATGGTCACTGATGCTGAATTTCCACAGTTGACCTTTAAAGAGTCTGAATCCTTGGTCTCCCCATCCCCTTGCCCAGCTGCACACTGATGTATTCATATACCTAATTCTGTTTTTTATGCCCTGGAGCCTAGCTCTTCTTCTGAGGTGACAGCTAGATAATATGATAAATCTATCAGTGCCAAGGGGCTAATGGGAGAATGATATAGGAGGTCCCGCAGGCACTACAAACTCCATCGTTCCCTTTCTCCCTCTCTCCATCTCTTCTTCCTCATCCCACTACCCCAAGATGCCGCTTTGATAACAGCCTCTGGAAAAATGCCCTCTGCTCTCCCGTCTCACCTTCTTCTACTGCTACTGCAGTGGCTCTCAGAGGACATGGGGCAATGCCTAGAGATATTTTGGTTGTTACAACTAGGGGTGCTACTGGCATGTAGCGATCAGGTGTGCTGCTAACCATCTACAATGCATGGAGAAGTTCCCCACAACAAAGAATTATCTGACCCAAAACAACGATATTGGGAAACCCTGCTCAGCTCTTATCAGCCTCCCTAAGGGCTCTGTGCGGGGAAGATCAGGCCAATGGGAGGAGTGTCGTCAAGCATTGCTTTGGTTTCATGTTTTAAAAGCACCTTCACCAGCCAGAGATTGTTTTCACCCAGCATCCAAGACTCTCTTCTGCTAATATTTCTCATCCCCTAGGCAAAGGGATGGATAGCATCTCATTCATACTTCTGGCTTTAGTGATTGGTCAAAGGGGGACATATGACCTACATGTGACCAAGCAGAGTCCTTCTCTGGGATTTTTTTTTAAAAATGGGAGGCAGAGGAGGAAATTATTTTTCTACTTTTTGCCCAGGGCTGTTAGGATGGAAACTCAAGGCTACATATAGCATAGAGAAAGCCCAGCTGCAGTAGGAGATAATAAATAAAATTGGAAATTGCAGAGAGTCATAAGATAGAGATGGATGACCATCTGATAGCTTTTGAGACACTAATGCTACCCATTTCTCAGCACCAATCCTGTACTTCTTACTGTTGGACTTGAACTAGTCCAAAAGGGGTCTGTCACTTGCAACCAAAGAGCTCTAATATAGACGTTTAAGGACAATTCCTGGAGAGAAAAAGGAGAATTTTCTGGGTGCTGGGTACATTGTGCCTACCTGGATGGGATTTGAATGAGAAGTGGTTTGTGATAGGTATTTTGGGATTTGGACCATCTTAAGAAGCAATGGAAGTAATAAATTTTTTGAAAATTTAGATAATACACATATAAAGGAAATAATTTTTTAAACAATTTTATTTATCCCTCTCCCTCCCTCCCCTCCGCTGCTTGTACTCGCTGTCTGCTCTCTGTGACCATTTGCTGCACGTTCTTCTGTGTCTGTGTGTCTTCTCTTCTCGTCTTCTCTTTAGGAGGCACCAGGAACCAATCCCAGGACCTTCTGACATGGGAGAGAGGCATTCAATCACTTGAGCCACCTTAGCTCCCTGGTTTGTTGTGTCTCTCACTGTCTCTCCTCTGTGTCTCCTTTTTGTTGTGTTAGCTCTCTGAGTGGGCAGCTCTCTGCACAGACCAGCTTGCTTTTCACCGGGAGGCCCTGGGAACCGAACCCGGGACCCTCCATATGGTAGACAGGGGCCCAATCGCTTAAGCCACATCTGCTTCCCAGAATTTTTTTTTTTTTTTTTTTTTTATGAAAGGGCCAAAAAAGAGAAAAAAACAAATATTGAGTTCCAAATATTTTTCTTTTCTGATAATGATTATTTATTTTTGCTTCAACCATTAAACAAATTTAGAAAACTCAAAGGAAAATTGACTGTATACACCCATATTTTTATTTACTGTGTTCTTTCTTTCTTCCTGATGTTCCAAGGTTTCTTCTTTTGTTGCTTCCTTTCTGTTTAAAGAGCTTGCTTTTTCCATTTTAATTTTTATATATAAATCATTATTTATAAACACTCTCCTTACCCCCTCTCCCAACCCCCTGGTAATCTCTTATCTACTTTCTATTTCTCCAAATTTCTTTAGCCATTTTTTAGGGTAGGTTTGTTGTCAACAAATTCTCTTAATTTTCCTTCATCTGAAAATATCTTGATTTATCCTTCATTACTGAAGGATATTTTCACTGAGTAAAGGATTCTGGGTTGACAGTTCTTTTTTTTCCTTCAGCACCTGAAATGAGTGCCATTTTTTTTCTGGCCTCCATGGTTTCTGATGAGAAATCTGCTGTCATTTGGATTGTTTTCTCCTATAGGTAACATGCTATTTTTCTCTGATTGCTTTCAAGATTTTTAAATTTGTTTTTAGTTTTTGGAAATTTATTTATGATTTGTCTTGGCATGGTTTTTTAAAGGTTTATCCTGGATGGGGTTTGTTCTCCTTCTTGAATCTGTTGACTCATGTCTCTTGCCAAATTTCAGAAGTTGTCAGCTATTATTTTTTTGAGTACTTTTGAAGTCTTGCCCACTTTATCCTTTCCTTTTAAGACTCCAATGAGGTGAACATTTAAAAAAAATAGTCCTACAGGTCACTGAGGCGCTGTTCTTTATTTTTCAGTTTATTTTCTCTTTGTTGTTCATATTGGGTAATTTCCATTATTCTATATTCCAGTTCACTGATTCTTTCCTCTGTACCATCTATTCTGCTGTTGAGCCCAACCACTAAGACTTTATTTTGATTACTATATTCTATATTCTAAAATTTTCATTTGGTTCTTCTTTATCTCATCTTTTTATTTGCTGAGATTTTCTATTAATTTGCTGAAGTTTCTATTTGGAACTTGTTTCAGGCATGCTTGTAATTTGTTGTCAAAGTATTTTTACAATGGCTATTTTAAAGTCCTTGCCAGAGGTGGTAAGACTATGGAGATGCATGAGGGAAATACAATTAATATAACCTATGGATTATAGTTAACAGCAATATTGTAATATTCTTGCATCAATGTCAAAGAAATACTGTGTTAATAATAGAGGGGTATGGAAAATATACCAAATACATGATATAGACCATAATTAGTGGTAATAGCCTGACAATGTTGTCTCATAATCTGAAACAAATATTCCACAACAACTTAATGTGTTGGGTGGAGGGGTGTTGTATGGGAACTCTTCATATTTGCATGAATGTTTTGTAAGTCCACAACTTCTCTAATAAAAAATATAAAGTATTTGAAGGGAAAAAAAAAGTCCTTCTAAAATAATTCTAAGATCTCTGGCTTTTTGGTGTAGGCATCTATTTCTTATCTTTTTCATTCAGTTTCAGAGCTTCCAGGTTCTTGGTATGATGAGTAATTTTCAGTTGAATCTGGGACATTTTTGTACTATGTTGTAAGACTCTGAATCTTACTTAAGCCTTCTGTTTTGACTGTTGTTTTTTTTTTTTTTTTTTTTTTCCTGACACTGCTCTGGCAAGGGACAGAGTTGGGCATCTCATTACTGTCAGGCAGAGGTAGCACTTGTACTTAGAATCATTTTATATATGATGTCTAGGGTTTTTAGTTGTATTTAGTGGGAAGACTAGGACAAAGTCTGTCTACTCTATCTTCTTGGAAGCTGGTTTTTTATATGTATTAAGCATCTTCTACGTGCCAGAAATGTAAAGGGAACTGCATACATATTGCAGTTAAATCCATCCAAATCTGAATCCTAGAGCTACCCCTTATAGGCTGTTCTGAAATTCCAAATACTTTCTACTTAAATTCCCCTATTTAGTCTTCACGTCAAATTTGTGAATTTGGTCTTATCAACATAATTTTACATTTGAGAAAATAGATTCTGTGAGGCAAAGTAACTCTTTCAAGATTATTTGACCCTAGGCGTTCCACCATACCATGGATGAGAAATAGATAAAGAGATACACAGAAGGAGGACCAGGGGTGGCAGCTTGGTGTTAGGTGACATGAAAAATTAGAGGAATAGGCAGCATGGTAGGCTGGAAATAACTTTGGAATGGTCACCACAGGATCTAGTCCCAACTGGGTCATCAAGGTATTTTTCTGACCTCTCTGGGCCTTGCCTTCTCTAGGATGAGGAAGTTTAGGGTTAGGTGGCATCTAAGACCATTTTCTCTGCTGTAATTTTATTATGAATATAATAAAAGTTCCAAGGACATTCTAGCTGCAATACATAGGGGAATGAAGATCTATTCAACTTAGAAAGGGAGACACCCAGAACACACAGAACCAGAGTCCTGGAAAACACTTCAGCAAAGAAAGAGGGGAAAAAGGATGATGATTGATGAAGTTCTTCTAAATGCCTCAAGGTCGTCAAGTAATTCAGACTGAATCTTCCCCTTGGAAGAGATAAGTTTTTATAAGAAAATGTGCTGGCATCTTTTTCTTGAGACTTGCCTTGATGCCTTAGGCTGACTTTAGTTACTTCTCACTACTTGGTCCTTTATTGTATGTCTTAATTTATTTACAACCAATTCCTTCAGGGTAGGATCTGGATTAATAATATCAGTGTCAAAAAATGGTGTTCAAGCACTCACCAGGTGCTTGCCTGTGTCTCACAGACAACCCTATATTGTATACGATATTACCCCCATTTTACAGAAGGTGAGAGTGAGGTATAAAGAGATCTAGCAGCTTGTCCAGGGGCATTCAGCTCCTAAGTGGCAGAACTCAGATATCACCTCAGTTCTCTCTTGTTGACCCTCATTCTTGAACACAAGACTGCCATGTCCTGTGTCTTATTCATCTTTGTAATCCCTTGGGGAAGCGGCTGTGGCTCAATCAGTGGGGCTCCTGTTTGCCATGTGGGAGGCCCCGGGTTCGGTTCCCGGGGCCTCCTGGTGGGGGCGGGCCCGCCCGCACGGCGTGGTTGGCTGGCCCGGCGAGCGCAAGCAGCAAGGGGGGGATAAATGAATAAATAAATAAAATCTTTAAAAAAAAAAAAAAAAATCTTTGTAATCCCTGAGCCCAATACAATGCTGGGAACAGAGTAGTTGGTCAATAAGTGTTTGTTGAATGGATGGGTAGAAGGAAGGATTGAAGGAAGAAAGAAAGGAATGAAGGATGGAATATGGAAAGATAATAGAAGGGTAGTGTAGCAGTTTGATATTATTGATGAATTCCAAAAAGAAATACTGGATTATGTTTGTAAATGGGTCTTTTCCTCTGGGGGTGATCAAATTATGATTAGGGCTTTGATTGGGCCACGTCAGTAGAATGTTAAGTACCCTCCCCCTTGGTGGGCAGGCACTTACAGATAAAAGACATGGCAGAAGAGTTAGTTGGAGTTTTCAAGCTGGAGCCGCGGGAAGTAAGCACACAGAGGAGCTTGGTCGTGAGGAAAGAGAAAAGGCCCCGGGGAAGAGAAACAAGCTGTTCGCCTGACAGTCTACAGCTGGCCTTGTGGAGATAGCAGAGGAGCTGAAACCGGAGAGAAACAAGCCCCAGGAAGAGAGGAACCCAGGAAGACTGAACCCTAACAGACGTGGCAGCCATTTTGCTCCAACACGTGGCAATAGACTTTGGTGAGGGAATAACTTATGCTTTATGGTCTGGTAACTGTAAGCTTCTACCCCAAACAAAAAAAGCCGACAGATTTCTGGTATTTTGCATCAGCACCCCTTTGGCTGACTAATATAGGTAGAATGATGAAAGGGTGGATGGATGAATGAAAGGAAGGATGCAAGGTTGATGAGTAGAGAGAGAAATAAAAATGAAGGGATGGATGAATGGATGGATGGATGGAGGGAGGGAACACTCTAAATATGAAGTCTAGGCCACACTTAATAGAGAAATAATAATCTTTACTTATTCCCTCCTTCCTTTCTTCCCACCACTTATGCAGCTGGAAATCAGCAGAGCTTTGAACTCTAGTCCACCTGCCTCAGAAGCCCTCTGACTCCTATAGTGCCTCCTGAGAGTGCCCCCCACCCCCCCCACCCCATATCCACAGGGACCCTCTAGCGGTGGAGTTCATTGGCAGGAGTCTAGGAAATGGGAGTTCTCATAGTCAGGCATGTGAGGGTTATGGTTGGAATATGGGGAGAGAGCAAGGCAGATGCAGAGACTGGGTCCAGTTCTCAGGGAGGAAACTGGCAAGGGGTAGGTAACCCAGATATGGCAAACCAAGTCATTGACATGTATTAGCCAGGTGACTCTAGGCAAGTTTTTCAATCTTATTGATCCTCTGTTTCAAAATGAGGGTTTTATTACACCCATTTTACAAGGCTATTTCAAGAGTTAAATGAAAGAGTGTATGCATTAAAAGTGCCTGATATGAGTTCTCAAGAAATGGTAGCCATTATTATCATTCCTATTATGATTATTTTTAAAAGTCCTTGGATTCAGAAGATTTGAATTTGAGTTTCAATTTAGCAGAGTTACCAGCCAGCTATGTGACTGACAGGTCATTTAATTGCTCAGCTTTTCCTCTCTTCCTTTTCATCATGGATGCACTGTTCTAAGTGTAAGACACCATGCCAACTAGGGAGATTGGTGTACGTATGCCTTGGTCTTTGCCTGGAGGAGCTCACAGCCCAGTAGAGAGAGAACAAATATAATCCACCTAGGGAAGAAGAGCTAATATCCATAGTAACAAACTGGTTAGCACCTTGGAGTCTGACAGATAGTGGTTCGATTCCTGGCTCTACCACTCCTGAGCTTGAGCAAGTCATTTAATTGTTTTAGTTCTCAGAGACCTCATTTGTAAAATGGGCTTGATGATAATAGAACCTACCTCATGCGTTGTTTTGAGCTGTCAATGAAATAATGCATGTCAAGTCCTTAGGGTAGTGCCTGGCACAAATAAAGCAAGGGTTGATGACCTTTGTGCATCTGTATCATGGGGACATTTATCCCAATCCTGCCTGCATATATAATAAGGATGTTTGAGTATGAAATGAAATAATACAAGTCGATGGGTTATTTAAGATGTGATATAAAATATTAGTTACCATTCTAAGTTTCTGGACAATAAGACATGCCACAGAAATTGCTCGGCATCTGCTGTTGTGTCTAAATTGGTCATATAATAATATTTGCTGATGCAAAATTATGAAAAGGTAGATTCTATCCTGCTCTTGTTCTTGTCCAATGGAGCTCTGTTTCCAGAGCATTCTGCAGACAAGAGAGCTGGGAGCAGAAGCAGGGATTGGGAGAGCTGGTTCCAGATGAGATTAGAATTGAAATAGCAGGTGATTATAAGCAATTTGTTTTCCAGGCAGCTGCTTCAACTTCATGCCTGTCTCCTTATACTGATTCCACAGGTCACCTCCTGTTGTCCTCAGCACAGGTGTGCAGAGTGAGATTGAAGGAGTTAAGGGAAATCTAAAGCCAACTGGGGAGGGTTTTCAGAGGCTAAAACTCTGCTACACAGGATAGGGACTGGTTGTAGGCAGGGGTGGTGCTAGAATGAATCAGGGTAGGGTTGCAGAATTAGCTAACCTTGGCTCTGCTTGCAGATGGCTTACATGGATTCTTTCTGTTCCTGCAATTCATTCATTCATTCATTCATTCACTTTTCATTCATTCATTCAACAAACATTTTTTGAGCATCCACTGTGGACCCCACACTGTGGTAGGCACTGCAGATAAAGGAGTAAAAAGACATATGCAAGGTCCCAAGGTCAAATGCCTATAGGGCTGCGATAAGGTAGCATTAACTGCTGTAATGAAGAAAAACCCAACATTTCAGAGGTTTTAACACAAAAATGCTTTACTCACTAATGAAGCATCCAATGTGGGTGTTTCTGATTGGCAGTGGGTAGGTGGGAAGGTCTCTATTCCAAGCGATCATTCCGGGACCGAGGTAGATGGAGGCTTTTCCATTTTTAATGTGTGCCTGCCAAGGTCACTCTGACAGATAAGAGATGGATGACTAAGCGTGGGAATAGCCCTCATCACTGCTTCTCAGAGTTCCCTGACTAGAACTTAGTCAGGTGGCCATGCTGCAAGGGAGGCTGGGTAATATATCTAGCTGTGAGTCCAGAAAGAAGAGGGAAAAGGTTTACTGATTGAATATCCATCTCCGCCAGAGGGTCAGATGGAAGCAAGGTGAAGCAGGGTGGGTGGGGACATTAGTGATCAAGCTCTTTAAAAAAGGCCAGATGGGTCTCAGTTCTAGGGGACTGTTGCCACATGGGAAATGTTGCCAAATCTTTGGCTTTTTCAAGAGGAGCTGAAAATCTGGGATTTTAAGTTTAATTTTCCAGCTCTTAAATATAGGCAGTTAATTTAAAAATTTAAAGGCATGGAGTAGACAATATTCTGGAGAAAAAACTAACCAAACTGCAGGCCAAATGTGGCCTATGGGTGCCAGTTTTTGGCCTCTGTCTCGTAGTCCAGCTGGGGAGACATAAGCAAGCAATTACAGTTCAGAGTGACCTGAGCTGGCACATTTAGGGTCAGGTCTCTATAGTGGGTGGGGGTGTTGTGGGTTCCATGGCCACCCCTTCCCTATGGACAAGGAATGTTTTATTTGGGAGGTAGGGCCTTTGGTATCTTCTCTTTCCTTTTGGAAACATTTAGTCACTGGTATTTATTAGCATGTACTATATGCCTTGTTCTGTCCCAGGTGCTGGAGAGAAAGGTGTGAACAAGACAGACATAATTCTACTTTCCAGGAGCTTGCAGTCTATTGGGGAAAGTAGATACTGAGCAAGTACAAAGGAGAATAGGTGCAATCGGTGTGCATAAGGGGAACTAACGTGGTAGGGAGTATTCAGGAAGGCTTTCTAAAGGAAGAGAAGTTTAGGAGAGATATGAGGCACAATCAGGAGTTCTCCAGGGGAAGGGTGCTGAGGGGAAGTAAGCTCCAGGTGTGGGAGCAGCATGTGCAAAGGCCCTGAGGTAAGAAGGAGTGCTTTGGAGGAACTCAAAGAATTCTAGTGAGATTGGAAGAGTAGAGCAGCCCTGACACCAACAATTGCACGGCCTAAGGATACAAATGAAGGCCCACTCACATACCTTATGCCTAAATAGTTTCAGTTATCTATTAAAGTTAAAGACAAAATGCAAATTATAATTTATATCAAATACAAAATTATTAGACTAAAACAAATTTATTTCAGTTTTAGAAAAATAAATTCCATCTCAAATCATTTTAGCATGGCAAGTCCAGTTAGTTGTCAATGTAAAGAATAGGGGAAACGGATGTGGCTCAAGAGGTTCGGCGTCCGTCTACCATATGGAGAGACCGGGGTTCGATCCCCAGTACCTCCTGGTAAAAAAAAAAAAAAAAAAAAGAATAAATAAGCTTTATGCTTATGATGAATGGATTCTAGACCTACATATATGCAAATTGAAAAGTAATATAAATCATTTAATATTGCAAAATGTTTCTCAGCTGCCATGTTCAACCATTGCAAATACCGTGCTAATTTGTAAGTACCTCTGAATCCATGGATTGCAACATTAATTAGGAAACAATGCTTAATTTTGTAGGAATGTATTGCATTCATGTTATCTGAGAGGAGGGATGTGACAAGCTAATTAATTTGTCCTTTCTCTTACCTAAGTATTTTCAATGCTGAAATCTCCTCTGCCTTTCAAAGCATCATTTACTTCCCATATCAGCAGGGGCACCAGAGATAAACCTTCCTGGTATTGGGAAGCAGTTGTCTTAAGAAAACCAAAACTTTTCATTTTGGGATAATCTCAAACTGACAGACGCAAAAATAATACAAAACCAAAAGAAAGTACCTCTTATGGTACCTTGAGTTGGAATTTTCACAGCCTTGGGACTGTAAGCGTTTACCCCAAATAAATACCCTTTATAAAAAATAAAAAATAAAAAAAAATTAAAAAAAAAAAATAATACAAAACCCATACAGAGAACTCCAAATACCCCTCACCCAGAGACCCAGACCACCACCTTTTAACAGTTTGCCACATTTGCTGTATCATTCTATCATTTATCTCAATTTATCTATCTAATCATCTATCGTCATCATCTATCTATATATCTATTTTCTAAACATTTGAGAGTAGGTTGTATTGCTTTTTGACCACTTAATACTTAACATTTCCTAAAAACAAGGGTATTCACTTAGGCAACCACCTTAAGTACAGTTATCAAGTCCAAGAAGTTTTTAACATTGAAACTTGAGTTTATATTCCAATGTCTTCCTATGTTCCAATAATGTCCTTTTGGGCATTTTCTTCTCCAAAAATTAGATTCATTTAATTGTCATTGTCTTTGTCTCTTATTCTCTTTCTCTTTTTTAGTTATGGAAACATTCAACATAGACTTTCCTATTGCAACAACTGCCGAGCATCCGGTTCCGTGGGAATAATCACATTCACGATGTGGCAGTACTCTCACAATCTTCCATTACCAGGACCCGCATCTTGCCAGACAGAAGCCCTGCACTCATTGTGTATTAGCCCAGTGTGTATTAACTCTCCATTTGCCCTCCCCACTGCCCCTGGTAACCTCTATGAATTTACTTCTTATAGGCACTTCATATAAGCGGAGTCATACAATATCTGTCCTTTTGTGTCTGACTTATTTCACTCAACATGATATTTTCAAGATTCATCCATTTAAAAGCATGTATCAGAATTTCATTCATTTTTAAGGCTGAGTAATATTCCATTGTATATATATGCCATATTTTGTTTAATCCATTCATCTGTTGATGGACATTTGGGTTGTTTCTACCTTTGTGTATTGTGAATAATGCTGCTATGGACATTGGTATATAAATATCTATCCAAGTCCCTGCTTTCAGTTCTTTTGGGTGTGTACCTAGGAGTGGGATTGCTGGGTCATATGGTAGTCCTATGTTTAACTTTTTGAGGAACTGCCAAATTGTTTTCAACAGTGGCTGTACCAATTTATATTCACACCAACAATATATGGGCATTTCTATTTCCCTGCATCCTTGCCAGCACCTGTTATTTTCCATTTTTTTTAATGCTAGGCATTCTAGTGGGTGTGAGTGGTATCTCACTGTGGTTTTAATTTGCATTCCCCTAATGATGCTGAGAATCTTTTCATGTGCTTCTGGGCCATTTGTATATCTTCTTTGGAGAAAGATCTGTTCAGGTCCTTTGCTCATTTTTAAATTGGGTTGTCTTTTTGTTTGGATGGAATTGCCTTTTGATTTAAAGATATAACACAAAGGATGCGGAGAAGCATTTCCCTGGTGCCATGATAGCAGATTTTTAAGGTTATGGGTCACACCATGCCGGCATTGAATGCCAGAACTCAAGTGATGGAGCCTAGTATTCCTTAATAAATTCGTTTGTGTTCATGTTTGTAATATGTGGAGCCATCTGAACTGTGGGAGCCCAGTGTGGGCAGGGTGTGGGAAGGTGGCTCCTCTCGTCCGTATCTAAGAGTTGTACTGATGTACAGAGCGAGGAGAGAGGCACAAGGGAATTTGCAAGAAGTCGGCAGGGACCCAATCATGTAGGACCTCATAGGCCATGTTAAGGGGTTTGAAATTTATCTTAAGTGCAGTGGAAGCCATTGGAAGATTTTAAATAGGAGAGTGACGTGATAAGATTGTATTTTTAAAAAGATCACTCTGGCAGGTGTGTGTAGGGGGATTTGAATGAGGATGTGAAGAGAGCCACAGGGGGACCATTACCGTGCTTTCTTACGTCCAAGATTCTTTGTTTCTGTGTATTCATCAGCCTCGACTCGGTTCCCTTACATGGCAGTATAGGACAGCATTCATTCTGGATTTGTTTTCCAGTGGGGAATTAGGCTTAGCAAATACCTTCTTGTACTTAGGGAAGAGCCCTTCTTTAAACACGATTTTTTGAAATCCTCTAATGTTTAGGTTGTTTAAATTAGTCATGGGATAGGAGACAAACAGAACCACAGTTTTCTCATTAGTCATTGTGGTCAAAGGAACCTTTAGAAACTATTCGGGCCAAAGGATTCCCTAGCTTTGGAGAGGGTCAGGGAATTACCCTCCATTCCCTTGTGCCATAAAATGGACAGCCCATTCCATGAAAGCAGGTGGAAGTGGGGATGGTGAGATGGGAAGAGAAAGGTGTGTGTAGATGGCAGGTGAGCATTGCAGCAGCTTTTGGGGAGTCCAGGTCTCTACAGTGGGTGGGAGGTGTTGAGGACCCATGGGTTCTCCTTCTATGGACAAGGAATATTTTATTTGGGAGAGAGGGCCTTTGGCTTCACTTCTTTCCTTTTGGAAACAGTGGCAAGTCTTGGGCAGAAGGACATGAGGGAAGAGAATGCCAGTGTTCTTGAACACTTGAGGATTGACCCCTAAACATTTCATTTTTCAGATAAGGACAATGAGCAACTTGTTCACAGTTAACCTTGGTCATCTTGAAACCTCAGAATGTTCTCTAACATTGTCTTTGCTTCCCCATCCAAAGAATAGCCTGTGCTGGTAGATTATCCCTCTGTGGAGTCTCCTCCACTCATCTCCTCCTTCTCATTTCCTAGGCCACTCTTTTAGTCCAGGACCGTCTTACCTTTTGTGCCATGCCATCCAAAGGGCATGGGTTCTACAGTCAGACAGTACTGGATCTGAATCCCAGCTTTCTTTGGGCAGCTAGTATCACCTTTACAAACCACAGTTTACTCCTCTATATAATGGGAACAATGACAGAGCTTGTTTGAGGTAGAAAAGAGATCACATTGTCCAGCTATCCAGCAGGATTATTTTCTTTCCCTTCTATGACACTGTAAGGTCTCAAGACAGGTCAGAACTAGCACTCAGGTCTCCTGGCACGAGTAGAGGTCTGTTCCCTACTTTAGATCCTCCCTTCTACTGGGCAATGACTGTTCTCTCTAGGGAGACATCTCTAGTTTCTTGAGCCTCGGGATTCTGTAGAAAAGCACGCCTCTTCCAGTACAGTTGTGGCTGACCCTATTGGTTTCTTATCCAAGAACCATCCCAACTTCTTCTTTGATAATGGAGTCTGGTGGCCATGTTCTCTGGGAAGATGAACCATATCCTCAGGCTCTGGGGATGAATCACAATTGGTTCAAGCCAAGCATGGGGTCAAATCCCAGCTCTGCCACTTACTGGCTGAGTGACCTTGCGCAAGTTGCTTTACCTCTCTGAATTTCAGTGCTGACATCCGTTTAAATTGGGGATATGAGAGGCTCTATGGAAGGTCCTTGGCATGCCAGGGGCACTTGATAGATGGTAGCTGTCCTGATTCTTTTATGCTTTGCTTTTTACTTAAATGCAGGGTGTTAGATTTCTAGCTACATGGGTTCAGAATTGGGGTTCACTTTGAACAGCACTTCTTACACTTGAATGTGCTTAGGAATCTTGTTGAAATGCAGACTCAATGAGTTTGGGGCAGGTCCCCAGATTCTGCGTTTCTAAAATGCTCCCAGGTGACCCTGATGCTGCTGGCCCATGGGCCACGCTTTGAATAGCGAGGCGGATAAGAAACACACCGCAGAGAAGTCCTACTGGTGGAAGGGAGAGGAAGAGGGGGAGAGTCTGACTCTGCTTGGCTTTTTGCTTCTCATTCAGGCTTGGAGGCCTCATGCCTCAAGGTCACTCAATCCAGGCAGAGCAACACAGGAGCCTTCTGAGGCTCCTTAGGAGCTGCAAATTGTTCTGGAGTTTGGGTTCCGCTCAACTGCTTCAGGCAAGCCTAACCTTTCCAGCACCAGTCGTGTCTGTCTGGCTATGCAGAGGCCACTCAGGGAATGAGGAGGAGGTTATTCTGATTAGGGGAATTACATTTGAGATGCTGTCTCTGATCTCTGCAAAAAGCATCTCTGCCACAATGGATGTCTCTGAGGATGAGGCTGAAAATGCAATCCTGCAGCGACTGGAGGGAGGCATGTGTCATCTGATGTCCTGGAGTGAAGTCACCTGGCCTATGTTCTTGGGAAATGGCTGGAGAGGTTTAGGCTGCTGGGCTCGGCGGCAGCGAGGGGTACCTTTCCTATCGCTACCTGCCTGGGGCTCTCCTGTCCTTCCCAGCGTCTAGCACACAGCCTGACTGAGAGTTGGCCTCAAGGTTTTTTGTCTGTGCCTTTTAATATGTTATCCCCTTGTGCCCCAATCTGGGGAATAGTCTCATTTCTGACTTCCCTGAATTCAGAGCCCATCTTAACCTCAGTTCTTGCTGGAAGACTTCATCATCATCATCACTCCTTACCATCAGTATCATTACTATAGCTGCCATTTTAGCTATTGTCATTAAGATTGTTACCATTTATTACCATTCTGAGCATTGTGACAGAAGCTTCTAGCTATTATTTCATTTGATCCTTTCAATAATTTATTATCATCTCTATCTCACTGGGGCTCAGAGAGGCTAAGTCAGTTGCCCAGGATCTCAGAGCTTATGAGCGATGGAGCTGGGATTTGAGGTTAAGTTTCTCTCTCTGCAGAGCCCATGAATGTTATATAATTTCCCAATCTTAGAAAGAGAAAAGTGAAGCCCTGCTGTGAAAATTCCCAGGAGTGTTCCTTCATTTGATATCCTATCAGGACACTGGATAAAAGTACTTTGAAACTTGGCCTATGGAGCCAGGCATCCTGAGTTCAAATTTTAGCTCTGCTGCTTCCCCAATATGTACTAGGAGCAAACACCTGAACCTTTCTGACCTAGAGTTGCTCCTCTGCAAAACTGGGCCAAAAACAATACCTTTTTCTTAGGGTTGTAATGGAGAGTAGATGAGTTAGAAAGTGCTAGAACAGTCTTGGCACATGTTATCTTTTATTGTTATCCAGTTTTTCTATTTCAATGGGCCTTTACTGAGAAGTTACCTATTTTGCTCATTGTCATCAGTTCAACATGCACGGTGCTGTGAGCTTTCTTTAATAATTCCTCACTAATTGTGACCATAAACAAGTCATTTCCAACCTTGTGATCTCAGTTTCCTTCTGTAAAATGTAATTAACGAAGCCTACCTCATAGGATGGTTTGGAGGTTTCAGTGAGAGAATAAGTGAGGAGTGTGCTTGATCAATGTTTGCTAGACTCAATGACTGAAATGCCTTAGCATACCCTTGTGATTCTGTGAATTTACAGTCGGGTATAAGAATGATATCACATTTTCTTTTTCTGAATAAAATTAAATTGATCTCTTAGGCTCACCAGGTTGGTTGATGGAGCTTGGGAATACTCTCCACTGGGTTCCTACAAGAACCCCTCGCTCTCAAGAAAACCAAGGAAGGGTTCTATCTTTAGTCTTCAGAGGGCTCCATATGACTTTCGCTGCTACCCCAGTTAAGCTTTGGTCCTCCACCCTTTGGGGCTTGCCTCTCACTGCAGAGGGGTCATGCCTGCGGGGGGCTGGGTGGGAACAGGGCCCAGGGCTCTTCCCTTCTTGGGACTGGCCCCCCTGGTGCTCCCAATCTCAGGTCCCTCTCTTTCTGTTCACTTCAGCTGGATTCCTTGATGAACCTGACTTTCTTCAGCAAGGCCTTTTAATTCCAGGATCAGTGGGAGGAAGGGAAATTAGCTTTCCTTCTTCCTCTCCTATGACAGTACTGCAAAGGGGACAGAAATTAACATATGAATATAGTACTCCATCACCTTGTAAACAAGGCAAATGGTAGCTATTGCTTCTCTGTGTATCTGGTTTTCTCTCCCAGAAAATCGGCTCCACCAGTGGGCGGGAGAAAGATTCTAACACTATTCTTGACTAGGTACCAAATATTTTGCATACATTAGCCCATCGCCGCCTCAAAACAAAACAATGCTGTCCTATGGCGCTAGGCTCATGTTCCCCACGAGGAAATTCAGGCTCACGAAGGTTAGGTAGGCTGCCCAGGGTCACACGGCCAGTAGGTGGCACCGCTGGGCTTTGAACCCAGGGCTGCCAGACAACCTGTCCACACGCTGTTCACTATGCTTCTCCATCTTCCATGTCTACTAATACTTTTGTGGGCCCTGCAGCAGCGAGTGCAGCGGAGGCTAGTAAATGCTCACTGAGAAGTACGTCACAGGCTTAGGAAGTTCAAAACTCAACTTGTTCAAGTCCCACATCCCATAAGGCAAACAGGCTGTGAAGCAACCTCTTTTATAGTCCCCTTAATCACAGCATGTGGACCTCTCACCTTTCTCTTCAATGACTTAGCACTTCATTTCACATGCGGGGGGGGGGGGGCAATATTGAGATTCATTTAAAACGATTAAAAAATTTTTGTATTACTGTTTATAGGGAGCCTATCAACTGGGAGCCCTGAGGGCAGTTCTCAAACTTTTTACATATGTCTTCTCAAACCATTCTTTTCTGGGAAGTAGGTACCATCGATGAACCCAGTGTATAGATCACGAACTCGAGGTTCAGAGAAGTTCAGAAACATCCTCAAGTTCACTCAGCTAGAAAGAGACAGCTATGGAATGTGGACTCGGGTCCGGCTGACCCCCGTGGATGAACTCTTAATCATTTTATTACACCAGTAGAACTACTGCTGAACACTTGAAATGTGGGGAAGTGAAATACTGGGCTGCCTGCGTGTTTGCAATTCGTCTCCCACCTCCTGGCATAGTTGCTACATTGATTCCTCATCTGCATATACATTAAAAAGGAAACATCCCAACTGATTACAAGTTATTCAGAAGAACTTGGCTGTGGTGTCTGTTTTTAGTTCATATTGGGCAAGATGGAAAATGGCTTGGTTCAAAGTGGTTTCTAATCAGTGACAACAGATGTTCACAGAAGGCAGAATTTCTTTGAGTCGGTGTTTCGATAATAACATTAAACAGAAATCCTAAGGTAGAAAAAGGAGTTTTAGTTTGGGTTGTGTGTGCTTCTGCAGAAAGATTTTGGATAAATGGTGATGGAGCCTTCCATGCATCTCAAGAATTAACGGCTGGCTGCCCTGAGGTCACTGGAGCTGACTCCTGTTTCCCCTGGCTCGGGGGAGAAGAAGAAGGATGTCTTCTCAGTTGGGATTATAAGGGATTTAGACTTTTACTTAATAAAATCCAAAATACAAAGGGAATTTAAAAATTCCTTTCTTTCTTGTGAACATCTCCTCTCTGCAAGGGCTCCTCTCTTCTTGTTCCTTTGGAGGATGCGGTGATGTCAGCGCTCTCACTGGTTCATGAAAACACACGTTTAAATATTCAGGAATTTTACAAGTGGTCGTTAAACTGTTAGTAGCTTGCAAATAGCCATGGTGGTATTATTCCCATCATGGACATCATCAGATGCTACAAATCAGCATTGGTTTGTTTTCCTAAGAGCTGGTTTGCCTACATACCACTTGTTATAAAATTACTACAGTTAACATTTGCAGTTTTTGCCCGTGGAAGATCCATTCCTTTGCCTCTTCCAGTAATGGTAGATTACCTTTGGGGAACATTCTTCTCAGACCCTGTGGTTTTGGTGGAATTGACCATATTCCCAGATCCAAGACTGAGCATGTGATTTAGGCTTGGCCAATCAGAGCACCCCACTCTGCTGGGTCACATGATTGGTTCATAATGGGCATATGACCAATTTAAAAACCAATCCAAGCTAATTATGGACCTTTTATGGTGCTTGAAGGAAGAGAATCTTGCTGCCAGGAAGGAGAGACTGTTGGAGCTTGGAGAAAGCTCTGGAAAACAAAGAGCCAAGAGATGGATAGACCAGATCCTGATGATGTGGTTTGAGTACCTGCAAGCTATGCCCAGAGATATTACTAGACTTTGAAATTGCTGAGCCAGTAAGTCTGCCCCCCTTTTCATTTAGCAGTTTTACCATATTCTAGCTGTGTGACCTTGGACAATTTCTAAGCTTCTCTGAACCTCAGTTTCTTCTTCTGAAAAACCAGTATGTTAATATCTAATTTTCATGGTTGATATGAAAATTAAATGAGATAATCCCTATAAAGTACACTGTGTTATTTTTAAAATTTATCTTTATTAGAGAATTTGTAGGTTTACAGAATGATCATGCAGAAAATACAGAGTTCCCATAAACCCACCCCCATTTTTAACAATTGCATTAGTGTGGTTCTTTTGTTACAAATGATTGAATTATTAGCTATAGTACATAGCTGACATCAGAGATGAATGTGTTGTACCGTCCTCGTACAGTTGTTTTCTTTTCATTTTTATTCTAACAACTCTATATATACCACCTAAAATTTCCCCTTTTAACCACCTTGAGATATATAATTCAGTGGTGTTAATTACATTCACAAGATTGTGTTACCATGACCACTATACATTACCAAAAGTTTTCCATCACCCCAAACAAAATTTCTGCACCAATTAAGAATTAACCCCACATTCTCTACCCTCCCCTAGCCCCATGGTAACGTGTATTCTAATTTCTGAGTCTGTGACTTTGCTAATTCTAATTATTTTATATCAGTGAGATCATGCAATATTTGTTCATTTATGTATGGCTTATTCTACTCGACGTGGTGTCTTCAAGGTTCATCCATATTGTCACATGTATTAGAACTTTGTAACTTTTCACAACTGAGTAATATTCCATTGTATGTATATACTACAGTTTGTTTATACATTCATCTATTGAGGGACACTTGGGTTGCTTCCATCTTTTGGTAATTATGAATAATGCCACCATGAACTTCAGTATGCAAATATCTGTTAAAATTCCTGCTTTCAATTCTTTTGGGTATATACCTAGGAGTGGGATTATTAGTTTATAGGGTAATTCTATACTTAACTTTCTAAGGAACCATCAAACTTTTTTCCACAGTGGCTGCACCACTTTACATTCCCACCAACAATAAATGACTGCTCCTATTTCTCCACATCCTCTCCAACCATTGTTATTTCTAATTTTTTAATAGTAGGGATTCTAGTAAGTATGAAATGGTATCTCATTGTGGTTTTGATTTGCATTTCCCTGGTGGCTAAAGATGCTGAGCATCTTCTTTTTTTTTTCATATAATAAACTTTAGAAAAGTTACATCAAAAGTATAGGGGAGGGGGCGGATGTGGCTCAAATGGTTGGGCGTCCATCTGCCATATGGAGGGACCTGGGTTCGATCCCCAGGACCTCGCGGTAAAAAAAAAAAAAAAAAAAAAATAGAGAGAGAGAAGGCACATGGGCTGCCAGTCTTTGTGTGCTGGTGAGCTGCCAGGCCCCGGGAGCCATGCAGCAAGATGATGACGCAACAAGAGAGAGACGCAGGGGAGAGACAAGTGAGATGCTCCGAAAGCTCCAGAAGCCAGGAGCCGAGGTGGTATAGGCGGCAGAATACCTCCTCTCCTACATCGGAGGTCTCCAGGATCGAATCCTGGTGAAGACTTGGAGGAGGAGGATGAGAAGTGATGGCAGGAAACAGACACAGAGAATTGCCCAGCGAATGGACACAAAACAGCAAATGGGGAATGGGGGCTTAAAATGGATAAAGTAAATAAATAAACCTTTAAAAAAAAAAAAAAGTATAGGGGATTCCCATATACTTCACCTTATCCCCCTCCCACATTTTCCCCTATTAATAATTTACATTAATGTTGTACATTTGTTACAGTTGATGAATAAATATTGAAACATTGCTACTAACCATGGTCTATAGTTTACTTATGGTTTACACTTTGCATCGTACAATTTTATATGTTTTGACAAAATGTATAATGACCTGTATCCATCGTTGCAATATCATGCAGAACAATTCCAATTCTCTAAAACTGCCCAATGTTCCCCCTATTCTTCCCTCTCCCCCCACCCCCAGAACCTCTGGAACCACTATGCTTATATCAATGTTACAAGTTCTTCTGTTACTACGATAATAAGTCTGCTTTGGTCCACGGTTGCATTCCCCCTTATGTTTGTTCATTCTTCAATCTTGAGGATTTGGGGATGGTGATGCCCACTCTGCTTCAACTTGAGAGGGGGCTTAGATCCCATGGGGCAGAAGGAAGGAACTGTTTTGCTTGCAGTTGTAGATATTCTTTGTTTGGGGGGATGGGTGTTGTCCATCATCATCCTTTTGTTAGTTGTCCTGGGTAAGTCCAATGAACTGGAGAGCAGGTGTTGGCCGCAACTCTGCTGAGATTCAGGGCTCAATTGGCATATGAACAGACCAAAGACTTAAGTCTATGCGACATATATTTAGTGGGTATAGAGCTAATTATAGGTTCAAATAAAAGGGGTAGAAGAATCATGTGTAGGGAAATTATAAATGAGCCTAACTCTGTTACAGTGGAGAAATCAGTTATCGTATATCTCAAGGTAAGGCCCGATGGGGTGCTGATTTTATGGGGTTGTGTGCCTTTCCTAAAGTGCCCAGATGTCTCTAGAGCCCCTGAGAACACCCCTGTTTGAGGCTTTGTTTACTGTGGTAGTTAGTGAGATTTGCCTGAGGCATGCATAAGCATAACCTCTGAAAGGACCTCCCCGCTCACTTTGAAATCTCTTAGCTATAAAAATTCTCTTGTATTTAATGTTTTGCCCTTTTGGTCAAAGTCTTTTTCCAAATGCATCATTGGCTGGTGCTTGGTATTAATCCCTCAGTGCCAGGGAGGCTCATCTCCAGGAGTCATGTCCCATGGTAGGGGAAAGTTGAGTTTATTTGATGAGTTCGGCATGGAGAGAGGCCACATTTGAGTAACAAGGAGGTTTTCAGGAGGTAACTCTTAGGCAATAGTTATTATTAGGCTAAGTTTCAATTTTACAAGAATAAGGTTCATAAGTACAAGAATTAACATCAAGGACTTGGATTGGTTTGTTTTCCTTTATTAGGCACCACCTGTGTACTCTAGAGATTCTTGCTACTCTATTTGAGAACATAGCAGGACTCCTCAGAATGGGAGTTTAATATTTTGTTGGTTATTGTGCGGGTCTCCTTGGTTTTAACAATGGGAAATTATTAGGTTGCAAGCTTACAGTTCTGAGGCCATAAAAATGTCCAAATCAGGCTCCTTCAGATCTCATCACTTACAGCTTCCTGGTTTCTGCAGCTTCCTCTCTCAGTTTCTGGGGCCCTTTCTCCATGCCTCTGCATCCTGCCAATTCCAGCCTCTGGCCTCCTAGACCCTCTCTTTCAGCCTCTGGGGATTTTTTCTGAGCTCCCATGAGTCTCTGCAGCCTCAAACTACTACACTCCATCCTCTGGACCCCCAAAACACATGTTCTTTCCATATGCACAATACATTCATTCCATCACAATATTTCAAAAAACCTTAAATCATTTCAGTAACAGTATTAAGTACAAAGTCTCATCAAAATCAGTTATAGACGTGTAATCTGTCCTGGGGCACATTTCCCCTGTGAAACTGACAAAAAGTTATCTGCTTCCAATATACCAATATACAAAGGAGGGACAGTCATAGAATAAACATTCCTAATTGCCATAGGGAGAAATTGCAGGAAAACAGGGGTCATGGGTCCCAAACAGTTCCAAAAACTTGCAGGGCATACTCCCTTAGATTTCACGACTCCTAAGAGTCATGTGCAGAACTTCGGTTTCTTGTCCTCAGGGCCTGATGAAGTGGCAGCCCTGCCCTTTCTAAGGCTTGCCCAGTTGCCCTGTTCTGGTTCCACCCTCTTCAAGCATCTTGGTGGTGGCCTATCTCTAGACCCCTCCCTCCAAGAGTACTGGGGTGACAGCCAGACTCTAATCTTCAGGACACGGGCTCAACCCCCTTAGGACAGTGAGGTGGCAGCCAGACTCTCTCTAATCTTCAGGACACGGGCTCAACCCCCTTAGGACAGTGAGGTGGCAGCCAGACTCTCCCCAGTGCCTGGGGAAAGTGGCCCACCCCCTCTGAAGCCTGAGGTAGTAGCACTCTCCGAGAACAATGAGGTGGAAGGCCTGCCCTCTGTAGGTGCCGGGGCATACGCATCCTTTCTGCACACATGGGTGGGTTAGCACTCCTGGCCCAAGAAGATGTCTTCAGTCCAGACCTCAGCTTCCACAGTTCTGCCTTTGAAGCATTTTTCCTTCAATCTCTCCCTTTTCTGTCCCTTTAGTCCAGGCTGGCAGTGGTTCCTTTCATAAGATCTGGCAAAAAACCTGGTCGGTTTCACATGTAGCATACAGGGGTCCAAGCCATCAGACAGTGAGACCTTCCACAGATCCTTCCAGGATATCTGCATTTCCAATCCTGACTTGCAGATTTCCATGTTCAGTTAAGTCTCACATGGGTCACTAGTCTCTCAGGACTTTTTTTTTTTTTGGAAGCTCAGAGTTCTCTAAACCATTAATTTCTGTTTTCTTTGTGTCCAGGAGTTCGGTTCTCAACTTACACCATTTCTCTAGCATTTTGTTATAGGTGCAAGGAGAAGCCAGGCAGCACTTTCCACATTCAGTTTGGAAATCTTCTCAGCTAAATATCCATGCTTGTCACTTTCAAATTCTGCCTTCCATCTGACATCAAAACACAATTTTGCCAAGTTCTCAACTACTTTAAAACAAGGGTTGCCTTTATTCCAGTTTGCAAGGATACAGTCATCATTTCTGTTTAAGGCCTCATCATCAAAAAGTACCTATAGAATCCATATTTCTACCAACAGTCTCTTCAAAGCAGTCTAGGCCTTTTCTATCAAGCATCTCACAATTCTTCCAAAAAATATACCTCTTACTCCTTTGAAGAACCTTTCCTACACTTTTGGTATTCACAATCGCAGCACACCACTTTTCTGGTACCAATATCTGTTTTAGTTTGCTAAAAACTGCTGAGAGCAATATACCAGGAATGGGTTGGCTTTCACAATGAGGATTTATTAAGTTGCAAGCTCACAGTTCCAAAGCCCTGGAAATGTCCACATCAAGGCATCAGGCTCCTCTGGGTCTCGTCGCTTTCAACTTCCTGGTTCCTATGGCATCCTCTCTCAGTTTCCGGGGCCCCTCTCCATGTCTCTGTGTTCTGTTGATCCCAGCCACTGGCCTCTGGGGCCCTCTTTCTCAGTCTCTGGGGCTTCATTCCATTATGATCAGAGAAGATGCTTTGGATGATTTCAATCTCCCTAAATTTATTGAGACTTATTTTGTGACCCAACATGTGAACTATCCTGAAGAATGATCTGTGTGCACTTGAGAAGTATATACATGCTGCTGTTTGAGGTCAGTGCTCTGTATATGTCTGTTAGGTCTAGTTCATTTATCATATTATTCAAGTTCTGTTTTCCTAACTGATCTTCCGTCTAGCTGTTCTATCTGTGGATGAGAGGGGTGTATCGAAGGCACCAGCTATTACTGTAGAGATGTCTATTTCTCCCTTCAGTTTTGCCAGTGTTTGCCTCATGTACTTTGGGGCACCCTGGTTAGTTAGGTGCATACATACTTTTGATTGTTTTTTCTTGGTGGACTGTCCCTTTTATTACTATGCAGTGTCCTTCATTGTCTCTTATAACAGCTTTTGACTTAAAGTCTATTTTGTCCAGTATTAGTATAGCTACCTCAGCTCATTTTGGTTACTGTTTGCATCCTTTCACTTTCAATCTATTTGTGTCTTTGGGTCTAAAATGAGTCTCTTGTAAACAACATATAGTTGGATCATGCTTTTTTATTCATTCTGCCAAACTGTGTAATTTGATTGGGGCATTTAATACATTAACATTCAGTGTTATTACTGTAAAAGCAGTACTTACTTCAGCCATTTTGTCCTTTGTAGGTTTTTTTAAAAAACAACTTGTGGAAGTGCATCATTCATACATGAACATACATAAACTATAAGTGTTCAGTAAACATCGTGATCTTACAAAACAAACATGCATAACATCATACAGGGCTCCTGCTCATCACCCCCTCCCACCCCCAAACACTCTGCATTGTTGTGAAACATTTGTTAACAAATTATGAAAGAGCATCGTTAAAGTATTTCTACTAGCTATAGTCCGTATCTTTCTCCCCTATACTTTTTTTAAGGATTTATTTATTTATTTACTTTTATCCACTTTTACTCCTCCTCACCCATTTTTGCTGTTTCTGTGTCCATTCGCTGGGTAACTCTCTGTGTCCATTTCCTGCCCTCTCTTCTCATTCTTCTCCTCCTGTCTTCACTGGGATTCAATCCTCAGAATCTCCGATGTGGGAGAGAGGCGTCCTACCGTCTACATCACATTAGTTCCTGGTTTTTCGGTGCATCTAGTCTTGGCTCTCCCTTGTGTCACTCTCCTGTTACGTCATCATCTTGCTGCGTGGCTCACGGGGCCTGGCAGCTCACCTGGGGCCTGGAGGCTCACGCTGGGCCTGGCGGTGCACCCGCATATAGGGCTTGGTGGCCCAAACGCATTCTTTTTTTTTTTTTTTTTTTTTTTTTTTTTGTATTGTCGCTGGTGCAATTTAATGAGTACAATGTACTAGGCACTTGGTTGGACTCAGAACTGCAGCAGCAATGCAAAGAATTGGTGCAAATCAAAGGAGAAATAGAAGAAAATCTCATTAAGGCAGAACAGATGCATCAAAGTTTTGTGGCTGAAACAAGTCAACGCATTAGTAAGTTACAAGAAGACACTTCTCTTCATCAGAATGTTGTTGCTGAAACTTTAGTAGACCAAACGCATTCTATATTATTCTTTTTTCATTTTTACCGGCAGGTCCCAGAGATCGAACCCAGGTCCCTCCATAAAGGAGACGGACCCCCAACCACCCGAGCCACATCCTTTCCCCCTGCTATGTCTCTTAAGTTTGACCAAAGATACCCAAAGTTACAGTCTTTTTTCATACAGGATGGTCATATAATAAATCAGGCTTAGTTTATCACCAGCATTCTAAAAACCAGACCTAGGGAGAAAAATTAGGTCTGGGGACACACGCATGGTTTCTAATAGAGTGAATGTTTAGTCTACCCTGATTATCACAAAATCAGGACAGCGAGAATATTTGCAGGTTTTGGTTTTTTTTTTTTTTGTCTTTTGGTTTTTATATGTCACAACTTTTTTTTTTGTCTCTCTTTTCCTTTATTGCAACTTCCTTTTCTGTATAGCTGATATTTTGTAATGTATCTAACTGATCCCTTTCTCATTTCTCTTTCTGTGTATTTTTAAAATACTTTCTTTGTTTTTATTCTGGGGTTTATATTACACGACCTACGTCTATAACTTACTAATTTGAAAAGATACCAACTTAGCTTCAATAGCATACACTTTCTCTGTTCCCATATCTTATTGTTTCCCCTCTTTGTTGTTTTTGTCCCACTTTCCACTTAATATTTTGCACATGCATGATCAGGAAAATGCCATTTTCTCATTCAATTTTATTCTGGTTTGTATATGAATTAAAGATAAGAGTTGTATATTGAGGATACATCACTATTGGGTTTTGCATTTACCCTTGTAGTTACCCTTACTGGTGACCTTCATTTCTTTATACTACTCCAAGCCACTCTCTCCTGTCTTTTCCTTTCAATCTGCATAATTCCCTTTAGTAATTTGTGTAGGGCAGGTCTCTTATTGATGAACTCTCTCAGTTTCTGTTTTTCTGTGAATACCCTTTATAAAAGCCAACAGAGTTCTGGTACTTTGCATCAGCACCCCTTTGGCTGACTAATGCACCTTAAGTCACCATGTTGATGATGTCAACTCTGTATAATTCTTTTAATGTGCTATTGGATTTGGTTTGCTAGCATTTTTGTATCTATATTAATAAGAGATACTGGTCTATACTTTTATTGTGGTATCTTTATCTGGTTCTGGTATTAGGGTAATGCTGGCCTTGTAGAATGAGTTGGGAGATCTTCACTTCCCTTCAATTTTTTGGAAGTTTGAGCAGTATTGGTGTTAAGTCTTCTTGGAATGTTTGGTAAAATTCCCCTGTGAAGCCATCTGGTCCTGGGCTTTTCTTTGTTGGGAGGGTTTGGGTTCTGATTCAATCTCTTTACTTGTTATTGTTCTGTTGAGATCTTTTGTTTCTTTTTGAGCCAGTGTAGATAATTTGTGTTTCTAGGAATTTGTCCATTTCATCAAGGTTATCTAGTTTGTTGGTGTGCAGTTTTTCACAGTATCCTCTTATAATGCTTTATATTTCTGTGGGGTAAGTAATAATGTATCCCGTTTCATTTCTGATTTTAGTTATTTGTGCCCACTCATTCTCTGCCTTTTGACAGGCGAGTTTAATCCATTGACATTTTAAGTAACTACTAATAATTCAGGACTTTGTTCTGCCAATTTGCTACATGGTCTATGTAAGTCTTATACCTTTTCAGCCCTCTAGTTTTCTGTTAATATCTATTTTCATATTTATTTGATTTTTTTTGTATTGTACAATATTGAGTCCATTCTCATTTCTTTCTGTATAAATTTTTCATATATTTTCTTTGTGGTTACCACTAAGATAAAATTTAACACCCTAAATCTATAGCAACCATGTTTGATTTGCTACCAAGATAACTACAATAGCATATGCTAACCCTCTTCCTATTCCACTCTGTACCCCTACCGTCTTGTTTTACTTGTTACAAATTATATCTTTATAGATTGTATTTCCCAAGCCATGGATTTGTCATTGCTATTTATACATCTACATGTTTGAATATCTAAGAAATAAAAAATAGAGTTACATACCAATATATAATAGAATAGTATTAGCATTTATAGTTGCCCTATGTTTATATACCTTTAACAGGGGTCTTTATTTCTTTCTATTACTTCAGTCCACTGTCTAATGTCCTTTCCTTTCAATGTGAAGAACTCCCTTTAGCCTTGCCTATAGGGTAGGTCTAGTGGTGACAAACTCTCAGCTTTTAATTATCTGGGAATGTCTTAATCTCTCCCTCATATTTGAAAGACAGGCTCACCAGATATAAAATTCTGGGTTGAAAATTGTTTATCTTAGCACTTTAATTATTTTGTTCCACTGCCTTCTTGCCTCCATGGTTTCAGATGAGAAATCTGCGCTTAATATTATTGAGGTTCCCTTGTACACAGGATGTTTTTTTTCTCTTGCAGCTTGCAGAATTCTCTCCTCTTTTGTATCTGACAGTTCGACTGCCATGTGTCTAGATATATTTCTCTTCAAATTTATGTGTTTGTTGGCTTCTTGGATGTGCATATTCACATCATTGCTGAGCTTGGAAAGTTTTCTGTCATTATTTCTTTGAATATTCCTTCTGTGCCTTTCTTTCTTTTCTCCTCCTTCTGAAACTCCCATAATGGATATATTGATATGCTTGCTAGTGTCCAATGGATGTCTTAAGCTATTTTCATTTTTCCTAATTCTTTTTTTCTTTATGCTATTCAGCTTGACTCATTTCAGTTGTTTTGCCTTCGAGTTCATTGATTCTTTCTTCTGCCATCTCCAATCTGCTATTGAAATCCTCTAAGGAAATTTTCATTTCAGTTATTGTGGTCTTCAACTCCAGTAGTTCTGTTTGTTTCCTTTTTTATGAATTCTATCTCTTTATTAAGAGTCTCAATTCATTCTTGCATTGTTTTCCTGATATCCTTTAATTCTTTCTCTGAATTTTCCTTCACTTCCTTGAGCATACTGAGCATCATTTTTTTAAAAAAAAAGTCTGGTCTTCTTTCTTGATGCTTTCTGGATTTTTTATTCTTTTCTTTTGGTTGGGCCATCATTTGCTCTTTCTTTGTTTATCTTGTAATCTTTTATTGCACACTGTACATTTTAATGTTTTTAAGTGTTAACTCTGGGATTTAGTCCCTGGGCTTCCTGTTTCTTGAGTTTGTATCCACTTAGTGTTATGACAGAGATTTCCTTGAGGGTCAGGAGCTAACAAAACCAAACAAACCAATGAAAACAAAACCATTTTTAACTCATGAGGGTGCAATGACAGCTGGGAACCATTGGGAGTGGAGGGATATAGTAAGAGACTTGTCCTCGGTGGAGGGGTCCTTGGCTTCAGGGAGGGATTCAACGTCATTATCACTTAAGGAACTTTGCACCCAATGACTGTTTAACTTAGTTATTTGTATCTTTTCTTACTTCCAATAAAATGCTTTAAATGTTTAAAAAAAAATTGTATCTTTACAAATTGCTTTTGCAATGATTATTGCTCTCCTTCAGAGATCAGTCCTCCTATCAAGAAGGTTCATCCCTAAGCAAATGCAAAGTTCAGGGTCCTCCCTGTCTTTCCTAAGCCTTTGTCTTGTCCTGGGCTTGTTCTTGCTAGTGGTCTTAGGGGTTCCCCTATTTACAGGAATTTGAATACCTCCTCTACTCCCTATGAAATGGCCTTTTTCCCTCTGTGGGATACTCTGTTGTAGGACTTAAAGCAGGTAAACCTTTTCCCCAGCTTGTTTGACTTAATTGTTTCTCACACTGCTTTAGCTGTCCCATGCTGCTTTTTCTGCTTTTTCCCAGAGAGGAGTTTCCTTGGTCAGCCTTTCGTAGCTGGAATAAGGCCAGTGACCCAGCGCCATAATCAGAAGTAGCTGTGGGCAGTGATTGGACCACACACCCTTAGATCTTGGGGAGCTAGGTCTTTATATCCCACTCTGGCACCAACAAACTGTACCAGAAGCTGGGATTGAGGACTTCACTACTGTCTGCTGTGAGGCTGTGGGATGGGGGATGTTAGTCATTGCACTAAGCATGAAATTCCCTGGTATTTACTGCAATTTAACAGCTATTTCCTCCCACTCTTCTCTGGATGCTGCATCGTGTTGAACTAGACTCTGTAGTTTCAAAATAGTTGGTTCAGACAGTTCCAGCCAGTTCAATAATTGTTCTGGTGGAGGGGCTGATTCCTGAGCTTCCTAATCTGCTATGTTTCCACATTCTTCAATCTGCACAGTGTTCTAAATAGAGCAATATGTTACTATAATTATTGGTTAAACATGTGTACAGTAGTCTGAGACATTCTGTTATGATGTTTGTAATGGACTTTCTATGGGAAAATATCTTCCAAGTTGCAAATCCCTGACTTCCTCATGTTTGGACCCCAAGGAATTCCTAGGCTGTGTCATTGAAAGTCTGAAATATGCGGTGAGGCAAAGATTTTAGAGCTGGAAGGGATCAGTAAGCTCCTCATGGCCCATCCCTGAGGGTGGGTCCTATGCCTCTTCATTCACCCCTGTTTCCCAATGTCTCTTACATAGTGGAAACTTAGTCATACAGACTAAGAGAAGCTAAGTTACATAATGAGTAAATGGCAGGAACAGGACCCAGAACTCAGAGCCAGTCTTTTTAACTTCTGTGCTATGGTGTCTTCACCTTACAGTGTATGAAGGAAAGGTAGATATTAAACATCATCTTAAAACCAGACACCAGAAATTTTCTGGGGGGAAACAAGTGTCCCTGATAACCTCAATGGTTTAGATAAGCACTGTCCCATAGTAATATGTGATGTACATGTGAAATTTTAAATTTTCTAGGAGCTACATTAAAAAAGGAAAAAGAAACAAGTGAAATTATTTTATTTATTTTATTTAACTCAATGTACCTAAAATATTTATTGAAATTATTAATGGGATATTTTACATTGTTTTGTTCTAAATTTTGAAAATCCAATATTTATTCTGCACTCACGACAGATCTCAATTTTGAATAGTCACATTTCAAGTGCTCATTAGCCACATGGGACTAGTGGCTACTGTATTGGGGTAGAGAATGAGAACTCAAGGATCTGCTCAGCTGTTTCTTAGGAGATAAGGAAGGAGAGTGGCAGGAGCTTCTAAATGGACAACATTCTGGCAAAATGACAAGAATAACTGCTTCTACAAAGCATATTTAGATACCTCCCTGGGAATTTCCAAACACTGTAGGAAAATCAAATAATTCCCTCTGTTGTGTTGGTGAGAGTGTTTTTTAATTGTGAAAACCTGAAGAAGGGCTTGACTTTCTTCTAGGGCACGATATGGTCAGCTGGAGGAGCCTGCAAAAAAGCTGGTACCCTGGGTTTCACAGAGTCTTTGGGAGGCTTTGGACAGGAGTGGAATTCATTGGGAAATGATGGTTTAATGCACTCGTGTCAATCTCACAGCTAGTCATGGGATCACACAAATAGGAGGCACAGGGGTTTGCATGAACAAGGGAGGTTTCCCTGAGGCTGTGATGTATAGGCCAAGTTTTGGAGAACTGAGGCCGTGGAAAGGAGGTGGGTCTTCCCAGAGGAGGGGAACACCAGAGAGAGCAGGGAGCACTCTAGGAACTACAAGACTTCACTCTGGTGAGAACATGAGTATGAGGAGATGGTGGCCAGAGAAAGTCAGAGAAGGGTAGAAAGCAGACCCTGAAGGGCCATGAACACCATGTAGATCATGGTAAAGAGTTTGGATTCCATCCTCAGGGCTGTGGAACAGAATTCATATGTTTAAAAAACCACTTAATCTATGGGGAATGAGCCAGAGGGGCATGGGGTGGAAGCAGAGTGATTAACCAGGGGCACTGAAGTTTTCACTTGAGAAGTGATGGCGGCCTGGCCTATTGAGGGAATGGTGAAGACTGATAAGAAGGTTCTAGAGATGTGTCAGAGGGAAAATAGACAAAACCTGGTGACCGGTTTGCATATGCATGTGCCTGGGTGAGTAAGTATCTGGAGATGGGGTGGAGGGGCATGAGAGAAAGGGGGGAACCCATAGTAATTTCTAAATTGTGTAGGAGATGATGCTATTTAGTGAGCAGAGCAATTAGCGACCTGGAATGAAGTTTGAGGGATATTGACAATGAAGGTGTTTTCCAAACTCCTTAATCAAGACACAGACATTTTGAGAAGAAGGAATAACTGAAATCAAGTTTCTCCTAGAAATTCCAGAGAGCCTATAGGATTGCAGAGTTGGGAAAATTATAGTTCCTTTCTAGGTCTCAATTTTTTTTTTCCCTAATTTTCAAATGAAAATAATAATTCTTACTTTTTAAAGGGTGCTGTCAGAATAAAATGCAATGATAGGTGCAGAGACATTTTGAAAGTAAAACATCCAGTTATGATTGTTATTACACTAATCGGAAAGGGTTTGGAAAGTTCTCATCATTATTCTCGAAAATCAAGCTGAGGCCCTGGCTAGTGGGTTATGCAAATAATTATTCCAAGAGAAATTTGCAGCTGAGACAAAACCCTGCATTTTTTAAGCTTATAGTTCAGCATTAATTGAACACCTACTATGTGCTAGACATTGTGTTGGTTGCTGGGGAATTAAAGGAACAAACTTTTTCTGTTCCCAAGGAGTGGGCAGAACATGCCCCTAATTAACTCTGATTCCATCAGTTTGGAAGTGTCTTACCATCCACAGGATACTTTTACACACGTCATTCTGTTCTATGCTTTAGAAATAAACCCTCCAGAGGGTGAGCACGGCTAGTCCAGTGTCGTTGTCGTAAAGACCGAGGCATAGAAAGAGGAGCTGCCTTGGCCAAAGTTGCCAAGTTGGAGATCCAGGGCTCAAACCATGGATCCCAGGTCAATGCCAATGGTGGATGGCTTGAAATAATGGCACCAGCTAAGATTCATTGCAGGTTTCCTAGGTGCAGGGTACTGTGCTGACCGGAAATGTGTTATTTCAGTCCATTCTCCTGACACCAAAGGAGTTAATATCACCTCTCCAAGCAGACTACAGACAGACGTGCACCCGATCGAATGAGCGCTTACGGTATGCCAAGCACGTTACATGCATTCTGTCAGTTATTCTTCACAGGAGCCCAGGAAAGTTGGCACTAGTCATCTTTAAGCTGTGAATGGGAGCACTGAGGGTCAGAGGCGTTAAGTAGCTTGCCCGAGTTCACGCAGAGAGATACAAACGAAGCCCACTGGAGTTCAGAAGAGGCCATTTAATGGCTGGCTGGCCCGAAAAGGTAGAGGAAAGCTCCCAGACCCGTGGAGGTGAATATTCCTCTGGTGGGTTCTGGGAATAGATAAATGGAGTATCTACATCCAGTGCATAACACTGGATGGGCCTGAATTGGGGTAAATGTTTAAAAGTCTGGACATTGGTCTTTCCCACCATCTGGAAATGGCAGCATTCTCTTCTCCCCACTCCCAGGAGCCCTGTTCCCTGATGCCTTCCAGGGTCCCCAGGCCAGACTTATTCCTCTCACCTGTCGGTGTCTCATGCCACAGCGTTAGCTGTATGCTGTGAAAATGAGGAGAAATGACTTAGCTTCACTGACCCTGAGTTGCCTCAGTAGTTAGAGGGGCTTAATAATACCACATAAGATTGTTTTGAGGAGGATGCGCATGTGCAGCCCTTCTCGGTGTGACCCACCCTGCAAGCCCTTAGGAACCCTGACTGTCTGTGAGTAGTGCCTCCCAGGTTAATTCCCCATGAAGCAGCTTTTTCCGGCAGTTCCGAAGTCGGAGCATTAACATTTGCAGGGGTGATATCTGACCCTCAAATCGCATTTCCCCGGGGTCCCCAGGCAAGTCCGTTCTATCCACTTGGTCCACCTTGTGATTGGGGGTTTGGGGTGGGGAGCTTTCGTATGCTGACTGTAATGCTGGCTGCTGTAACAAACAGGCCCCCACATTCAGTCGCTTAACGCAACCGAAGCTCGCTCACGTAAGGGTCCGCTGTGGGTGTTTTCCCGGTCACTGGGTGGCTATCCGCAGGATGAGCCGTGGACTCACGCTCTTTCCATATTGTGGCTTTGCTCCCTTCTCTGGGGCCTTGGAGTCTTCTGCATCCAGGCAGAGGATGGAGGAAAGAATGTGCAGGAGCAGCACAGGGGCGTTTCCGTGGGCAAAGCATGGGAGTGGCTCACACCACTTCTATGCACACCCATTGTCTAGAAGTCGGTCATGTGGCCGCATATGGCTGCAAGGGAGGAAGGGACATGTGGTCCAACGACGTGCCCTGGAAGTAGAGGGAACGGGCTTGGTGAGCAACTAGCCAGTCTCTGCCTCACTGATAATGTCACGAGGTCTTTGTATTTGGTCAAGGAGCCCTAAAAGAACATACTTTCCTCTTCTGATTAGTTTGGAAAGATGCTCTGAAGGAGGAGAGATTTTAGGAACTGCTAGAAAGAATGAAATTCACCTTATTGAGAAACTACTATGTGCAGAGTGTGCCCAAAGCTTTATTTCTGATGTTTCGTTTAATCCTTATAGCAATAGGAAAGCAGTTTTACTATCCCCATGGAGCAAACCCTGGAAAACATCGTAACTACCGTTCATTGAGGGCCTACTGTGTGCTAGGTACCTTGCTGTACATGTGTGATCTCGTTTTAGCCTCACAAAACCCTGCCAGGTAGGCATCGAGTTACACAATTTTTCAGTAAGGAAACTGAAGCCCACATGTGCAAGTGGCCCACCCAACGACCCAGCTAGTGTGCAGCTGAGTGGGGTCTGGAATTGAACTCTGCCTTGACCTGGGAGTCTTAGTTCTTTCCACTGGGGTTTGGGAAGAAGCCCCGAATGAGATTTCCAGTGCCCAGAGAGCGATGGAATGGCTGTGGTCTCTCCTGACAAGGCCCTGCTTATGAGTGCAGTTCTTCTCCTAATCCAGTCCCTGCTACATGCCAAGCCATTGCCTCGCTTCTTTTACGACTTGAGGCGTCTGGCGCAGTTGAAATGCGAAGCCCCTGGAAGTCAGCCACTTGCCAGCATCCAGGCCTGAGCCTGGGGTACACCTTTGGGTTTTCGTGGTGGGGGCATTCGGAAGCACCACCCAGAGTGATGTTCCACCTCTTACGCAATCAACCTTCTGTTGGTCCATGTATTGGCAGACTGATTTATCTTATTTCAAACATCTGTTTACTCTCTAGGTGGAGATTAGTATAACTTATTTTGCAATTCTTAGCCTTAATAATACAATTCTAACCACAGCGCTGATAATAATAGCTAATATTTATCAAGTACTTATTATGTGCCAGACTCACGTGCCTGGACTAGTTATTAACCCTGTTTCGTTTGCCCAGCAACCCTCTGAGGTGGGTACTAATATTATCCGCATTTTACAGAGGAGGAGACTGAGTATCAGAGAGTTCAAGTAGCACGTCCAAGGTCATGTTGTTGGAGTAGAGTTACAGACCTGGACAGACTCATTCAAGAGCCCACGCTTAACCGAAAGACCTAAACTGAGGGACATTCAGAGTTTTAAAGCTGCTGCTTGAAAAAGAAATTGATGTGGAAACTGAAGGCCAGGAAGCCTTAGAGACAGGCTTGACTGGAATGTTGAGTGGCTTCCCAACATGGTAGCTGGCATCCCCCAGACTGATTCGAGAGAGAGAGTACGTGAGAAAGCCCAAGGCAGAACCAAAGTGTCTTTTACAATCCAACCCCAGAGACGATTTTCCATCACTGCTGTCATATTATTTTGGCCACACAGACCACCAACCTTGGTACAGTGTGGGAGGGGACTACAGAAGAGTGTGAACCCCAGGAGTGGGGGTGCCTGGGGGCCATCTCGGAGATACCACCTCAGGTATTTAGCTCCAGCTACCTGCCAGACCGAGCACAGGTACCTTACCAAATGCACCACCCTTGAAGGTTGGGAAGCAAAGGTTAAGGTCTGACTCCCTCACTCTGGAATCTCTATTTTTCTGCTTGAATCTCATGCAGGCAGTAGAGTGGAATGCTAAGAACATAGGTATTTGAGCTCACCTGGGCTCAAATCCTGGTTCTACCCCAACTGAGTGCTGTGACCTTGCGGAAATAAGTCCCCTGGGCTTCAGTTTCCTCCTCCTTAAAACATGAATAATTAGAATACTTTTTAGGGGTATCACAAGGATCAAATGAGATAATGGATATAAAAGACAGAGGATGTAAAGAACTTGCTTGTCCCAGAGCTGGACACAAGCAGGTATTCCATAAGTTTTATCATTTACATTTTAAATGAGAGGGTTGGATTCAAATTCTTCTGGCCAAGACCTCAACCTCATGGCCACCCAGAATTGTTCCATCACTAAAAAGTGAACATCCCATACTCAGGACACTTCAAGTTTTTCACTCAGCTACTCCCACTGAAGGTGACCTTTGCCTCTTCTAGTCCCTTCATTTCTACCAGCCCCTCCACACCTCCTGTATTAGCCAGAAGGGGTGCTGATGCAAAGCACCAGAAACCTGTTGGCTTTTATAAAGGGTATTTATTGGGGGTAAAAGCTTACAGTTACAAGGCTCTAAAGAGTCCAACTCAAGATTCCATATGAGGTATTTACTCACCAAAGTCTGTTGCCACGGGTTGGAAGCAAGATGGTTGCCGATCTCTGCAAGGATTCAGCCTTCCTCTTCCTCTTAAGGCTCCGTGGGCCCAGCTTCTTACGGTCTCAGCTGTAGGCTGGGGGGCTCATTTCTTTACAGGCCTTCTCAGTTGCTCGGGGCCCTGGTCTCTTCAGCTGTGAGCTGTCAGGCGAATGGCTCAGCTCTCCCCGGGGCTTTAGCTGTTTGAGCCCTCTGCTTTCTGTCACATGGCAGGACCGAAATGACCAAGTCTCCCCCAACTTGTCTTCACGTCCTTCTCCATCAAAGTCTAGGAACCACGGTCCATCACTCGGACTCCTTTCTTACCATGCCTTCAACTCACTTCCTCCAGCGTCCCTCTTAAGCACCTCTGGTGAATCCCCCACCCTGGACCCATCCATCTTTCTGACTACTTGTACCCCTACCTGTCCTGGTGATCTCTCTTGTACAAAGTCCAAGAATGCTCTGTGCTGGCACCACAATAATTCAAGTGATCCATTCTCAAGGTAACCTAGAATTCTTTCTGTGTTCCCATATTCAGCTCCCTATTTTTTTTTATTTCTGGCTTTCTTAACTTGCCTAAACCTCCTTTTCTATCACTCTTCTTTCCTTTTTTAAAAAATGCAGTCCTCTTTTCACCAAATATTGACTGAGTACCTACTATGTGTCAGGCACATTCCCAGGCACTGGGAAAAATCAGCAGCAAACAAAGCAAGATGGATATGGTCCCTGCCCTCCGAAAATTTCACAGAGAAAATACAAGCCACTAGATGGGGACTGTCTTAGTGTCCTCTTCTAATAAGAAGTTGTGGTTACACTCACCTTCAGGCTCGTCCTCTTTCCTCAGCCTCTTCCTTCTTTACCTCTTCTTCATCCACACCATGTTTTCAATCTCTTAGCATGCCTGATATGTGCCAGGCACTGTCCCAAGCAAATTACATATAGGAACTCACGTAATACATTAAATCCATTGACTCACCATAATGATAGGAGGTAGATACTGTTATCATCTCCCTTTTCACAGATGAGAAAATGTGGCCCAGAGAGGTTAAGGAACTTGCACAAGTCATACCCCATTTAGTATAAAACTTCTCCCCTACTCTTATAATGGAAGAGATGTTCTATCCTGTTGAAGGCTAGTTAATCTCCCCATATTCGTTCTGGAGCTAAGGTTGCCAGATTTAGCAAATAAAAATAACGAACAAACATAAGGGGGGGAAATGCAACTATGGACTAAAGTAAACTTATTATTATTCTAGTAATGGGAAAACTTGTAATATTGATATAAAGCCAGTGGTTACCAGAAGCTCTGAGTGAGGGAGAGGGAACAAAAGGTGTAAAGATGGGGCACTTTTGAGACATTGGAATCGTTCTGTATGATATTGTAATGACGGATACCAGCCATTATACATTTTGTCAAAACCTATAAAATTATGTGGATCAAAGCGTAAAACATCCTGTAAGTATGGTTGGTAGCAATACTTCAATATGTATTCACCAATTGTAACAAATACACCACACTAAGGAAAGATGTTAATGGGGGAGAGTATGGGAGGGGGAGGGAGGGGGGTGTAAGGGAATCCCCTATACTTTCGATGTAACATGTATGTAATCTAAAGCTCCTTTAAAAATAAAGAAAAAAATGTCAGTGAGATTGGAATTCTAAATAAACACTGAATAACTTTTAACGTAAGTACGTCCTGTGCAATGTTTGGGACATCCATGTGATGGTTATAGGTTCATGTGTCCACTTGGCTAGGTTATGGTGTCGGGCTGTTTGGTCAAGCAAGCACGGCCTGGTTGTTACTGTGAGGGATTTTCATAGATGGAAATGATTAGTCAGTTGATTGCATCTAAGGCTCACTACATCTATGATCAGCTGAGGATATGGCTCCAGCAAGAAGAGATTGTCTCATCCAATCAGTTGAAGACCTTAATGGGCGAACTGATGATTTCAGCAGTCAGAGAGAAGAATTTCTATCTCTACTTCAGCCTCCCAGCTTCTCCTAGAGAATTCATCCAAACCTTCATTGGAATTCCCAATGTGTGGCCTGTCCCACTGAATTTGGACTTTCCCATCCCCATAGCCATATGAGCCAGTTCCTATAATATATCTCATAATATTTATATATTATGGACAACCCTGATTAATACAATACTTACACTAAAAATTAAGTATAGTTAATATGAGATTGAAATCTGGATCCCATTCCCTCTCCTCAGAGACTTGCCTCATTAATTACTCCCACCGCCACCACCCCACTCCCTGCTTCCACTGCTCCCTGGGAGTGCCGTGGCCTCTTTGCCCTTCAGTGCATCAGATCCTGCTGGGTTGGATGCTCCCTGGGTGACAGTGCTTTGGGAGTGACACGTCGGGACCTGTGTGCTGCACAAAACACCCTGAGGCTGCTCGCGTTGGTGCCCGGGGAGGGGAGAGAGTTTGGAGGCAGGGGGATCAGGTATGGTAATGGTCGTGGAATGTGGTGGCCCCATTTTCCAGAATAAAGATTTGCCTACTGGGCAGGGTCCCCTGAGCTGGAAGGGGTGGGGTGGGGGCAGGAGTCTTCCTTATCAACAAGAAATAAACAAAGGCTTCCATCTCCTCTTAGTGCTTCTGGGCTGAGAGCTGAGCCTCCAATGAGAAATGAGGTCAGCAGGGCGGAGGGAAACACGCTGTGGGTTCTTTATTGAATCCAATCATTTACATCTCATTGAACCCAATCAAATTAGCCACTTATCACATTAAAATGGCAAAAGAGGAATTTTGTCAAGCCAAGCTAATTCAGTAGGAGAGAGGATCTGACAGATAGGGGCACTATGTACGATTCTGACACCCATCTTCAAGAGGTGGAGGTCGGATGTCCCCGTCTACAGCTCTTCTGGGTGCCAGGCCTTGGCAAAGGAAGGCAAAGCGGGAAACCTGAGCACTGCAGAAGCATAGGGCGGGAAGAGTGGGACTAAAGGGGAACGGATATATGGTGCCTCCGGGGATCCTGGGATCTGGAGTCAGGCTCGGCTGGGAAGTCCAGCTCCAAAGGTTACCAGCTGTGTCACTTTGAGCAAACTACTTGACCTTTCTGGTTTTTAGTCTCATCTGTTAAATGGGAAATAGCAAGATTTGCCACAGAGGGTTGCCATGGCAATGCTTCCCAAAGCCTGGAACTCTGACCACAGATGGTATTCCAGAGAAAAGCATTCCCTTTTTAATTCTCTTTTATATCAAGGAGAAAGGCTCAGTTCAGTGCTAGGCCATCTTTAATGCCTCCTTAGTACTTGCCAACTCTCCCGGATCCTTTCCTGGGTGTAGGGGTGTTAGGGTGTGGTTGAGAGTTGGAATCATCCAAGCTTGCATTTGAATCCCACTGCCATCCTCACTAGCTGTGTGGTTTTGGATAAAGAAGCTTAACCACTCTGTGCATCAGTTTCCTCATACGTAAGCTGGAAAGAATAATAGTATCCGCTTCACAGAGTTATTACGAGTATAAATGAACTACTGTATGTAAAAAGCTTAGTACCGTATCTGGCTCACAGTACATATTCAATAAATGTTAGTTCACACTATTATCATTATTATCCATTTCAACTTCTTCCCTGCCACTTCCTCCTCCAGACCGTCAGGCCCTCTGAACCCCACCCATTAGAGAAGTGTGCAAGTCCCTCAATATACCGTGCTTTCTCTCATCTCATTTTGCATGTTTTTCCTTCTGTCTGGAACAGACTTCTCCCAGCCTCTTTCCTGGCCAACTCCTACTCATCTTCCAGACCTCAGCTGATATGCTTCTTCCTCCTGGAAGCCTGCCCTGATTTATATGCCCCTCCTATGCCTCTTCCCTAGGTCCTTCGTGTTTACTCTTGTATCTCCAGCTTCCAGCACAGAATCTGACACCTGGTAATGGCTTGAGAGTTCACCAGGGGCCTGGCACAGTTCTGTATACTTTACATATATTAATTCATTTAATCCTCACAACTTTCTGAGATAAGTTTTATTTTTAACAGCTTTATTGAAGTACAAGTTACACACCGTAAATTGCACATATATAAAGTGTACAATTTGATATGTTGACATATGTGTCAACCATGAAACCATCTCCACCATCAAGAAAATGAACATGTCCATCAACCTCAACTGTTCCCTTATGCCCCTTTGTAATCCTTCTAGCCTGCTGCTCCCTGCCAGTCCCCTTCCCAGGCAGCTACTGCATGCTCTCTGTCACTATAGATCCACTTGAATTTTCTACAATTTTAAATAAATGGAATCGTACAATATGCGCCCCTTTTGTCTGGCTGATTTTGTGCAGCATAATTATTTTGACATTCACCCATTTTGTTGCACATATCAATGTCCATTCCTTTTTACTGCTGAGTAGTATTTCGTTGTACGGATACGCCACGATTGTTGATGGGCGTTTGGTTGTTTCCAGTTTGGGGCCATCACAAAGGAAGCTGCTATGGATAAAGCTTTTATTTTTACCCCATTTTACAGAAGAGGAAACTGAGGCAGAAAGATTATTGATTGCTTAAGGTCACACAGCTAGTAAGTGGCAAAGTCATTTGTGGATCTGGGTACTATGGATCCAGAGTACAAGCTCTTCTTTGCCCCTCTGTATTAAATAAAGTTTCAAACTTGAACAAGAGTCGAGAGAATAGAAAAATGCACACCCAGGAATCCACTGTCACCCAGTTCCAGCAATTTTAACTCATGGGCAATATGATTTCATCCTTCTTCTTACATTTTAAATATTTCTGCTGGAATATTTTAGAGCAATCCCAAACATAATGTTTTCTCACTTACAAATAGGTCAGTAGGCATTTCTAACTTATGCAAACAACAATAAAAAAAACTTTATTGTGGAGATTTAAAGCATATACAAAAGTAGAGACAATAATATAATACTTCCACCCATCACCAGCTTCAAGAGCTATCAATTCATGAGTGATCTGGTTACGTTCACACCCCTCCTACATACCCCTTCTCTTTCCCTGCCAATTATTTTGAAGCAAATCGTAGACATTTATCACTTTCCTGCAAATATTTCCGCATGCATCTATAAAATTTAAGGTGCCTTTCTTTAAAAATAATACCATTATCAGGCCTAAACATTTTACAAGACTTTCCTTTATGTCATTAAATATTCAGTTGACATTCACATTTCCCCAATTGTCTCCTGTTTCTTCCCTCTCCTTGTTTTCCCCTCTCCCCTTCCCTCCACCCTCCTCCTGCTCTCTCTTTGTTCCCTTTTCTTTTTGCAGTCTGTTTGAATCAGCATACAAACAATGACCATATGTTGCAATTGGTTGAGATGTCTCTAAAGTCTGTTTTAATCTGTAGATTCTCCCTCTATCTCTTTTTTTTCCCCCTTGTGATTTATTTGTTCAACAAACCAGGCTCTCAAGGTCGTATTTTATATAACCTCGGTGCCATTCTCACTCCTCCTGGAATTAACAATAATCCTTAATCTCATTTCAAACCCATCTGCAGTCCCATTTCCCTTATTGCCTTGAGCATGTCTTCGGGGTTTTTCAAATCGGGATCCCTACAAGGCCCCACTGCATTTGATGGTGATGGCTCTGAGATCTCTCTCTCCCACCACAGACCCTCTCCCCATGGGTCGTTGCTGTGGTCTGCAAAATGCCCCGCAGCCTGGGTTCTAAAGCCCCAGCTATAAACTGCTAGGCTGGGCTGCCTTTCCTAGTAAACGCTCTATAAATAACTATAGAATACTGAATTAATAAATGAACGAGTGAATTACTATCTAGGAAGGAGGAGCTAAGGGAGAAAGGGGTCCTGATACTCCTGAACATTCTCTGAAATTGTTTCTTCTGTTCTGGATTAGCTCAAAGATTTCCTGACGTGTGTGTGTGTGTGCACATGCACATATAGCCAAATGGAATCTCACACAGGAACCTGCACAAATGAAGGATGAGAAGAACAGGGTGTTTAAGAGCCTTGCTGCTTGCTGGCTGGGTGGCCTTGGACAAGTCACTCAACCTCTCTGAGCCTCAGTTCCCTCTCCTGTGAAATGGGATTTATAGTAACACCTATCTCCCAGGACCATGGCAAGGATGAAATGGGCTGACCCATACAAACTGCTTAGAACTGACCCGGCATGTTGTGACTCCTTAATAAATGCCAGCTCTGATAACAGTAATTAATATTTATAATTATTATTAATATTAATTAACTCCCATCCTGCTGGCCATATCTAAGGGGGCCCTGGGTGGGCAGGAAGCCCAGAAGTCACAGGTCACATCCCTTGGCCTGAGGACTTCCTCAGCCTGTCCTGATGAACTGATCAAGCCAGAGAGTAACAACCTCCCCTCCCCCTCCTGCCCCCCAGCCTGCTCACATCACTCCCCGGCGGCACTGCAAATATGAAATGACCCAGTGCCAATGCCGGTTTGGAAACCCAAACCCTGAAACTGATCTCCTGCAACTTGGCTGTCAAAACCAAGTACATCTGCTTTAGAGCAATTAAGAAATTGCAGCCCGACAAAGGAAAACAAGCTGTTGAAACAAGCTTCTGTGTGCCATTAAATATTCACGGCCCACTGATGGGGTGTCAAAACAGACCGGGAGGAAATCTCTGCCAGTGAATCTGGAGGTGCAGAGCTATTCCAGTCATCAGATACCTGGAGGCCTTTTCATTAATTATGAAATGGCTATGACCAACATTTTTTGAGGTCTTACTCTGTGTAAGACACTCTGCTAACCCAAATATTGTATGCGTCTCCTTATTTGATCCTCACAGCTCTTCTAGGAGGTAGATTGAATTGTTCCCATTTTGCAGATGAAAACAACGAAGTTTAGAGAGATGAAGTCACTTGTACAAGATATCCACAAGGGCAGAGCTGGGATTTGAACCCAGTTCAATTCAGAGCTTACAGCCACACATGTAAGCGTCCTGTTGGTCAGGAAATATGTCCATTCATAGGATGCCTTACGTATCAAGCTCAGATCGTTTGATCGGCTGTGATTAGAAACCATCGTTTGTTTTCCTGTAATAGGACACATCCATGTCTCTCAAAATGCTTCAGTTCCAAAGCATTTGGAAAACAGCATTGCAGAGCTATAGGGGGAGAAATCTATTCCAACTTGATGGTTAATGGGTTAATGTCTAAAAGGTGTTTCCATAGAGACAAGTTTTTAATACATAGTAGCAGAATCCAAGATAACATGCTTTTGCTTTGAATCCCTCTTCCTTGGTACCCACTTGCTTCTTATTTGCTATCCCTAAATCCGTATGTCTGACCACCCCCTCCATGGAAAGCCAAGCTTTCCTCTCCTATCTCTTCTCACTCCACAGTTTTCTCCTGATTTCAGCATGCTCTGGAAGGTGGTGCATATTAAAGACACACACACACACACACACACATGCTCACACACACACATGCTCACATACTCCCAGCTTGTAGTACAAGCGAGTTTACACATCTCTGACTAATTGGTTGACAGTATTTAAGCAGCATTTTGGGATTTTGCCTGAGACAGTAAACCAGAAAAATGCATTTTCACTTGAACTTGGCTTTCAGGAAATTTTTTGAGTATCTGGGGTAGGGGCTGGGCAGGCAGTGAGAGAAGAGCTTAGTAGCTAGGGATCTGAAAATACACGGAGCTTCTTTTAGCAGGAGATACCATCTTTTTACCTGCAGAGATCCTTTGGGGTTTTAACTTATGAACAATTTGGCTTCAAGCTGGCCCTAGTTAAAGAAAAAGAAAACAATATACCAAGAAAGAAGCTGCCTCGGTCATCTTGGAGGGGCTTTCCGTGGCATGGCGATTCGCCTGGAAGGTTTGAATGTTGGAGGACTTGCTCAGGCCAAGCCGGGTGTCCCCTCCACGCCTCTCTTCCTCTCACACCTCACATCGATCTTGTCAGTCTACCTTCATGAGGAGGGTAGGTAAATATACCCACCTCCACTGCCATCCCCCTGGTTCTAACCACATAAGTTCTTTCCTGGGTTCCTGTAATTGCCTCCTAACTGGTTTGCTGCTGCCATGAGATCATGTCATGAGCTTGTCACTCCTCTGTTCAAAACCCTCTGCTGGGAAACGGATGTGGTTCAAGCAATTGAGCTCCCGTCTACCATATAGGAGGTCCAGGGATCGATTTCCTGGGGCCTCCCATTGAAAGGCAAGCTGGCTTGCGCGGAGAGCTGACCCAAGTGGAGAGCTGGCACGGCAAGATGACGCAATGAAAAGAAACACAGAGGAGAGACAATAAGAGACACGGCAGACCAGGGAGCTGAGGTGGCGCAAGAGATTGAGCGCCTCTCTCCAGTCCAGAAGGTGTCAGGATCGGTTCTCACTGCTGCCTAAAGAGAAGACAAGCAGGCACAGAAGAACACAGAGAGCAGACAGTGAGTGCAAAACAACGAAGGGGGTGGGGTGGGGGAGAGAAATAAATAAATAAATCTTAAAAAAAACAAAAAACCCTCTGTTGGTTCTCAACTCCCCCAAATAAAAGCCAAAACACTCATGCTGACCCCCAAGGCCCTACAAGAGCTGGCTCTGTGCCCTCTTGCCTCTCCTTCCCTCCCCTTCCCCCTCACTGGCCTCCTCACTGTTCTAAGACACCTGCTCTCAGGCGTCTACCTCAGCACTTGCTGCTCCCTCAGCCGTCAGTGTTGTCTCCCTGATGGCTACCTGCTACTTCATTTCCTCTAGCACTTTACTCAAATAACCTGTCCATGGGTCCCCTCCCCTCCCGCCCAATCTAATATTTTAATTCTCTTACCTTCAACACTTCATATTCATCTCTCCTCCTTCACGTTTTTCTTCACAGTACTTATCATTATCTAACATGCCAGATAGTTTACTTCTCTTGGGGGTTGCTTTTCTACTCCTCCTGCCCCTGGCATGAAAAAGTCAGCTTCATGAGAGCAGAGGTTTTCATTTGTTCTGTTCACCCCATGCCTAAAATGGCTCTCAACAAATATCTCTTGCATGACTGAATGAATTTGTATTTTTTTTTTTTTTTTGGATAGTCCTTAAAACTCTCTTCAGAGTGCTGACTTGACATCCACACTAAGGAAACTCTAGTGGACACAAGTTTTATAATGAGGCATTTTTGGTTATGCTGTCCAGGCTCCCTTGCATGGGGGACCACAGTAGACCATCTGGCTATCGAATTTTATTTTACGATTGGTGCGTGGGGACTGGCTTTTTAAAAATCAGGCGGCCTTCAGAGATAACTGCTGAAGGAAGACATTTAGATGAAACTAGAGAAATAGAGAGTCACCCTCATGAGACACTCTACCCCAAAATGCTGGTAAGGTGGGGAGAGGTCAAGCTGAGGAACACAGGCTCTGGCTTCAGACAGCCTGAGTTCAAATCCTGGCTCTGCCTTTTACTACTGGGATGGTGGAATTTGGCAATGAATGTCTCCAAACCTTAGTTTCTCCATCAGAAAAATAGGAGATGATAAGAAGAGTACCCAGTTTCTAGGGTGGTTGCAAGGATTCAGAGAAACATTGCATGTAAATGGGTTAGCAGGGTGCCTGGCACATAGTGGGGCTTCATAAACATGAGCTGTGGTTGTTTTCTCATGACAGAGGAACCAGTCACTGATGGCACCCAGAGACGGAGGAGGCCAGGCAGATTATAGAGGGCTTGGAGAGAGACCCTGGGAATCCTAGCTTGGACCTGTGAGGCTTCAGAGTGGAACTGCAGAGAGGAGCCCATTAGGTTTCCAGAATTTGGAACCTCTGAAGTTCAAAGCATTCACTTCTCAATTCTTGCTCTGGGCAGATGCTGTCAGCTCAGTCAGGTCTCCCTTTCTTTAACTCCCTCTTTTTATTCCTGTTTTCAATGCGGGAGCCAGGTGTGTATAACCTGACTCTGCTCTTAGGCTAAAGCTGATTACTCATGATCCAGATTGGAGCAATCAGACCACATCTCCTGGGAATTTAGGGTCTGGAGTCGGTTTCTGTTGGCATGTGAGCTGGGAGGGTGTGTGCGCTTGGGAGCTGCAGCACAGCACGTTTGTCATGTGTATGGAGAAAGCCTGTCTTAGGAGAAAGAGATACGGGGGCATTTCCCATTTAGGGGGCATTGTTCAGGGTCTCACCCTTCTCCCCACGTTTGGGGAATTTCCCTTTCTATAATCTTGGTGGGAGCAAAGCTATCTCCAGTCATAGAAGCCCAAAGGCCAAGTCCTTGCTTTCCCTGGTGCAGTGCCAGGGGATGCAGGCTCAGTCAGTTGTGCTCAGCAGCTCAGGGCTTGAATTGGGAGGCAGAGTTGCAAAGAAGTGGGGACACACTAAAAAGAACCAGGGCTCCTTTGAGAAGTGACAGATCCCAGGGCTGGGGAAGGAAATGTACACGTCAGGCCTGGAATATCTTGCCATACTAGGAAGCAAGGAAGCTATCCCAAACCACTGGGTTATGTCAAAAGGACTCAGAAGATGACTTGAATGGATTCCCACAGGCAAAAGATGGAACAATTTGAGCATCAACAAGAATATAACCATAGTGGACTGAAAACACTTCTATTATGTTTATACAATATCATAATGATATTAGCAATAATTGCAACAAAACTCTTATCTCCCCAGGGAGTAGATGTCACTCAAGCAGTTGAGCACCTCCTTCCCAATGGGAGGTCCCAGGTTTGATCCCTGGTGCCTCCCCAAAACAAAAAAACAAACAACAAATAAACAAAAAACCAACTCAAGGTCGCCGATGTGGCTCAGTGGTTGAGTGCCAGCTTCCCATATACGAGGTCTGGGGTTCAATCCCTGGTCCCAGCACATCATAAAAAACAACAAACAAACAAAAAAATCCTTCACATCTCCCCTTTGGAAGATGCTAGTTTATCAGTGCACTATTTTGAAGACTGGTAAATTAAGGAAAAGAATCAAGCATTTATTCTACTTCCCCTGTATGAACTGTGTGTCAAGATATCCAAACAATTGAAAGGCAAGTTTATCTTTAAAAGAATTCTAGCTAATAAATGAAGAAGGAATGGTGTCATAATGGATATAGGTAATGATTGCCAATGACTGACGGTGTGCAGCAAGAGAGCAAAAATCACGGAACTTCTGCTGTAAGTGCACTCCATAATCTACAAAATAGTTAATACCAGAACCTAAAAAGATCAAGCCTCTGGACCTAACTACCAATTTCCAGGAAATTCAGGAGACGGAGGAGCATGTTAACTTAAACCATGTATTAGTCAGCCAAACGGGTGCTGCTGCAAAGTACTGGAAATCTGTTGGCTTTTATAAAGAGTATTTGTTTGGGGTAAAAGCTTACAGTTACAAGGCCCTAAAGAGTCCAACTCAAGGTTGCTTTCTCACCAAAGTCAATAGCCACGTGTTGAAGCAAGAAGGCGTGTGGTCTCTGCCTCTAGGCCTTATCTACTCAGCTGCTCTGTTCGCTTCAGCTGCAACTACCAGGCAAATGGCTTATCTCTCCCTGGGGCTGCAGGATCAAAATTTTCTCCTCTTCCGTGTCATGACAAAGTCCTCCGCTTTGGCATCTATGAAGCTCTTTCTCTTTTCTGGTGTATCTTCTTCTGTGTCTTCTTGAGTGAGTGCCCATTTATATCAGCCCACCAAGGGGGCGGGGACTCAACCTGAGTTACACCCCACTGAAGTGGTCAAATCAAAGCCCTAATCTTTATTATAATTTAATCAAAGACATCTCAGCTGAATCTAATACAGTCAAAGGGGATCACGCCCAGAGGAAGAGCCCAGTTTGCAAACATAATCCTTCTTTTTCGGAATTCATAAATAATATCGGACTTCTACGATGGGCGTAGTAGATACTTGTACATCGATGCTCATAACAGCATTATTCACAATAGTCTACAGGTGGAATATTATTTAGGTGTAAGAAAGAATGAAGCTCTGAGACATAACTGCAACGTGGAAGAACCTTGAAAACATTATGCTTGGTGAAATAAGCAAGACACATAAGGACAAATATTGTACAATGTCACAGGAGATGTCTAGAAATAGCAAATTCACAGAAATAGAAAATAATTTAGAGGTTCCTAGGAGATGCAGGGAACAGGGAAAGGGGATTGTGGTGGCTTAGAGTTATGTACCCCAGGAAAACATGTACTTAATCTTAATCCATTCCTGTGGGTGTGAACTCATTGTAAATAGGGCCTTTTGAAGATGTTATTTTTAGTTAAGATGTGGTCCACTGAATTAGGATGGGTCTTTTCTTTTATTATTTTTTAAAAATTTTTAATGAAGCTTTAGATTATATAAATGTTACATAAAAAATATAAGGGATTCCCATATGCCCCACTCCTTCTCCCTCCCACACTTTCCCACATTAACAACATCCTTCATTAGTGCGGTATATTTGTTACAATTGATAAACACATATTGAAGCATTGCTTCTAACCATGGACTACAGTTTACATTATAGTTTACACTCTGTCCTGCACAATTTTATAGGTTATGGCGAAATATACAATGGCCTGTATCGATCACTGCAATATCATGCAGGACAAATCCAATGTCCCAAAAATGCCCCCATATCACACCTATTCCCTCTCCCATCCCTCAGAACCTCTAGTGGCCACTGCCTTTATATCAATGATAAGAGTTTTTCCATTGCTAGAATAATAGTCTATAGTAGAATAATAATGTCTACTTTTGTCCATTGATCATTTCTCAATCTTGAGGATTTTGGGATGGTGATGCTCACTGTTTCTGATTGAGAGAGAGCTTAGATCCCATGGGGCAGATGGGTGGGACTATCTTGCAGTTGCAGGCACTCTCTATTCCTTGGGATGGGTGTTGTCCATCATCGTCTCCTTGTTAGTTGTCCTGGGTGAGTTAGGATGGGTCTTAATCCTACTGCTGGAGGCCTTATGGAGAAGGCCACAGGGAAAGGAGCTCGAAGTCATCAGAACCTGGGAGACAAAGGAGAGGCTACCATATGCAGGACCATGTGACAAAAAAAGCCAAGGTCCAAGGATCGCTGAGAGCCAGCCCCAGAATGTGACAGTCTTCAGAGAGAAATTAATGCCTTACTGATGCCTATAATTTGGACTTCTCCTGGCCTCAAAACAGTGAGCTAATAAATCCCTGTTGTTCAGCCAACCCATTGTACGATGTTTGTTTTAGCAGATAAGAAACTGACATGGATATAGAGTGTAAATAAATTTTTAAAAATACTGTAGTGTAGGGAAGCGGCTGTGGCTCAATCAGTAGGGCTCCCATTTACCATATGGGAGGCCCCGGGTTCGGTTCCCGGGTCCTCCTGGTGAAGGCAAGCCTGCCCTCACGGCGTGGTTAGCTGACCCAGCGAGCACAAGCAGCAAGGGAGGGATAAATGAATAAATAAATAAAATCTTAAAAAAAAAAAATACTGTAGTGTAATAATAATAAAAATATTAGACCATAGGGATATAAGGAGTAAAAGTTAGACTGCGGAAAACTCTACAGGACTTGGTTTCTTAAACAAATATATTGCAAGTGAGAAAGAGAAGGGGAAACTGTTATTAAAAGAGTCTTATGAATATATCAACCAATTGCAATGTATGGACATTATTTTAATCCTGAGTTTAAAAAAGAAATCTAGTAAAAAATTTCCAAGAAGATCTGGTAAAGTTGAACTCTGACTTGACATTTAAAGTTATCAAGGAATTGTTTTTAATTTTTAAAGTATGATAATAGTTGTATGGCCAAACATATATAATAGAATATTTACCTGTCTTATCTGGGGGTGATTTTGTGCCCCCCAGGATATATTTGGCAATGTCGAGAGACATTTTTGGTTGTCACCACTGGTGTGGGGGAGTGTTATTGGCATCTAGTGGGTAGAGACCGAGATACTGCTCAACACCCTAAAATGCACAGGACAGCTCCTTACAACAGAGAATTATCTGGCAATAGTACCAAGGTAGACAAACCCCGATTTAGAGAAACATGTTGAAATAGTTATGGATAAAATTATAGGATGAATGTTTTTCGCTTCAAAATATTTTGGTGGTGGGGAGAAGTGGGTGAAAGATATAGACAATACAAGAGGGGCCACTGAGAAATATTGAAGTTGGTGATGGGAGTTCACTGTTCTAGTCTCTCCCCTTATGTATATATGTGAAAATTCCCATAACCAAAGCTTGTAAACAAAATGCAGGGGGAGTGGAGATTTCCGGCCACAGTGCCCACAGCGGCATGCCAGCGGCCAGGGGTGGCAGCAGCAGCCCTGGTGGCCTCACCAAGTTAGGTCTGCAGGCATGGTCCTGGCAGTCTAGCTTCCTTGTTCCTGCTTTTGTTTTGTTTTGTTCTTTGGGCTTCCTGGAGATTCTATGAGTCTTCTGATATCCTTTCAATAAATTCCTTTCTATTTAAATTAACCACAGTTTGTTTCTGTGCAATCAAGAATTCTGCCTGATACAAGAAAAAATGAAGCAGATAGAGAGGAAGAGGCTGCTGTGTCAGACTGCAGAAGAGGGAGAGGGGATCCCATGGTTTATGCCTTCTTAGTCCCTATCTCTCATAAGGCCAAAGGAACTCCTGTCCTTAGAGTCCATGAAACACACCAGTATTTTTTATAATAAACTGTTATTTCTGCTTAAGTGAATGTAAGTGGTCTTCTGTCCCAACCAAAAAAAGTGTCTCTTTGTAAGATCTCTGATAAACATGCTCAAAAACCACCCACACGCTGTTCTGCTTTTGCTCACCCCAGTGCAGATGTTTCATAAATATTTGTTGAATGGACAAGTGGTTACAATCTAGCTTCAGACAAGGAATTAATGTGCTGTTAATGCTAACAAAGGCATTTGAGTCTTCTTGGCATGTACAGTAATCACTGTAAATGAACACATTTACAGTACAGTCATTCTGGTATATACATCAGTCTCTTGTGAGTTTTGCTAGCATGTGTCTGTCTCCCTGAATGTCACTCACTCGAGTGCCCTGAGTCCTTGTGCTAGTGAGACTGAATGGGGATCAACCAAGGTAAGGTCATCCTGTGAGGTTCCTTGAGATGCAGCTTGCCATCTTGTCCTCGTGATGGTTCTGCGTGGACAGAAAGCGTCTGTTCAAACTTCAGTGAGGGGAAGCGGCTGTGGCTCAATTGGTTGGGCTCCCGTTTGCCGTATGGGAGGCCTCGGGTTCAGTTCCTGGGGCATCCTGGTGAGGGCAGGCCAGCCCGCACGGCGCGGTGAGCGAGCTGGCGCAACGAGATGACGCAACAAAGGGAGACAAGCAGTCACAGAAAAATGCACAGCAAGTGGACGCAGTGAGCACAAGCAGCAAGGGGGGAATAAATGAATAAATAAACATAAATCTTTAAAAATAAATAAATAAATAAACTTCAGCGAGTAAGATGAAAGTGGGAAGAATTTAGAGGCAGGGTAGCCTACAGGTTCAGAGAACAAGGTTTTGGTCAAACAACCTTGGATTAGAATCATAACTCTGCCATTTGTTAGTGTGTTACCTAGGGCAAGTTACTTTAATCTCTCTGTGCCTCAGTTTCCTCATCAGTAAAATGAACTATTTTAAAGATTAAATGAAATGATATATATATTCCTGTATGTATATGCAGGAGCTGGCACATGGGGAGTACTCTATAAATATTATTATTACTGCTAAGCATTCCTTCTTTATTATTATCATAGGAAGGTTCTTCCGGTACAATGACCACCAATCAAGAGATGCTCAAAGTGGGCAAGAGTAACCTTTTGTCCACTTTGAGGCCCTGTGGTTTCTGTTATGCCATACACCCATCAGCTCAGTGATCTTATATTTGTTTCACGCATATGCATCATGGGGCATTGGTAACTCCTCAAGGCCCAGTCTGATGGTGAAGGTGTGGGCAGGGGTGGGGGTAGGGCTCTGGGTTCTTCCCTGCCTGGGCTCCACCACCTTCTACATCTGGGAACTTGAGACCTAATCTCTCTGAGGTGCAGTTTACTCACCTGTAATAAAGTTGTTAATGAGAACTGGATGCAATAATACATGATAGAGATTCAACACGTTCCACTTCATTCCGTTTACTTTTCTTTCTAGTTCTCTAGAACAGGGGCCACTCATTTCTACAAAAGAGATTCCCAGAATTTCCAGTTTGGGGGAGGAGGTGCTCAAAGGTTGCTTCAAGGCCATCTAGCCTGAAGGAACAAGTGTTCAGGACCCCTTGCTCTGTCATCACGATGCCCTTCTTCTGATTATTTATCTTAGGAGTCAACAAAGGGAAGCCCATGGACCAGATATGGTCTTCAGACTTCCTTTCTTTGGTTCACAGAATGTTTTTAAAATTGGGAAATTCCACCTAAAATTCCACAGCTTTGCCTGAAAAATCAAAAGGTCTGGCATCCCTAGCCTACATTTCCACAGGACACAACTTAGTTGTAGCTGAGCTATGGATGGTCTCTCCAGACAGGGCAAAAACATTCTATTTCTCCACAGGTCCCACTGCTCTCTATTGTTTCATCCACCCACACTCATTTCACTTACTTCTTATACCTGCCCCTGTAGGCATCTGAGATCATGTCTGTGAAATTTTAAAACATGGCCCCAAAATCTTTAACACTCTTCCCATTAAAAGGTGGGGTCTATTGACCGCTGTCACCAAGAGACTGCGGCAGAAGTGACATAATGTGACTTCTGACGCTGGGTCAATAAAAGGCAAAAGCGCCTGCCTCGTCCAGCTTGGGGCACTTGCTCTGGGGGACGCCAGCTGCCGTGTAAGATATCTGAGCACACTGAGGCTGCCACGCTGGAGAGGACAGGTGTAGGTGCCCTTGCTGACAGCCCCGGCTGAGCTCCCAGCCAACATCCAGCGACAACGGCCACTCGCAGGTGAGCCGTCTTGGAACTGGCTGCCCCAGTCCCAGTTGAACCTTTGGGCAACCCCATCCCCAGCTGACGTCTGACTGCGACTTCACATGGGACCAGAGTTCCTGATCCTTAAAATCACGAGCAAAACGAAATGATCGTTGTTTTACGGCATTAAGCGTGGGGTGATTTATTACTCAGCAGTGATAACCAGAATAAGGATCCTCGTTTGCTCTAGAACAGGGATTCTTAACCAGGGGTCCACAGACCCCTTGGGGTCTGTGAGCTTGAATTGAAAATTCAGAAAAACATTATTCTTGTGGGGACATGTTGGTGCAGGTGTGATATATTTATTACATCATACATAGTATAGCAAGAACTTAGTAAAGGGTGTGTGGCTTTCACCTGACTGGCAAAGGGGTGCATGGAAAAAAAAAAGGCTAAGAACCTCTGCAGTAGAACTTCCAGAAGGCTCACCAGAAGATGAATGCATTATTTCCTTTCCCAGCGGCTGTAGGGAGATCTAGGGATCAGGGTGCATGCGTGAGCTCATGTGTTCATTTGTTACTCAGCAAATGCCCACTGAGCATCTGCTACGTGTCAGGCATTGTGATAAGTGTGGGCAATTGGACAGTGGAACAAATGAGACCAAGATCTTTGTCCTCAAAAACCTTATATTCCCTGTGAGGAAAACAGATAATTACAAATAAGGAATTGTATATCCAGTGTGGGAAAGGGCTATGGAAAAAAATGAAGCAGGGGAGGGAGAGAGTGCCGAGGCAGGGGTGGGGAGTCCTAAGACTCTTTAAGGGGTCACTGAAGTATATTAAGTATCCTATCCAATTCTAATGGCTGCCATTTATTGAGTGCCTACTATATACTGCCTTTTATATATGTCCTTACAATTAAATTTCACAGCAACCTTGAGAGGTAGGCTTAATTATCCCCATTTTGCAGATGAACAGTGGCTCAGAGAGGTTAAGTAAGTCACCAGAAGACATACTGTTTCTTCGAGATGGAGGGCAGGGGTGGTGGGATGGGGGTGGGGAGCACCAAACACTCCTACACTTTGCTTTTCCTTGAACCTCTGCTGCTTTCTTGGAGTTTCATTGTCTGTGTGGTGAATTGGAAATCAAACTGATGATCCCTGATTCCTCAATGAAATGTCAAATGAAAAAGAAACAGAGAAAGGGAAAACGATTCCCCTTGGAGAAGAAACAGTCGGGAAATGAAGGTACATGCTTGAAAGATTATGTATTTAATGTTTATGCCTCTTCTCCTTGTCCCTCAAGTTCAGTTTAGCATCCGACTGTCGATGCTGACAATTTATGAGGATTTGGGGCAAGTAACAGTTTGAACCTTCCCTGCAGCTCTAGCCGTGGCAGGTCAATTAATCCAACAGACTGTGGGGTTTTTAGGGTAAAATACTTTTCTAATATTTTTTCCCCTTCTGCTCATGCTTTTTCCAAAGGGTGACATACAGCAGTGGTTTGCCAAGAAGGCACTAGATTTGGTCTTGAATGAGACTGTCCTTCCGCCCCGGGTGGCTCTCTAAGAGAAAGGGAAGTGATCAATTCCCCCGCCTGATCTGGGTCTCTGGAACTCCAGTGACCATTCCAAAGCTGTCTCTTCCTTGGGCAATCAATCCTCCCTCCCATTCTCCTTTGGCCACAGTAGGGAAAAAAATCACGACTTTTCTTTATTCCCTGTAAATCATCCAGAGTTTGGTCTTCTCGAGGGACAAAAGCCTTGGTTAGGGGTCAGGATCGTGTGAGAAGCTTCCTTGGATGAGTGGAATATTGATTAAGGTGATATTGGCCAAAGGAGAGACCCCTCCCCACCATAGCCACTTGGGGTAACTAATAGCTGCCGGGATCTGGTCTGAGCGTTTTGTCTTCCTTAAGCCTCCACCCACTTGTGAAGGAGGCATAATTATTAGCCTCACTGAAATGATAGGTCAGCTGAGTCTTAACAAGGTGAGGCGACTTGCTGAAGGTCATACTGTTACTGGGGAAGTGAGAAGAAGCTTGTGATTGCTGCAGATGGGGAGGGGGGTGTCTGGAGAGGCAAGAGATGAGGTTCTGGAAGATTTGGGATGCTCTGACCATAAAGAGAGTGGGAGCTTCTGAAGGATTTTTTTTTTTTAACTTTTTATTGTAGTAACATATATATAACTCAAAAATTCCCATTTTAACCACTTTCAAGTGTATAATTCAGTAGTATTAATTATATCTACAATATTATGCTACCATCACCCAACTTTTTCATCACCTCAAACAGAAACTCTGTACTCATTAGGTAACAACTTCCCCTTCTCCTGCTCCTGCCCCATTTCCTGGTAATCTGTATTCTATTATGTGTCTCTAAGAAATTTGCTTTTTCTAGGTATTTCATATAAGTGAGGTCATAACAATATTTGTGTTTTTGTGTCTGGCTTATTTCACTCAGTATAATGTCTTTAAAGTCCATCCATATTGTAGCATGAATCGGAAGAACTCCATTCCTTTTATTAGCTGAATAGTCTTCCATTGTGTGTATAGACCACATGTTGTTTAATCCATTCATCTGTTGATGGACACTTGGGTTACTTCCACCTTTTGGCAACTGTGAATAATGCTTGCCATTTATTTAGGTCTTTAATTTCTTTCAGCAGTGTTCTGTCGTTTTCAGTTTACAAGTCCTTTACCTCCTTGGTTAACTTTATTCCTAGGTATTTTATTCTTTTAGGAGATATAGTGAATGGAATTGATTTTTTTTTTCAAGTTTCCATTTCAGAATATTCTTTACCAGTGTATAGAAGGACAATTGGTTTTTGCATGTTAATCTTATAGCTTGCAAGTTTGCTGACTTTGTTTATTAGCTCTAATTGGTTTTTTGTGGATTCCTTGGGATTTCTATATAAAAGATCGTGTCCTTTGCAAAGAGAGGGAGTTTTACTTTTTCCTTTCCAATTTGGATGCATTTCTTCTCTTTTTTTTTCCTAATTGCTCTGTCAAGGACTTCTAGTACACTGTTGAATAGCAGTGGTAAAAGTGGGCATCCTGCACTAATCTTCAGGGGGAAGGCTTTCAGTCTTTCACCATTGAGTGTGATGTTAACGATGGGTTTTTATATATGCCCTTTATTGTATTGAAGAAGTTCCCTTTAATTCCTATTTTTCTGTGTGTGTCTTCTCATTAAAGGTGTTGGCTTTTGTCAAAAGTCTTTTCTACATTACTTGAGATGATGATGTGATGTTTTTCCTTCATTCTGTTAATGTGGTGTAGTCCATTGTTTGATTTTTCTCATGTTGAACCACCCTTGCATTTCTGGGATGAATCCCACTTGGTCATGGTGCATAATCCTTTTAATATGTTCTTGGATTTCATTTGCTAGTACTTGAGGATTTTTGCATTTATATTTATAAGGGAAATTGATCTGTAGTTTTCTTTCCTTGTTATGTCTTTATCTGGCTTTGGTATTGGGGTAATGTTAGCTTCAGAGAATGAGTAAGGACGTTTTCCCTCCTCTTCAATTTTTTTGGAAAGTTTCTAATTCTTTTTTGAATGTTTGGTTTAATTCACCAGTGAAGTTCTGGTCCTGGACTTTTCTTCAGTGGGAGGTTTTTGGTTACTGATTCAATCTCTTTACTTGCTGTAAGTCTACTAGGATTGTTTATTTCTTCTTGAGTCAGTTTAGGTAAGTTGTGTGTTTTACAAATTTCCATTTCCTCTAGATTATCGAATTTGTTGGTGCACAATTGTTCATTGTATTATTTCATAATCCTTTTAATTCCTGCATGATCAGTAGTAATATCCCCCCTCCTTTCTTTTTGGATTATAGCAATTTGAATCTTCTCTCTCTTTGATAGTTTGGCTAAAGTTTTGTCAATATTATCGATATTTTCAAAGAACTAACTTTTAGTTTAATCAATTCTTTCACTTGTTTTTCTACTCTCTATTTCATTTTTCTCTCCACTAATCATTATTTCTTTTCTTCCACTCATGTTAGATTTAGTTTGCTCTTCTTTATCTAATTCCTCCAGATGTGAATTTAGGTTGTTGATTTGAGATCTTTATTCTTTTTTAAATATAGGCATTCATACCTATAAATTTCCCTCTGAGCACTGCCTTTGCTGCATCCAACAAGTGTTAGTATGTTGTGTTTTTGTTTCCATTCATTTTAAGATATTTCCTAATTTTCCTTGCAGTTTCTTCTTTGATCCAGTTATTTTTTTAAAAGAGTGTGTTGTTTAATTTCCACATATTTGTGAATTTTCCAGTTACATTGTGTTATTGATTTCTAGCTTCATTCCATTGTTATCAGAGAAGACACTTCGTATAATTTTGATCTTTAAAAATTTATTGAGACATTCATGGCCTAGAGAACAATACTTGTGCACTTGAGAGAAAAATAGACTTTACTTTTGCTAGGTGGAGGTTTTTTTATAAGCCTATTAGTTCTAGTTTGCTTACAGTATTATTCAAGTCCTGTGTTTCCTTATTGATTTTCTGTCTAGATGTTCTGTCCATTATTGAAAGTGGTGTATTGAAGTATCTAACAACTAATGTAAGAAGCTTCACTTTTGTCAATGTTTCCTTCTTGTATTTGGGGGCTCTATGATCAGGTGCATATATGTTTATAATTGTTATATCTTCTTGGAGATTGACCCTTTTATTAGCCTATGGTATCCATTTTGTCTGGTATTAGTATAGTGACCTCACCTTTCCTTTGGTTACTATTTGAATGGAATTTTTTTTTCTCTTTTCTCCTTTCACTTTCAAATTGTATCTTTGGGTCTAAGATGAGTCTCATGCATGCAAGATATAGTTGGAACATGCTTTTTTATCCATTGTGACAATCTGTGTCTTTTGATTGGGGAGTTTAATCCATTTACATTCAAAGTAATTACTAATAAGGCAGTACTTCAGAAAAAGGACTTACTTCAGCCATTTTGTCCTTTGTTTTTTGTACTTCTTACAATTTTTCTGTCCTTTATTTCCTCCATTGCGCCTTCTTTTGTGTAAGTTGATCTTTTGTAGAGAAACAGATTGATCTCCTTCTCATTTCCTTTTCCATACATATTTAGATACTTTCGTTATGGTTACCATGGGGTTTATATTTAACACAAGCAAAAGGGTTGAGGCTATTTGTCAGGCATGTAGGACAAAGAGGGTTCTGTGTGCACTTGGTTCCAATCCAGTAAGAGAAAGAAGGAGAAGCAAACTCCCCCTTTTCTATGGTAATATGGGTCATTGTTAGAGGTGGATCATGGATTAACTTCAAACCTCACTTAGAAGCTTGGGCCTCCCTTTTTTCCACCCTCTCATCCACCAAAGAGTAACAAATGCTGACCTGCTGCCAAATATTTGACAGGATGGGGGCAGGAAAGGGGAAAGGAAACCAGTATGTATCCCATGGCCTCTCCAATACACTCCATCTCTTAATAGCTACCACTCATTCCAAGTTTCACTGAATGTTTGCAACCACCCTACGAAGCAGGTTCTGTCACTCCCATTCCCATTTTTTAAATGAGGAAACAAAAGCTCAGAGAGGTGAAATTAAGTGCTTCCAAGAAACACAGCTGGAAAGAGACTCAAATCCAGTTAGTTCAGCCACACAGCCTGAGCTCTTAACCACTATCTTTGACTTTTTCCAATTGTATAACAGGAAAGTGTCCACTTTAACAGATGAGTAAGCAGAGGCTAGAGGGTGTTAAATAATGTATTCAAGGGTCTACCACCTAAAAGTGGTGGAGATGGGTTTTGAACTGAGTCTCTGATTCTAAAGTCCAGGCTACTTCCACTGCACACCCTACATCCTTGCTACTTAAAGTGTGGTTGGTGAGCCAGCAGCAGCGGCAGCCTCTGAAGCTGGTTAGAAAGGTGGGCTCTTAGGACCTCCCCAGATATGATGGATGAGTCTGCATTTTACCATGATCTCCAGGGTATTTGTGGGTACATTGAATTTTGAGAATCAATGGTTTATATAACTTGTCTTTGCAGCAAAAAGACACTTAATAAGGATAGAGGCATGGTGGCAGCTAGTTTCCAAAGATGGACTTCAACAAAGCCTCCTGTCCTTTATGAACATGCCATTCATCACATCAAGGGATGGGATGTGCTTTCACTTTGTGGAGGCTTGGAATTATGTACCCCAGAAAACCATGTTCTTAATCTCAATCCACTCCTGAGGGAGTGGACCCATTGTGAAGAGGACCTTTTGATGAGGTTACTTCAGTTAAAGTGTGACCCAACTGAATCACATGCAGCTTTATGCTATTACTGGAGTCTGCATAGAGAAGGCCACAGAGAGAGAAGCCATGGGGAGCAGCCGGAAGCTGGAAGTCAATGGAACCAGGAAGAGAAAAGAGAAAACACACTATGTGACAGAAAAGCCAAGGACCAAAGATTGCCATGTGCATTGCCATGTGACAAAAAAGCCAAGGACTGAGGATTGCTGATAGCCAGCCCCAGAACGCAACAGTCTCTGAGGAAAAACCATCGCCTTGTCGATGCCTCAATTTTGGACTTCTCCTAGCCTCAAAACTATAAGCTAATAGATTCCCATTGCTTAAACCAACCCATTATATGGCATTTGTGTTAGCAGCTGGGAAACTAAACACCCTTCCTTGAATCTGGCTGATCTTGTGGCTGGCTTTAACCGCTAGAATGCCCCCAGAGTGATGTTTTGGAACTCTTGATCAGCTTCCACTTTTTGCCTCTTGGAACCCAGCTGTCATGCTATGAGAACCCCCAGCCACATGGAGAAGACACCTGGATGAGAACTGAGGCGCCCTGGTTCATAGGCCCACTTGAGTGCCCAGCCTACCCCAATGCTGGCCGTGTGAGGGAGTCATCTGGGATCCTCCATCCTACTCAAGCCCCAGTCAACAGCAGAAGACTTGCCCAGCTGAACCTAGTCAACCCACAGAGTCATGACAGGCAATAAAGTGATTGTTGTTTTAAGTCTCTAAGTTTTAGGTGGTTTATTATGTAGCCATAGATAACTGAAGAGAAAATGGTACCTAGAATGGTGTTTCCATAACACAAAACTAGAATATCTGACATTGGCTTTGGGGCCAGGCAGTGTACAGAGCCCTGAAGTTCCTTGAGGAGACTGTTAATGGGGAGGCTGGAAGGGCAGTGAGGAAATTGCTGTTAGAGAAGAAGAAGATGGGACTTGAGTTATGAACTGCCAGAACAATTAGCAAAACCATCCCCTGCAGTCAACTGGAGGTAGGAATGGTACCTAATGAACTTGTCAGTCTGGCTAAGGAGATTTCCAGGTAGAATGCTCAGAGTGCCAGCTAACTCTCCTTAGCTCAGAACTAATTATTTTTATTAATTAACATTAAATAAAAGGGAAAAAATCCATTTCCCCAGTTGCACCTGCCACATTTCAAGTTCTCAATAGTTACATGTGGTCACTCCATTGGATAGTGCAGAATTTTATAGAGTATTCCCACCATTGCAGAAATTTCTATGCACTGTCCTCTCATTAAGCATTAGGGTACTGTCAGGAAGTAGATAACACACCCAAAGGCTTTAACCAAAGCACAGTTATTCAAATTGGGGTCCCTGGACTAGCAGTATAAGTATCACCTGAGGGCTTGGTAGACATGAAAATTTTCAGGCCCTGCCCCAGACCTACTGTTTCAGAACCTTTGGCGGTGGGAGGCAGGAATCCAGGTGAATCTTGTGTGCATTAAAGTATAAGAAGCACTGAACACAAATTCTCTAGGGCAGAGTTTAAGGAAGCAGCAAAAGATGGTAAAACATCAGAAACTGGCAGGGTGAGAAATGGAATGCTATCCTGGGATCCACGGAGAGCTGGAGTCTTGGAAGATAGGCTGACCTGCAGGGATACTGGCGGCCATTCCAGAACTGGAGCAAGGCGTCGGGGGAGGATGATAAACACCTTCACCTTGCTCCCCTCCTGCCCTCTGTTTGTTACCATCTCCACTGGCCCAAACCAACCCGAAGTCAGAGAGCAAAGGACCTTTCCCTGCACAGAGTAGGGCAGAGGGGGTTGGAGGGATCTGGGGGGGGGGGGGGGGGGGGGGCAGCAAATGGCATCTAACAAGCCTACAGTTCTGCTGTGCTAACTATATTTTTAAAAATACACACTTGATGTGCAAATGTTTAACTATTAACATTAAAAGACTATTAGAGTACCACTGCAAATCATCTTATTTACATTTTGGGAGAATTTGCTGTTAGCAATGCGGACTCACCATACAATTCTAAGAAAGGAAATCTTATGCTAATGTTTCCTTCCAGTTTAGATGGTTTTTAGCTTTTCTCCCCCGCTTCTTTTCCTGCCCGTTCCCTGCCTTTTCTCTCTTTCTTTCCTCTCCCCCTACTCCCTCACTTGCCTTCTCTCTAGCCATCTTTAAATTATGTAACGATAGTATAGTAGAGAAAGTGTCATATCCTGTCTTTTCCATTTAATATTACGCTGTGAGCCTTTCTTCATGCCATCAAGGATTCTCTGAAAACATGTTTTATAGTGGCTCTGCAGATGGTTTAAATATTATTGTTATTGTAAGCTGTCTCAAATCATTTTGGGAAATAGGTGGTATGTAAGGCATAAATTATAAATGGAAAGCAAGTTGTACTTAATTTTGTCCTCAAACTCTAAAGAGCAGTAGTTTTGTGGAGCTGTTTCTCCAAAGGCTCAGAGATGGAGGGATAGTGACAATGATCAAAAAGGAGTTGCCAGGGTGGAGGGCAGTGGAATGGGATTGGAGGGTCAGGCCCAGGCTCTCTCCAGTCCCTCCCCAGTGACTGGGGAGATCTCACTGGCCATATGAGGGTGTTTGTACCAGCTGATGTCCATGGTCCCCTGTAGTTCTGACTTAGACTTCTGATATAAATCTAATGCCCTTGTTTTAAAAAAAATCCTCATTGCAGAAAATGCCCATTACGCCCTTGTTCCAGCCGCCCTCATGTACCACCTGGACAATAGCACTTGCCTCTCTAATGGTCCGTTTCTTCCACCCTTGCACCCACCAGGCAGCTAGAGCCATCTGTTAGAAGCTACGTCAGATAAAGTCAGTCCTCATCATGGCTAAGAAGACCCCGTGTCATCATGCATTCCACCACTTTTCTGTTCTCACCCCCTTCACTTCCCTCTTGTTTGCTCCATCCGGCCAAAATGGCTGCCTTGACACCCAACAAGTACACTCCCGCCTGAGGCCTTTGCAACTACTGTTCCCTCTGCTTGGAATGCTGTTCTCTCAGTTTCCCCACCATCATACCTCCACTTTCTACTTCAATGTACCTCATCAGAGAGCCCTTCTCTGACCACCTTCTTTCTATAAATTAGTCCCAAGCTCATTACTCACCACCTCCTTTCACAGTTTTGTTTTGTTTTTTTTTCATGGCACTTATTCTGACATATTAAATCTCTGGGGGCTTATTTATTTATTATTTGTTTATCCCCCTAGGCTAAAAGCTCCATGGGAGCGGGGACCTGGTCTGACTTATCCATTGCTCTATTCCCGGTGCCTAGAAGCACACTTAGTGCTTGGTCAAGTGCACTTAGGTAGCCAATCAATATTGAATGAATGAACAAACAAATGAATGAATGAATAGAAGAATGTCGTCTGAGGGAAGTCAGTCCTCCCGGGGGAAAGAAGATGCACAGACACCTCAACTTAACGGCTGGCTCAGATGGCTTGATGCTCCACCTGTGCTTGGGGCCTGGACATTTTATGCAAAAGCCATGATTTCATGCTCTTTGAAGTCACTCATCTTCCCATTCCTTCCTAACGACTCCTCCCAGCCTCTCCTCTACCTCTTTCCCATGTTTTTATTCTCCTCTTTCTCATCCCTGCCATAGCCACCCTTTTTCCTGGCCCCCTGTCCCTCCAGAGTGACAATAACCACCTTTCCTCTTTCCACGGCACTTTACAGCTTACAATGCACTCTTTTACATGCCATCTTGTCTAAGCCTCCCAAAGTTCTGGCGGTGTTGAGGTTCATTTTAGCCATTTTGTCAAGCCTCACTATTTATAGAGCACCCACTCTGGTGGGGGGCCAGGGGACAGGCAGAAAGATTCTTTCTGTCATCAAGCTGAAGATCTGGCAGGGGAGACAGACATGAAACGGATAATAACATGACTAGTTCCTAAAATTCTAACTACCGTACATGCTGTGGAGGGGAAATAGGTAAAACCTATTGAGTATCCAAGAAGTTTATGTCGCTAACCTCAGAATCTACCCATCAACCCCTTGATGTGAAACTGATCTTAGTCCTGTTTTGCAGAAAAGGAGACAGAGTCTAGGACGATATTTTTGCCAAGGTCAAATGAGCTGGTGACTGGAGGAGTCAGATTTGAACCCAGGTTTGCTAACTGCAGAGCCTGTGCTCTAAACCACTAGGCTGCATGGTCTTCTGGGTTGTCCAGGTGTGTCCTGGAGCAGGAAGGCAATCCAGAGAGGTTCTTGGAAGAAGTCAAGCTTGAGGAGCTTCAAGAAGCCAGTGTGACCGGAGCAAACAGGATGAGGGAGGAGGGCTGCAAGCTGAGGGTTATGGGGTGGACAGGGCTGGAGCACGAGGAGTACAAGCTCTACTCTCCAAGGACTTTCCTTTTTAAAGTGGGGTGGGATGTAGGGGATACCACCAGATTTGTATCCTCAGAGCACTCTAGAGCAGGGCTTCTTAACTTTTTTTGTTCCACGGACCCCTTTGCCAGTCAGGTGAAAACCACGGCCCCCTCACTAAGCCCACACTATACAGTGTATTATTTAATAAATACATCACACCCGCACCAACATGTCCCCACAAGAAGAATGTTTTTTTGAATTTCAGTTCAAGCTCACAGACCCCTGGTTAAGAACCCCTGCTCTAGATGGATGAGGGAGAATGGATTAAAGGAAGAAGATGGATGGAATTCAGGAGAACAGGTGGAAAAGCTAACCCTCAGGAAAATGGGGCGATTTGCCCCAGGTCCCACGGATCAGATATAAATGAACTTGGGTTTCTGCCTCCAAAGCAGGTGCTCCTTTTGTGCCCCTGCAGCTGCCTCCAGGTCTGCATTCCTGAGCCCCTGCCACCACATCCAGAAGATTAGGCAATCCTTTCCAGGATTAATAGGAGGAGAGCACTGAGCTGCTCTCTCATCGGGGACCAAGCGCACACATTGCCCCCAGTGTTGCCAGCGTTGAGTCACTAATTGGGAAAAATCCGACCCCAGAGCACCTGGCAGTCTGGTTGGCATTATTGCACCCATTATTCAACACCTCTTTCAGCACCTGCCTCCTCCCAGATCCCTGCCTGAAAACTAGGCAGGGAGAGAAAGCTCCCGTCTGTCCAAACCACTGCTATTATCTGTGTCTAGTCAGGTGCATGTTCACCTCTAGTGTCTGTCCACCTCTGGGCATTGCAGGCATCTTTGTCATGTCTACCTGATTGGAACTGCCAGCAGAGTCTGTTATCTTGAGCTCCACGGAACCTCTACCCAAAGGCCGCGCTGTGTTGATGGTGGAGCTCTGCTCTAATGAGAACACAGTCAGAACTTGACTGCCCGACCCCAGGAACGAGAGAGTCTACAGAGCTGGTGTCTCCTGAGCTTACGGTGAATCAGGAAGCAGAGAAGGGGCTCTGAGCCTAGAAAGTCAAGATAACGTAATCCGATGTTTACATATTCCTCCAAGTGCCTAGATATTGGGTGGGGGGTTATCTTATTTTGTTTTATATTATGTGCATGTTATATTTTATGGTATATTATATACATACATACAGGTATGTGTATATATATGTATGTGCAATGTGCAATTGTTTCCTCTGGTGTGATGAAAGGCAGTGAGTGAATGGGAAAGAAGATTTAGACTTTGAAGACCTGATGTAGAATCAAGACTCTGCCACCTGCTCTCTATAGTCAAGCTCTTTAAGCCCCTTGGATAGCTTTTCCCCGCCTACAAAGTGGGAATTATAACACAGCCTGTTGTTGTTGGGGTGGGGACTTGTAATTACATGTAAAGAGTTCTGAGTATCTGGATCCCCCCATTTATTTCTACTTTCCTGTATGGTCTGTACAAAGGGTTCATGCCCATAATGGACAAGAGCCAACGGGCCCCTGGGAATGGGGGCCTGTCCCCACAGCAGGGCAGGCAGAGCTGAGAGAGTGCTGGGAGGCTGGCTCTCACATCTGCCTGGTGGGCTGACCAGCTGGAGGCACAGGGACAAAATAAATGAGAAAAGGAATAGGGAATTTAGGGCCTCCCATCCACTCAGGCAAGAGTATATAACCCAGGCCTTCCCTGAGAAGTAAGACCCTTTATCCGTCTCCTCCAGAGGAAGTGGGAGAAAGTAGACAGAATGCACTGCTGGGCCCAGTCCTGCTGGATCCACCGCGTGAAGCAGAAGAGAGCCTGCCCTCCAGATGCTTGGCAATCTCTCCACTCAAGGGATTGGAGGGGCACATAGATGACAGAGATGGCAGAGGGGCAGGAATTCCCTCTTTCCTTCAGGAAGAGGCCAGAAATGTGAGCAGAGAGGAAGAAACACACCCTCCTCTGAAACATTTTCTAGGTTTTGGTCTTTCTGTCACTGGGTTAAAGGGCTAAGCCAACACTCAACTTGGAGTGGTTCTCCTCCTTGGGGGAGGGGCAGGCACGTAGCTGGATAATTCTGCTTCTGCTTTCAGGAGAATTCCTTCCTAAAACACCATTGGCTATTTTCCTGGAACCAGGAGGATGGAAACTACTGCCCATAAGAATCCTCTGAAATGGATCATGACAACCCGCTCACTAAGAGAAGGCTTGCTTGGTGGCTGCACACTCCGTTTCTTTTCCAGTGCCTATCAAGAATTATGCCCAGCGACGTCCAACACAGTGCTCATACCCCGGCCCAAATGGAAACCATGTAACACCCCTCCTGTTAACCCCCCTTTCCTGTAAATTAGAGTTAAAAGACGTTCAAGGTCTAAAATTCTCCACTCCCCAGCTTCTTCCTCTGCTTTGTCTTAGTCCGAGTAGTTGCATTCAAAATCGTGAATAATAACAATAACAATAACAATAATAATAATGAGGAAGAGGAAGAGTTTCGCTATCATGTGTGGACGACTTATCATGAGCCGAGGACTGTCCTGAGCCCTTAAAAATATTAATTTATGTGATGCTCACAGCTACCCTGTGAGGTTGGCGCTCTTGCTACCTTCATCCACATTTCATATATGAGGATATTGAGGCACAGGCGGTGGAGTGATTTGCCTGCAGTCATATGGCAACTCGACTCCAGAGTCTACACTCTTGACCACTGAACTGCACGCCTTATGCTGATGGGGTCAATGAGCAGATTTAGTGTTATCTGGGAAGGCAGAGACATAGAAAAGAAGAGGGAAAGACCATCATCTCCATGATTTCATGCCTCGCCAGGTTGTGTGGAATTTAAGAACTGTGACCTTAAACTCAGTTGGGAAGGATCTCCCCTATAAAGGTTAATCGTGCTCTCAGCTTCCCTTTTTCTGGGGAAGAATCACCTATATATATGTTGTAGCTTGCATCCTCTCTATAGGGTAAGACTTGTTTTAAATAATTCATGTTGTCTTCCTGCCAAATTTGGGTGTTTGAGGTAGCAGCTAGTCTCCAGGTCTTACTTGAGGTGTTCTCTTCCCTTTAGAGGCCTTCCTAAATATTTAAAGCCTCTGCCATTTCCCCTTTGGGTCAAGTGTGTCTGGTACCCAGTGGTGAACTGAGTATAGAGATGCTGTTGAGGACACATTCCCCACTTTCCCTTGACCGCAGGCTCCTTATTACAGGCGGCTTTCCAAGCAGTTTCAGCGCCTTGCACTCTCTGTGGACCCACTGCCTGCTCTTGCCTCTACTTTCCCATCTTCAGCTCTAGCTCAAGGCTTTAGGTCAATTCAAGGAAAGTCAATTGCTGAATGACACATTTAGCAAACTGGCTTTCAGTGAATTGGCTGTTGTTGAATTGGCATTTACCGTACTGGTTTTGTGCTGGCCTGATTCCATATCCCTTAGCTCATTAACTCTTCTTTTTTCCAAGGAAGGAAGGGAAGAGAAAAATAAGAAAAGAAGAAAGAAGAGCAAAAATGAGGGAGGGAGAAATGAAATATCAACCCCTGAGCGACAACTTGCTAACTGACTAACCAACCAGCTGAAAATACTAACGAAGGCCTAATTCCAATTTACAAAGGAAGGACATACCTAATTTCCTGAAACTTTTAAATAATCTGGTGTCTGAGATCTCAGCTCATACCCTTAGGAACCCCCACCTCCACCCAGCTCATTCTTCCTTTCTCCATTTCTGACTACAAGACCCAAACTCTGCCTTTAAAACTGATCCCTGTGTTTCTGGCGTGTGTCTTTCAATCCTTGAGTTTTTCCTTCACCACCAACCAAAAAACCCGAGTGTCTGTAAATTGCTTTGCAAAGAACTGGACACTGTAAGGGCCAATAACTATGGTGATGAGGGTGATTACACCAAATTATATTAAACAACTATTTATTGAACTGTAATCATGGGTCTGGCCGTAGACTCGGCCTGTGGATGCCGAGTTGAATAGTAATGAAGACGGTTCGTTTTCCTGGGTACTCACTACATGCCAAGCATGGCTTCACACACTGTACATCAACTCACCCTATTCTCACAGCCACTGGGACGTCACTGCAGAGCGTGAGGCACAGAGCAGCCCAGGAACTTGCTCAGGGCACACAGCGGGTAAGAGAGAGCAGGCTTTCCACGTGAGCAGCTGCACTCCAGGACCTCTTCCCCAGCCCCTGGCTTCTTCTGCCCACCCCCAGCTCCTCCGGGACTCAGTCTAACCCGGAGTCGCCGTTTGGGTGGCTGAGTAGAGTCGTGAGGGATGCCGGGAGTCAGGGGAAGGGCTTCTCTCTAAGTCCTCTTCTCAGAATCCCCGTGCCTAAGCAAGTGCTTGAGACATCACTAAACCCAATTGTTCCCCAGACTCTGCTGGCGCAGCCTCCGTCAATTATTTTACAACCCAAACAGCCAAGCCATGAAGGGGGTGCCTGTTGTGGTTGCAGCACCATCTGTTTTCTCTGCCAGGCTAAATGTGTCTGCACAGGAAACCCAGGCGGAAGGATCCCACTCTGCCCACGCTCCGGGCAGTGCTGGAGGCCGGGAACCTGGGGCCCTGGCCTCATGGTCGCTGGGGCACTCACTGTCCATCCCGTCCACGTGCCAAGGCCTTACTTAGCCTGCCTGGTTATCTGCTCTGCATCCCCATCCTCCACCAGTGGCCCCACGTGGAAACCCCCACAGCGCTTTGCTCCAGCGTTCACACGGACCACCTCCTGCACCTCTTCGACCTCTCCGAATCCCTTCTTCCTCATCTAGCCTCATTACATCCTTGCCCTAGGAGTCAGCTCAGTTCTTGTACCTCTCACGTGTGCGGGAACCCAATCTGTCTCCTTCTTCCACCCCACCAGGCCCTTTCCCAGGTGTGCCAGGAGGGGAGCCTGGGCCCTCTCGCTGCCTTCTCCATATCTGTTGAAGACAGCTCCCACCTAGTGACGCTTAGGCCAAATATACTGGTGCTCTCTTCCTTGACTGTTCTCTTTCTCTCACACCCACATTTGCCCACGATGCAAACCCCATTGGCTGCACCTTCAGATATATCCGGAACCCAACTGCTGCTCATTTTCTCCATGATGTCTTGGTCCAAGCCCCCGTACCTCTTCCCTGGATTGTTACAACAGCTCTTAGAGCAGGCATGTTTAACCTTTTTTGTTCCACAGACCCCTTAGTAAGTCCCCACTATCCTGTGTATTATTTAATAAATATATCACGCCCGCACCAACACGTGCCACAAGAATAATGTTTCTTTGAATTTCAATTCAAGCTCACGGACCCTTGGCTAAGAACCCCTCTCTTAAGGGGTCTCTCTGCTTCCACCCCTGCTTCCTCTAGCCTATTCTCATACTTTAAAGGGCACAGTGAGCCTCATAAGATGGTACACCCAGTCAGTCCTCTGCTCACAACCCTCCTGGCCCTTCATCCATCCAAAGCACAACCCAAAGTCCCAACCTTGGACTGCAAGGCAGAACATCACCATCCCACCTCAACTCCCACTTCTTCCCCCCTTCCTCTAATTTCACTGCTTTCTTCGAGGGTCCTTGAACTTACCGAGAGCTTTCCCAACTCAGGCCTTGATGCTTTGCCTCCTCCTGGGATTTTCTTCTCCCAGATGTCGTCAAGGCTTCCTTTAAATCTCTGCTCATGTTATCTGAGAGCCCCCTGCCACTTTCTACTCCCTGCCAGGCTTTATCATCCACTGTCGCCCTCATATCACTCTGACATATTGTATATTTACGTGGTTGCTATTGTCTCTCTCCCCCAGGAAGGCTCCACGGGAGCAGAGGCTTTGTCTGTTTTATTGCCTGCTTTCTCTCTACCATGGACAGCATTTGGCACATGGTGTGTCCTCAAGAAAGGTGTGTGAATGCCTTGAATTGAAGGAGAGCAGGGTGGCTGAGAGGCCAGTTTCCACAGCACATCTTCCTGCTGGTTAATATCTGATGTTCTTGGGCAAGTTATTGAACACCTTTGTGCCTCAGTTTCTTCATCTATAGAAGGGGTACGATTATACTCCCTAGACTTTCTGTTGGGAAGATCCAACAAATGACTCCTGTGGAACATTTTAGACCAGTGTCCCGCACCCTCTGACAGCACTCTAGAAATGCTTGCCTTTGTTGTTATTGAACCACACTTCCTTCTTTAATGTGTGAGCTGGGGAAAATCACTTTAACCTCTTTGGACAGCAGTTTCCTTACTTATACAACAAGCCTCAAATCCTTAAAATGGCTAAAAACTTCTTGCATGATGCACCCCAGCTTCATCTCATATTCCTCTGCCCTTTACTCATGAAGTTTCAACCATAACAGCCTTTTGGTTTCTAGACATACCATGTGCCTTATCTCCTCAGGGACTTTGCACATGCAGGTTCCCCTGCCTCCAACACTGTTCCCCGGTCTCTTTAGCTGGTCCCTACTTCTCACTGACCCTTAATGTACATTAAATCCTTCTGTTATAAGCCCTCCTAGCACCTTATACCTTTTTTTAAGAAAAATTATTGTGGTAGTATATAATACAAAATATCCCCTTTTAACCATTTTAAGTGTACAGTTCCGTGGTATCAGTTATACTCCTGTTGTGCTACCATCACCATCATCCAAAACCAAGACCTTTTTCATTACCCCAAATAGAACCTCTGTATCCACTAAGTGTTAACTCCCCATTCTACACCCTCATAACCTCTAATCTACTCTCTCTTTATGAATTTGCTTGTTTTAGATGTTTCATATGAGTGGAATCACACAATATAGTAGCATGTGTCAGGACTTCATTCCTTTTTAGGGCTGAATAATATTTCATTGTATAAATAGACCACTTTTTGTTAAGTCCCTTCATTTCCTCATGGATACTTGGGCTGTTTCCATCTGTTAGCTATTGTGAATAATGCTGCTATACATATTGGTGTGCATATAACTGCTTGAGTCCCTGTTTCCAATTCTTTTGGATGTATACCTAGAAGTGGAATTGTCGGGCTGTATAATAGTTTTATGTTTTACTTTTTGCCCTCGTAGCATCTTGTGCGTCTCCCTCATAACAATAATCAGAAGTAACCCATGGTTTGATTGCGTAGTGGCTGGGGAAATCTGACTTCCTGGCTAGAACATGAGCCTCATCTGGATTGCTCACACCAGGGTCCCTTAGGCTTGCACAGTGCCAGGCGTAGAGTAGATGCTCAATCAGTGTGTAGTGAGTGAGTGCTGAAGCATGGAAGGCTGGGGTAAATTATTCTAAAGTTTCTCTTCATCACTAAAATACTTGGTCTGGGATCAAGTTGGGAAGGATTTCAAGCAATCACCACTCAGATGGTGGCAGATTGTTGAAAGCAGTCAAACAAGCCACTGACACACTGGTTTTCCCTCCACTTGGGAATTCTGCATCCTTCTCGGACGATGGGTGACTCCCCAAAGTTCACATCTGAAACCACTCAATGTCTCTTGAAACTCACTATCACCTCTTCCTCCACGCTTGCCCTAAAAACCATCTTTTAAGTTCAGGAGCAGTTAATTTAAGGTAGCAATTAATCAGAACCAAATTGCTCTTTAAATACCATAAGCACTTTAGTGGAATAGCTTCTATCTGCCAAACAGAATTAATCCCAAAAGCTAGAAAAAGGCTCCAAGTGCATATACGTGCACTTAGGTGTATTTTTTCCATTCTGAAAATAAATGGAAAATTTTTAACTTTTGACACATGCCATAGTAGAGAGAACTATCTAACGAAGGTCCATGGACCCGACACCTAGCCCCAGCAACAATAAGCATGTTGCCAAGCTTGTTTCATCTAAATCCCCAACTTCCTATTTTTTTTGGGGGGTGGGGGTTGTTGGAGTTTGCCAGAGTAAATCCCAAATATCATATGATCCTGATGCAAACATAAAAGACAAAGGCCCTGCTTTCTTTACAGTGCTACAATCCCATTATTACACCCAGAAGATTATCAGTAATTCTCCAATAGCTTTCTACACCTAGTCTGCACTCAAGCCCCTAAAATGGGAAGTTACGAAGGATGAGCCACTGGCATTGTTGAAAGGAAAGGTGATGCCTTCTGACATATCTTCTTGTCGAATGTTTCTTCTCTCCAGCCCTCTGGTCTCTGGTTTCTCTCTCGGGAGCTGTTAGCTTCTCCTACTGCAAAGACATTTTCTCTGGCATTTTTCTCTCCTGCCTGAAGCAGCCAATTCTTATCAGGGATTTGGAGAAGAGACCTGGCATGTGTTTATGCAGATAATCTCCTGAGAGAGGACCAGCCTCTTCCAACTCACCCTGTAGGATGCGGTAAGAGGATTTTGCAAGGACGCCTGAGGTCGGGTGAGGAAGGGAGATGGGATGCCTGCACTACCAGCCAGATGTGCAGGATCAACAGTCAATCGTTCCAGCAGCAGATGCTGTTGTCAGAGCACCTCGAGATGCCATTTGTGTCACTCTGTTTGAGTCTGTCTGTCTGCCAGCCTCTCTAATGCGTCCATCTGTCACTTTGCTTGTCTATCCAGTTTACTGATCCAGCCGAGCATCCACCCATCTAGCTAGCAATAATAACTTCTTGGATGTATTTAAGTGATTGCTCTAAGCTGCCCATTGATACAAGTAGTTAATCTCATTACCAATAATTTCTCAAATTCCATTGGTTTTTGCCCCACCTACTGATATCAAAACTCAGTCCCCTGATATTCTCCTCATCTTCAAACACACTCTACAATTTACTCACTTGGTTTACTACCCCTCGTTCTCTCTAGACTATAAGCTCTGTGAGGGCAGGAATTTTGGTCTTTTTTGTTCATGGTTATATCCCTAGTGCCAGCTCAAAACCTGGTATATGGTAGATGCTCAATATATATTTGATACGTATTTAAATGAATCAATAATTCATTATCATCCCCATTTTACAGACCAACTGGAACTCAGAGAGGTGAAGGAACTTGACCGAGGGCACACAGCCAGAAAGGAGTAAAGCTGAGCTCTGAACACTGATGCACCCCATTCCTAAGCCTCATACTCTTAGCATTTTGCCATATTGCCTCCAGGAAATTAAAAATTACCTGGAAGAAGGTATCCTCTGGTAGCATCCTACCAGCTCTTCTAGAAGTTCCTGTTATTGACAAGCCTAAAATCCTCTATGGTGGTTTTATTCTGGTCATGTAAAGGACATAATTTGAAATGATTTGTTTTATTGATACCAGCCCTTCTCATTTGGGCTCTTCTAAATCTTGGTTAGAAGCACGGAAGTTGATTTGGATGTGATGTAGACATGGGAAAAAATGCAATGAAAATAAACTGGAATCTTCTTTTAGAGGCAAGAGTCTTTGAGGATGTATGCATATATATATATATGTGTGTGATGGTCCATTTGCAGATGCCTGCTCATTTGCTCATTTAAGCAAATCTTTCTTGAACGTCTACTATATTCTACACATGCTACTGAGTACTGAGAATTAACTGTGGATAGACATATAGGCTTGGTTGCAAGATGACCTCCAGCAAAATATTAGGCCAACACGAGCATGTGCGTATTTGGACTGTATTTAACAAAAGTCTTTTCACACTGCAAAGGATCATTTATACTTTCTGTTTATTCAATTTTCTAAGTTAATAGAAATAGTCATTTAATTTTAGAATAACTGTGGAGAGTGTTGAGGAAAATGTGAGTTTATCCACCTTTTAATGTTTATTTTTTTAACCATATGAAATTGCCATTTTGTTGGTAAAAGTTAGTCAAATATAGGTAGTTACATATGACTCAATCTGATAATTTTATCTGACTGTAAATTAAAATCCTGCACTGTCCTTTTGAATCTTTGGGCTCATGTATTGGAAGTAATATCACAGTCTAATATTGGGACTACAGCAAAGTATCTCCTTGAGACTTGGTCGTTTTGCTGGCGTTGCCTTTCGAAGACCATGAGGAAGTCATATAACTTCATAAAGGAATGGAAATGTGAAAAATCACCTTAAAAAGACTGAATAGGTATCAGGCTTGAAAAATGTTAACATAACCTGCTCGATGGTAGCAATGGAGCCAAATAAAGAAGGCATCACCTAAAAAGAGATGGGCAGGAGATTGGGCAGCTCGTTGATAAGAGAAAGTCTAATGGCCCACTCAGCTAGGAGGAAATTTTGACCCATAGGATTTTTCTTTTTCTTTAACTGAACCATAATTTACATACAAGAAAATGAATGGATCTTTAGTGTTCAATTCAGTGAGTTTTTTTTTTGTTTGTTTTTTGTTTTTAAGATTTTATTTATTTATTCATTTATCCGCCCCCCCTGCTGCTTGTGCTCGCTGGGTCAGCCAACCACGCCGTGCGGGCAGGCCTGCCCTCACCAGGAGGCCCCGGGAACCGAACCCGGGGCCTCCCACATGGTAAACGGGAGCCCTACTGATTGAGCCACAGCTGCCTCCCAATTCAGTGAGTTTTGACAACAGTATATAACCACATCAAAGAAGATATGGTATATTTCTGACCCCTCAAAAATTCCCTCAATCCCCTTTCCAATGAATCCTCCCCTTCCCTCTCCCCCCCCCACCCCAAATCCAGGCAACCACTTTCTGTTATTTTCACCATTGAGAGCTTTAGTCTGTTCCAGAACCTAATATGAATGGAATCAGTCTGGTATTGATTAAGCCCTCTTGTTTAAGGCTTCTCTCACTAAACGTAATGTTTTTGAGATTCACCAGTGTTGTTGGGTGTATCAGTAGTTCGTTCCTTTACATGCTGTATGAATACACAATGTTTAGCTATTGTCCATCCATTTTCCTGCTTATGACTGACCAATGATTTTGAATAGTTGTTCTCGTTCTGGCAAGACCATCTCTAATGTGAAGTTGGATGCTGAGGGCTCCAGCCAATTCTGTTTCAATATTCTGTTTCCATTGGCACCCTCAAGGCGCCTAAAGCATGGGGCGTGTTCATTAAAGATATGTGAGATGATTCTATGAGGTACATTAAAAGCAGCATAAAATAACTTTGAGACCTATTGTCCCACTGGCAGAGTTTCTCAAATTCTTTTCGATTCCTCTCATTATATTAATGAGGAAGTCTCAGTCTGGTGCACCACATCTTCTCTAAAACTAAACATTTCTCTAAAACTAGGTAATATTTTTTAACAAAGAGAGAGCAGATTTTAGTTCAGTGCTTTTAGCAAGCCAAAGTATCTAACTAGATTTTAATATTATTGTCTTATTTTATTTTGTATTTATTTACCTTCTATTTATGTCAAGTGATACCAATTCTATACTTATCTGTAACTGCAAAACCATTATAGAATAGAGATAAAAAGTTTTATTTCAAGGATAAGTGTATTCAAGCAAAATACAAGAGAGTTGATCATTAAAAAGTCATGTAAATGCATAATTTTGATTGAGGAATTAAAAAGCAGGTTCTTTTTTTTCAAATGAATCGGCCTTTACACAAGGAAACACAGATGTGCAAGATATGGATTAAATAGATGCAAACTTCAATGACATCCCATCTTCCCTAAACTCAGTGAGGAAGAAAGGGGGAAGACCCCAGCCAAAAAGGGGAGTAAAGAGTTATAATTTTTGTATCTTCTGACTGGCCGTTCCAACAGCTTGTGGTCCTTGGGGACTTGTATTCTGTCTGTGTCCTTTTGGAGAAGACCAGCATTTCGATCAATCAGTGGCTCTCAGAAGAGCAGCAGGAGTGGGATGGACTGGGCGGGTGTCCCACTGGGTGGGGAGCCCACTGTTTCTGGCCGACTACAGCATAACCTGAATTTATTAGCAGTGACCAAGTCTTCCCAGGTTGGGCCACCCAGGTGCATAAAACAGCAATCCTTAAAATTCCATCACTCCAAAAGACATTTCTACATACCATTCGGATCTCCTCTTAATCTGCCATGTGGTAAAAAAAAAAAAAAAGTTACAAAGCCAGTTTTACATTTAAGGGCCATAAGCACAAGACAGGAACTTGTCTTGTGTCAAAAGAAATAAATGTCATGTTATAAAGAGGTATTTGATTGGGTCTCCAAGCTCTTCCAACAAAAGGATTGTCCAAGGGGCCCCTTATCAAAATAGCAAATAATAGTATCAGTGGATATAGGAAAAAATCGTGTAGGTGGCACGTGAGTGATTGAAGTTTAGGAAATACTGGGCAAGATCATCTGTTACTGTGAGATGAAAGCAGTGGCCCAGCTTATCTTGATGCTGCTGAACATTTCATTCCAAGTATCTAATCATCAAATGACTTTTGAATATGACTCTACTGTTAACAGGGAGAGAAAATGCTGGTCACATGGAGTTAGAGAATTCCAACCTTTGTGATAATGATTTTGCACTGGAAACTATTCAATTAATTTTTTTGTTTTAAACATTAATCTTGAGAACTTATATAACGTGAAGCTGCAACTGAGAGTGGATCCTATTTTTGGTGTGCTGGCCAAATCAGGGACTCTCTATGCAGAGCTGAGGTTTGTATCGGGGACAGCAGGAAAAGCACTGAGCTCCCATGAAGCCCTGTAGGTCCTGGCTGGGATTAAGATGTACACAGGGCATGGATCTCCGAAGATCGTGTGGATCCTGGTCAAATGTAGTGCACAATTTTGGTTCAAATGCATCTTTCAAGTAATTGCTAACATGCCCTGATCTCTCCTTCCCCAAATAATACTGAATTCACTATAAGGAATTATGAAATAGTTAATGGCTGTGGATGGTTACATAATTATAGAAAAGTAAGAAAGGGCAATGAATTCCACTTGGGTGGAAATTTGTTTATCTGGCTTTTTTCAATACTGGATAATTTTCTATTCACAGTACTCTGTGTTACAACTGAGCAGATTTCAAGGCTTTCTCTCTTCTCTTCTCTCCTCTTCTCGCTTCTCTTTCTCTCTCCCCTCACTTCCCTCTTTTCCTTTCCTTTCCCCTTCCCTCTCATTTCTTCCCCTCTCTTCTTTCTCCCTCCCTTCCACCCGTAAATATTTACTAAGTACCTACCATGTGATATATCCTCTGCCGAAAGCAGAGGATATAATGGTAAAGAATGCAGGTGGCCACTAGTCTGCCTGAGCTCACCACCCACTGGGCAGGGGAGACAGATCAGGAGTAAAACCAATCATGGCTAATGTTTATTGAGCAGGGTCTGTGCACTTCGCACTATGCCAAGAGCTTTACATGCGTTATATTAACTCACTTAGTCCAAAGTCAACACTGTGAAGAGGTTTTATTATTACTCATTTTACAGATGGGGATGCTAAGGCCCAGAGAGGTTAAATAAGTTGTCCACTGTCACACAGCTAGTCAAGAGAGAATCTGGGATTGGAACTCGGTCAGTCTTGTTCTTGAATCCATATTCATAAACGCTAACTGTATGAGGCATGGGAAGGACCACGGAGGAGAAATGCGAGGGAGCCCTGGGATCTTAGAAGAGAGGCACTGGGTGTTGCAATGGGGGTGACGGTGATGGGATTGGAGGAGAAAATGCCAGTAGTCAAAGGCAAAGGATACAAAGGATACGGAGGGAGAAAAAAACCTGCACATGAGTCAGGGTTTCCAAGCCCTCATGCAGGCACCCAGCTACCAAGAACACGGGAGGGAGGATCCCATCTGATTCGCGGAGAAGCTTCCTTTGGTCATCATCATGGTGGTGGTGATGGTGGGGGGGGTGTCTTGGTCCTTCCTGCCTGAGAGAGCTTGACCTCTTGCTTGCCTGCCCAGCAAGGGCAAATCCCAGGTGACGACCCCAGCACATTCTTCTGATTTTACAGGTGAGTGGAAAGGTAGTTCCCCAGAGGTGCCACCCTCAGCAGAGCCAAAGCACTGAGGAGTCCTGCAGCCCTTCCCCAGACTTCCCGGCTGGTGGGGAGGTACAAGAAGGTAAGAATTTATGGGGTACTGCAGTAGTGAGGGAGGAGAAGAGGGACACGGGGCATTCGGCATATTGCAAGCAGTTGAGTAGCTCTGGAGCAGGAGTAGGGGCGGGGATCGGGAAAGGAGCATGAGATGAGGCCAGAGGGATATTCGGATCAGGCCGTTCAGCGCCTTGCGAGCATTGCCCTGAGTTCCTGAGTTTGAGCTGGATCCTGGGAGCAAAAGGACATTTTGAATACCTTTGTGAAAATCATCTATGAAAATTTTGAATTTCTTAGACACCAAGGACTGTGCTAATTACATGCCCTAATTTATTGATTCCCCGCAACAACCATTGGGGTAGGTTCTATCATTCACCCCATTTTACCAATAGGGAAACTGAGGAACAGAGAGATGCAGTAACTTGCTTGAGGCCCCTCATTTAGCGAGTGGTGGAGCCGGGTTTGAGCCCAGAGAACCTGACTCCAGAGTCTGCGGCTGGTCCTTATACTAAGGCTCTGAGTCAGGGTTCACCCAGCTGCTGGCAATGAGAAGCCCCTTCCTCCAATGGACAGCCGTATGCGTGTTTTTCTGGGTCTCCCTCGCCTTCCTCTTGAACTCGCTGAGCAGCTGAATGTTCCATCCCCTGCCATTCGATTTTAGGGCGCGTAGGACTGAGCTGAGATGAATTTGAGCCTAATCTTGCATGCCTAACAAACTCACGGAGGTATCTCAGAAATTCTTCTGCTTCTATTAGTGAGATAGTGTGTGAACCTTATTTCTACTGACAGGCAGTTTTATCATTATTTTTAAAGCAGAGACTTGTCTTGAATAGTTCAGGCAGTGTCAAAAGGAAAGATAACAAACCTCCTAGAATAAAATGTCAGCACTGGAAGGGAGCTAAATATCATCTAGTCCAACCCCTTCAATATACAGGAAGGACAGGAATTGTCCCAGGGGCCTGTGCTGCCATACCCTCAGCCATCTGTTGACAGGTCGCCCTCCTGGCTGCATGGGAAACAGTGTGGGGTGAGAGAATGGATGGGGGCTTTGATCTCAGGGGGGACTGAGTTTGAATTCTGGCTCTGCCACCATTTGACTATTGTGGAACCTGGAGCAAGTGACTTCACCTTTCTGGGGTTCGGAACCCCCATTTGTAAAATGGGTAAGAGAGTGGCCTTCCACGTAACCATGTATATGAAGTGCTTATCACGATGCCTGGTACACAGTAGGTACTCAATAAAGAGTGGTTTCCTGTCCCCAAATGCCAGTGAGGAAAAGGGAGAACAACAAGGCCTGAGCTTAGGGAGCCAGGAGAGCCAGGCCTTAAAAGACGTGCTTATTGCTGGAATAGAAAGGAAGGTACAAAGTGCTGTGGGAAGGGAGAGTCTCCTTCTCTGTGGGGAAGTGAGGGAAGACTCTGAAGAGGTAACATTTACCTAGGGCCTCTAAGGATGGGTAGGAGTTCACCAAGTAGGTACCAAGAGAAAAGATAGTCCCAGTGGAGGAGGTAGGATGCTGACGATGCCAACAATGATGGGAAGGACAATAGTGAAGAAGAAAAGCAGGAATTGCAAACTGGTGGCTCAGCAGGTTAAGTCCTGTTCACAGATGTGTTTTATTTGAATGCATACTCCCCCTGGTTCCCCAATAGCCCCACTAGTCCTAGGGTCTTATACCTGACCTGGTTCATACCTTTTTATGTCCTGCCTGGTGTCTGAGGCATTTGAGTTTGGAATCTTTCAGAACATAGTGGTTACAAGCTTAGGAATGGGACAAAAGAGACCTAAATTTGAGTTCCAATTTCTCCATGTATTTATGTAAGATACATAAAACAGTGGCAGTGCTTGTACTTACTCAATTGTGTTGTGTGACATTGAAATGAAAGCACCTGGCTGTAAAGAGAACACCATTCCCAGCCACGGCACCAAATAATTTTATGCTTTTAGGTGGTTTTGGTGAATCCCAGGTTTTTCACCCCCAAGCTCTCAACATGGCAAGTGAGTCAGTTCACTTCCTCTGAGAAGTATATGCCAAGTTGGGATAGGAGGTGTGTTTTACTTTCCTAGCTGCTAAAACAAATACCATACAAGGGGTTGCCTTAAACAATGGTAATTTATTGGCTCAAGGTTTTGAGGCTAGGAGAAGTCCAAAATCCAGGTGTCAGCAAGGCAATGCATTCTTCCTGAAGACTGGGGCATTCTGGGACTGGCTGCTGGTGACCCCTGGTCTTTGGCTTTTCTGCCACATGGCCATGCACGTGGCGGTGTCTTCTCCTTTCTCTTCCGGATTCTGTTGACTTCCAGCTTCTGGCTGTTCCCCAGGGCTTCTAGCTGTGCCCAATTTCCTTTGCTTATAAGGACTTCAGCCCTATTGGGTCAAGGCCCACTCTCATTCAGTTTGGACACATCTTAACCAAGAACATCTCCAAAGGTCCTTTTTACAAATGGGTTCACACCCACAGGGCCAGGGGTTGGGACCTGAACATGTCTTTTGAGGGGGACATGATTCAATCCCCAACAAGGTACAAGAGATTTATTTTGGGGAATGCCTGTGATTGAAGGGGAGAAAGCAGGTGTCAGTAGGAAGAGACTTCTATATGATGTTGATCTGCCACCTGTGAAAGGAGAGAAGGAAGGAAAGATAGGGGAGGAAGAACCCCAGACCAGAGCACAGCTCTGGGAAGTCTCTTCCTGGCTGATGGAGAGACCTGGGATAAAAGCCTCCTGTCTGAGGAATCCTTTAGCAGGCAGGGATGGCTCATTTCTAGCACCCTCTTCTGCCCTCCCTCCCCTCAGTGTTTGGTCACTGGCTGGGAGCAGCCCAGGGGAAGCATGGAGACACGAATGCTGTGATGGATACAAAGGTGGGGTTGCTGGAGGCTGCTGCTCCCTGCAGCAGGTTCTCTCTCTTTTTTTTTTTTTTAAGATTTATTTTTTATTTATTTCACACCCCTCCCCACCCTTGTTGTTTGTGCTCGTTGTCTGCTGTGTCTCTTCAGTGTGTGCTCTGTGTCTGCTTGTCTTCTTTTTAGGAGGCACCAGGAACCAAACATGGGACCTCCCATGTGGGAAGGAGGCACCCAATTGCTTAAGCCGCATCTGCTACCTGCTTGTGTGTCTCTCATCATGGTTCCTCGTTGTGTCTCTTTGTTGCATCATCTCGTTGCGTCATCTTGTTGCATCAGCTCATCGCGCCAGCCCATCGCATCAGCCTATTGAGTCAGCTTGCTGTCTTGTTTGTCCTCTTTAGTAGGCACCAGGAACCGAACCCAGGATCTCCCATGTGGTAGGCAGGTGCCCAAACTGCTTGAGCCACATCCACTTCCCAAGAAGATCTGAGCAGGGCACCTCCATGGCCCTCAGTAAATCCTGTTCAATAGAGTAGAATTATCTTAGAATGCTGAGGCCCCAATGCTCCAATGATTCGGTACCCTGGACATTTATTACCATCTAGCCAGGTACTCCAGGGTGTCCATGGAGGGAAAGGCCCCTGCTCTTTAATAACAGGAAAAATCATTTGCTAATTTAAAAATCCATTTATTCACCATAGGCCCTGCTTGAGTCTATTAGTTGCCTAGGGCTGCCATAACAAAATGCCACAAACCAGATGGCTTAAAACAACAGAAATGTATTCTCTCACCGCTCAGGAAGCAAGAAGTCTGAAAACAAGGTGTCAGCATGTTTGTCCCTTCTGGAGGCTCTGAGGGAGAAACTGTCCCATGCCTCTTTCCTAGTACTTCAAGTGGCAGCCTGCAATCCTTGGCATTCCTTGGCTTGTAGACACCTCAGTCCAACCTCTGCCTTCACCTTCGCATCGCCTTCTTCTCTGAGTCTGCATATTCTGTTCTGTCTCTTATAAGGACACTATCATTGGATTTCGGGCCCACCCTAATCCAGCATGTTCTATCTTGATCCTTATCTTAACTATATTGGCAAAGATCCTATTCCCAAATGAGGTCACATTCTGAGGTTCTGGGTGGACATGAAATTTTTTGGATGAGGAAATGGAGGCTCAGAGAGGTCAAGTAACCTGCCCAAGGTAACAGAGCTAGTAAGTGGTCAATTCAGGATTTAAGCTGGACATATGTGTTTCAGAGTCTCCATGCTTAACCATCCTGTTATATTGCTTCATGAAAGAAGGAATCCTAATAGGCTCACCCTCCACTCTTACCCAAGCAACCGCTAATCTGAATCTATCACCATAGCTTGATTTACCTGTACGAGAATTTCATATAAATGAGAACAAACAATATGTAGTCTTTTCTGTCTGGGATTCTTTTACTCAACATAATGTTTTTATGATTCATCTATGTTATTGCACGTATTAGTTTTTCATTTTTATTGATGAATAGTATTCCTTTGGATAAATATGCCATGATTTGTTTATTCATTCATCTGTGGATGAATATTTGGATCATTTCAAAATTTTTTTGAGATTATTAATAGAGCTTCTATGAACATTCTTTTTTAAAATTTTTTAAAAGAAGCTTTAGATTATGTAAATGTTACATTGAAAATATAGGAGACTCCCATATACCCCACTCCCTCCCCCTCCTACACTTTTCCCCATAACAACATCTTTCATCAGTGTGGTACATTTGTTACAATTGATGAATACACATTGAATCATTGCTACTAGTCATGGCCTATTGTTTATATTATAGTTTACACTTTGCACCACACAATTTTATAGGTTTTGACAAAATGTATAATGGTCTGTGTCCATCATTGCAATGTCATGCAGGACAATTCCAATGTCCCCAAAATGCCCGTATTACACCTATTCTTCCTCTCCCTCCCCTCGGAAACTCTGGTGGCCACTGCCTTTCTATCAATGAAAGGCAATTCTTCCATTGCTAGAATAATAATGTCTACTTTAGTCCATAGTTGCATTTGCCCCTTATGTTTGTTCATTCCTCAATCTTGAGCATTTTGGGATGGTGATTGAGAGGGGGCTTAGATCCCATGGGGCAAATGAATGGAGCTGTCTTGCTTGCAGTTGTAGATACTCCATTTTTTGGGATGAGCGTTGTCCATCATCATCCTTTTGTTAATTGTCCTGGGCGTATCCAATGAACTGGAGAGTAAGTATTGCAACTCTGCTGAGTTTCAGGGATCAAATAGCACATAAACAGACCAAAGATTTAATTCTCTGGGACATATATTTATCAAGTATAGTGCTAATTATAGGTTCAAATAAAAGGAGCAGAAGAGCCATGTGTAGGGAAATTATAAGTGAGTCTAACTCTGCTACATTGGGAGCATATATTCCAAAGTAAGACCTACTGACGGGTTCCGAATTCCTGAGATTATCTCCCCTGCTTATAGTGTCTAGATGTCTCTAGAGCTTTCAGGAGCCCCCCTGTTTGAGGCACTGTTTACTGTGGCAGTCAATGAGAGCCTCCTGAGTCATGCATAAGCATAACCTCTGGAATGAACTCCTGACTCCCTTTGAAATATCTTAGCCATAAAAACTCATTTGTATTTAATATTTCCCCCCTTTGGCAAAGGTTTTTTTTCCAAATGCGTTGCTAGTTGGGTGCTTGGTAATAATCCCTACGTGCCAGGGAGACTCATCCCCAGGAGTTAAGCCCCATGCCAGAGGGAAGATAATGCACTTACATGCTGAGTTTGGCTTAGAGAGAGGCCACATTTGAGCAACAAGGAGGCTTTCAGGAGGTAGCCCTTAGGCAATATATAATGCCAGGCTAAGCTTCAATCTCACAAGAACAAGGTTCATAAGTACAGCCATCAATATCAAGAGCCTGGCGTAATGGTCTGTCCTCCTTCACTAGGCACAGCCCATGTACTCGGGGGATTCTTGCCGCTCTTAGAGAATGTAGCAGGACTTCCAGGATGGGAATTCAATATTCTTTTAATTATTGTATGCGTCTCCACACGGAGACAGCACCCCATGACCACTTGAACATATTCTATGCCACAGAGGCATGCCCCAGGTGCACCCCTCCCCACATATCCCATCACCGACACCCTGCACCAGTGAACATCCCCTGCCACAGTTATGACCCTTCTGCGATCCAAAACCTCCCCCAAAACAAAGCCAAAAAAAAATAAAGAAAATAATAAAATACAAAAATAAAAGGTTTAAAAATATTTTCATTGTCTTTCATCACCATAAGATCTGTTATCTTTTATGTACAGTGACAATTTCTTCTATGAACATTCTTATACAAGTCTTTTTGTGGGTACATGTTTTCCATTTCTCTTGGATAAATACCTAAGAGTGAAACTGCTGCATCAATTTGTTTTCCAAAGTGGTGGTTATCATTTTATACTCCTACCAGCAATGTATGAGAGATTCAGTTGCTCCACTCTTCGCCAACATTTGGTGTTATCAGTTTGTTAATTTTAGCCTTTTAGTGAGTAAGACATAGTTTCTTAGAGTGGATTTAATTTGCATTTCCCGTTGAGTAACGCTATTGAACATATTTTCATGTGCCTTATCAGCCATTTGTATATCTTCTTTTGAGAAGTGTCTATTTAAGTATTTTTCCTATTAAAATTTTTAATCATTGAGGCATTGGTTATATATTTTGGTACAAGCTCTTTGTCAGATACATGCAATGTGAATATTTTCTTCCCGTCTGTGACTTGCCTTTTCATTTTCTTACTGATATCTTTTGAAGAGTAGAGGTTTTAAATTTTGACAAAGACTAATTCATCCTTCCTAGCCCACCCCCTTTATTATCAATTTTTCTTTTTCTTTTTTTGGTCCTGACTGAGAAAAACTTTGCCTAAACCATTCAAAGAAATTCTCCTTTGTTTCGTTTGAAAAGTTTTACAATTTTAGCTCCTCTGTTTAGATCTGTGATCCATCTCACATTAATATTTGTGTTTGGTGTGAGGTAATGTTTGAGTGAACCTGTACTAGAATTTCATATAAATGGGAACAGACAATACATAGTCTTTTGAGCTCAGGCTTCTTTTAATACACAATTAAATGATCTATATTTCTGCTATGAAAATAATACAACAATCAAAATAAACAACAACAATATAAAACTAATATATATTAAGGGCCCTTGCAAGTGCAAATTACAGAAAATCAACTCATAATTTAAGAAGGAGAAGAATATGTATTGGCTCATATAATTGAAAAGTTTAGGAGAAGGTTTACCAATTCATAAATGATTCTTAACGATAAGTGCCAGGACATGGAAGAGTCAGATAGTAATTCATTCAGGAAATTTTAGAAAAGAAGTAAACATGCAGGTATGGCTGGTTCCAAGTGTTCAAATTAGGTGATCAGCATTTGGTTTCTCTCTCTCCTTCCCTCAGGTCTTCTTTTCTCACTCTTGTTTCCATTCTCAGACATGCTCATCCTCCATGAAGCCAAGATGGTTACCAGCAATTCCAGGCTTACATCTCATTTTCTCAGCAACCCAACTCCTCAGTAGTTTCGATGGATCAAATTTTATTGAATTTTTCAAATGGGGCTTCTAAAATGCCTTGTTATAGGCTGATGTGATCTTTCGGCTTCCCAGCCCAGCTCCTCTTTACTGTTTAAAATCCCTGAGTCAGCAATAGGCCTCTGTTCAGAGCATGGACCCTGGAGTCAAACCTAACAGGTTGCTACTTTCAGAATTTACTATAGCTGTGTGACTTTGAGTGAGCTACATGACCTCTATGAGACTCGGTTTGCTCATCTGGAAAAGGGGAGTAATAATAATACATGGCCTGTTAGGATTGTTGTGGGAGGAAAATGAGATAACACACGTAAAAAAACTTAGAATGGGGGCGGCATCTAGATAGATCTCAGCCGTTATTGCTAGAAGGTTGGACAGCACTGAATTCGAGTCATTCCACAGGGAAGGTAAACACGCAGACCAGGTTTCGTGCCTCAGACTAATCGTGATAAAGATGCTTTTGGTACCTCTAAATTATAGAATGCAAGGGAGGGTCAAAGTCCCACCGTCCTACTGTTACCGGATTTAATCTAGGTTCTTGACTTATGCTGCAGAAATGAATTTCAGAGCACGTCAGGTGAGTGAGACCAGCAATTTATTAAGGTAGGGAAGGAAGAGAAATGGGAGAAAATAGCAGATCATGGGTCCCCAGTAGGGGGTAAGAGGCTGAAGAGTGATAGAGAGGGCTGATTTATAGACTACAATTTCCCATTATGGATTAAAAATGCCCAGGTTTTACTTGCGTGTTGATCCGCGCAGGCGGGACATGGTGAGAGCAGGGCGCAGAAGCCGCCGGGAGCAGGAGCAGGGGGGCAGGAGGGCAACAGGGGTCAGGAACAGGAGCAGAAGGGGCGATCTGACCTTTGTGCTTTTTAAACTGTTAGTTATTCCACCCCTTTGCTAATGGCATGGGAGAAGTCCCAGGTGTTTGCTGTTTTGATTGATTACCCCACCCATCAATCCTCCAGGTGGGGCCAGTGATAATGTCCCGGGAGAATATCCAGAGAAATCTCTTGGGAATCTCATTCTGTGTGGTGGAAATCTCACGAGGCTCTTCCAACAGCCATCTTGTGTGTGTGTGTAGGGGGGGTATCAGTGTCCACGTAGACTTATTGCCGGGTTCCAGATCCATCTATCCTTATATGAAGCCTGCTTCACTGCTACCTTGTCCAGGTGCTGTCCAATGGACGCTGTCCACAACCATCACCAGGCAAATGAGGGGTGATGCTTGGGTGACAGAGAAGAGCACCCTGCAGCCCTCCACATCCAGGGATCTCCGTTAAAAACTGAAATGAGAAATAAAAATAAAAAAGATCCCGCGAGCCACGCAGCAAGATGATGGCGTAACAGGAGAGTGACACAAGGGAGGGCCAAGACGAGCCGCACTGAAAAGGCAGGAACTAAGGTGGCGCAGGCAGTAGACGCCTCTCTCCCACATTGGAGGTTCCGACGATCGAATCCCAGTGAAGACAGGAGGAGAAGGATGAGAAGAGAGGGCAGGAAACGGACACAGAGAGTTGTCCAGTGAATGGACACAGAAACAGCAAAAACGGGGGGTGGGGGGTGGGGTAAAGATGGATAAAAGTAAATAAATAGGTAAATCCTTAAAAAACCTATAGGGGAGGAAGATACGGACTGTAATTAGTTGTAAGACTTTGACTGTAAGACTTTGACGATGCTCTTTCGTGATTTGTTAACAAATGTTTCACAACAATGCAGGGTGTTTGGGGAGGGAGTGATGTGTGGGAGCCCTGTATGAGGTTATGCATTTTTGTTTTGTAAGTTCATGATGTTTACTGAACACTTGTAGTTTATGTATGTTCATGTATGAATGATATACTTCAATAAATTGTTTAAAAAAACAAAACAAACTGAAATGAGAACACAGCCTAGATCCAAGCCCAAAGTAGAGTCTCTGACTCCTGTAGTCCCTCACTTGAAGGCAGCCGGTTTGTCAGTACGAATTTGGCCATTTCTACCACCCAAGGAAACACGGAGAGAAATTCTGGCTGACCTGGACAGGTGTTTCCTACATGGAGATAAAAGAGGAGCAGTGCTGAAGTGGAGATTTAAAAGCAAATAAGAGAGAAAGACGCGAAGGTGTGGCATGCGTTAGCGGTAACTTAACCCGGTTACATGCCCACTAGTAAAACCGGAAAATGAGTTCAAGGCTCTCGCTGATCAGAGGAGGAGCAAGTGAGCGAACCTAGAAAGGTCCAGAAGTTCTTAACCCAGAGTTTCCTTGCAAATGGTAAAGAAGAGAAGGGGAAATGACTCTCCCCTAAAAGAAGCCTTTTAATTCAAAGCAGTTTTATGACCTTTGAAAGCCAAACTCAAATTAACATAGTGTTGCTAAGTAGAGATACTCTCCTGCTGGGTCTTCTATAATGAATAAACACCATTCATTTGTAATTAGCAGCACCCAGCTGCATAAGGGCAATTAACATTCTAACACGAATTAAAACAGTAGGACCTCTTAAGGCAAGACAACAGTGTTTTCTTGGTTCTCTCCCATTTGCCTAGTGTGAATCTGAAACAGCAGGAGCTTTTTCTTTAAGTCTTCTGTAATCTCAGGCATACCAGGGTTTGGAATATCGAGGAAGCCACAATAGAGTGGCATTGCCAGCGGCTGCAGTGGGACAAGCTACCTCCCTTCCCTTCTCCATCCAGGGGCTTACCTTGCCTCTTTGCAGAAAGGGTTCTAGTAATCTATGAGGGGGAAAAACTGATTCCCAAAAGTCCATTAAGACCCTCACTGGGATTGCTTTAAGGAACTGGCCTCTTCTGGGGCAGCAGGGAGGCAAACCATCCGTTAGCTTTGTCATCTTTCCAAGGAAGCACTAGGGGGCTTCGGAGTTGGTAGCGTCTCTTATTTGTGGGGCCGAGCGATTCCCATGAGCCTCACCAGTTCCTAATGTCATCAGCTTACAGGCAATTAATCAGCCGCTGAAGCCAGCAGCCGGAAGCCCTTTCCCAATAGTTTCAGGGGAATATTTCTTCCAAAAAAGGCAATTTTAGGATGCATGAGCTTTTCGCATATGTCCAGAAGAGCCTATCATTTTATTTTCACCCCTCATTTGCTGGGCTAATCCTTTTTTTATGGCCTCCAGAGAAACTTCAGTTTTGTTCAAAGTATCATGAATTCTGAATTACAGGAAAAGCATTCAAATCAATGAGCCGCTATGGCACAGCCAAGACGAGGTCAGTGAGGCCCAAGAGGAACTTTGTCATTATGGGAGGCCTTTGATCTCTGCAGTTCGATGTCAGGGAAAGAACAAGAGCTGTGGGGATGGCAGAGTTGAGTTCCAATCCCACCTGCCACTAATGAGCTGCGTGGGCAAAGAATTTCGCTCCCTGAGCCTCAGTTTTCCGGTCTCTAAACTAAGGATGGCATTCCTTGCCTTAAAGGGAACTGGGAGAGTTAGCCACTGCCTGGAATATAAAAGGAGGCTCCATAAATGGCTTCAATTATTATGAGAGGTACAAGCTTTTGGAGTCAAACTGACCTGGGTTCGAAGCCCGATAGCTCTTTATTAGCCGTGTGACCTTCAGCGATGTGTGGAAGCTCTCCCAGAGTTTCCTCATGTGCTGTCATTGCAGATGGTGTGACACACCTCATGCTGCTGTCGGGAGATAATGAAACCGGATATTCAGAAGCGTCAAGCATGCTTCCTGAAACTGAGGCAGCTTTTACAGGGAACCGGGAAGGCTGCTGGTCCCAGCCACGAGACCCCGCCACGGAATCCACTGAGGGAAGGCAGGATTCACATCTCTGAATTGTTTCTGACTTGGATGAAGCCAAGAATTTAGAACCCAGAGTGTTCCACTAACAAAACATTACTAGGTACTTAATAAACCTTGGCTTCCCTTGAATACTGCTCTTTGGGGAAGCAAAGCAGTAGAGTCAGGCAGAAAGATGTGGCTTCGAGTCTCAGCTAAATCCCTGACTAGCTCTTTGCCCCAGAGTGAGTTAATTATCCTCCATGAGCCCCAGTTCCCTCATCTGTAAATAGGATAGCATAATATTATGTATGACAGGGTTAGATGGAAAAATATGGTCAGTATGTTGCACAGTTAAGAATACCTTGTACTCATTGAGCACTGACTACGTAATAAGCTCCATTCTAAGAACTTTATAAAAATCAGATCATTGAATCTTCACGAAAACCTTGAGAAATAGGGCCTGTTATTAAGTTCATTTTACAAATGAGGAAATTGGGGCCCTGAGAGTTATGCCCCAGGTCATTTTAGAGTGAGTCCTGAAGATGGGTTTTGAATAAAGGCAGGCTGGCTCCCGATCCCAAACCCTTGGCCACTGGGCCATGTGAGTGTATTCCTGCCCTGCTACCTTTAAAGAGTCACAAACGGATTTGGAAGGGAGTGAACAGGAAGGAGCCCCATACCAGGAGGGCCCGCAGTATCATGGCCTGGAGGCAGCGTGGCTCCTGTGGCGCCAGGACACCTTTCAAGGACCAAGGCTGGAGTTTGGACTCCGAGTCCCAGGACTGGGGAGAAGGGCTTCCTACCTAAGTTAGCACAGGGCATGGCGATTCCGCTAGGTTGAGTGGACAGATGAATGCCAGGGAGACCAGGATTAAGGAGTAAGTCCCAAGAACCAGAGTAGGACCAAAGTTGGGGCAGCTGAGCCAAGGATTCAATTCAGAATGGATCATTTTGCCGCAGGCTTTCCAACTCCAGGATCCAGAAACGTTTGGAAGCTGCAGGTAGCAAGAACTAATGGGGAACCATTGTTGGATGAAGAAGAGCAAACAGTTTCCTCTCTCCGTCCTGAGAGTCCAGTTGGCCTAGCTTAGGTCAAGTGAGGAGGCAGGCTGCCTTGACTGGCATTCACACTGTATAATTAGGAAATTACTAATCCTGCCATGCGACAGTAACAAATTCCATCCACATCTCAACAAACACAAGAGAAGTTATTTCTCAGTCATGTCACAGTGGCATGCATTACTTCTGCACCTCTCGCAACAGCAGAACACATGGTTTCAACTCACAGCTAGCAAGGCTGGGAAATGTAGTCTTCCTCTGTGACCAGGGGGAAAGACTGGCTGGGGTGGATATCCAAACACTTTCTGCCACACCCACCAAGAGGGTGTGCAATGCGGGGAGGGTAATTCTTCTCCCGAGAGAAATCAGGGCTGTGCTACCCAAAGAATGGGAATGCTGGGTAGGCAGAAACAAGATAAAGGGATCTAGGGTGCCAGCAACCCTGGGGAGTCAGGAGGGCTTCCTGGAGGAGGGACGCTTCAGCTTCAAGGATAGGGAAGAGATAGCTAGGTGGAGAGGGAGTAAAGAGCCTGCAGGAAGACCCTGACAAGGGAGAAAACACGTCCCTCTCCTTCAGGGAACATGTTTGGTTCCTTGTAACCAATAGAAGAATGGGGAAGAGTTGGGGGAGAGGTGAGCAGAGGATTGGCTTCATCGCCAGAAAGAGTTCAAGGACGGGCCACAAATGAATTAGGCAGGCAGAGAATTTATTGGGGGATAAAGAAAGAGGACAGAAGTACACTTCCTCAGACATGGGGGTGGGCACTCTCAAGGGAGAGAAATATGACATTCTGCCCTGGGGTCCCCTATTATATGGGGGCACAGGACTCCAGGGCCTATGCTGATTGGGCTATTTGCCTCAAAGCAAGGGAAATCTACTGGGTAGTTTGATTTGCTTAGGGGTGTGGGGGTTGCTGTCAGGTGGTGATTGGCCTCTGGCTGCTGTCCACAAGCTCTGCAGGGTGTGTTGGCCAGAGGTGATTGGCCTCTGGTCACTGTCCACTAGACGTGATGTAACCTGAAAGGGGGGGGTGGAGCCCCTCCTGCCTCTTCCCTCTTTCCTGCTCCGTAATAACGCTGGCTGCCTTCTTTTTTTTTTTTTTTAAAGATTTTATTTATCTATTCATTCATCCCCCCCTTGCTGCTTGTGCTCGCTGGGTCAGCCAACCACGCCGTGCGGGCGGGCTTGCCTTCAACCAGGAGGCCCCAGGAACCGAACCCAGGGCCTCCCATATGGCAAACGGGAGCCCCACTGATTGAGCCACAGCCGCCTCCCTGCTGGCTGCCTTCTGATAATGCAGCCCTCCTAACTTGCTTGTGTGAGTGAGCAGGCTGATGGAAGCTAGCAGTTCCTGTTTGTGTGGCTTATTAGGTTTTCTGCGCCCTTCCTCCTTAGGTCCCTATTCTATCCTGCCTCACCAGCAGGTCGTATAAGGAGCTTTACTTCAAGATCAATAGGGAGCCATAGGAGGATTTAAGCGGGGGTGGGGGGGTCGTTGTGATCAAATTTGCATTTTAGAAAGAACATTTGACTACAGTGAATCCATAGGGGCAAGGCAGGAACCTGACTAACCTCTCACCTTTCCCTGACCTAGCCCAGTGGCGCTGCATGTGTGTAGGTGACTGAAAGGTAGATCAACCAACCCCTCCTTTGGATGTGTGACCTCTGCTAAGCCTGACATCACAAACCGGAGGCTCGTGGTCAGTGGTGGGCTTGCCAGACATGTTCTGTTTGACCTCCAGAAAGAGGAAACAGTGGCCAGAATTTATCGATTAGGAGATTTCACATAAAAATCCAGATTTCCAGGTTTCAGTTACTCATTGAACAAATGCTTATTGAGTACTTACTATATGCCAGGCACTGTTTCAGAGGTGAATAAATCAGACCCTGCTTTAGGGACTTACATCTAATGGGTAATAATGATGCTATGGGAAACATAAAACTTAGAACAGAGAAGGGTGGTCTGGAGGGCTGGGGTACTGGGAGAGATGTCACCATTCAATTTGATAGCCTGAGTGGGTTTCACTGAGAGGGGGGAGATTTGAAGGCAATGAGGGAGGAGTCAGGGAGTTAACTGGGGGAAGAGCTTGCCAGGGGAAGGGAACGACAAGTGCAAAGGTCCTGAGGTGGGAGTGTGGCTGTGTGCTTGAGGGTCAGCAAGGAAACCAGAGTGGCTGGAGCAGAGTGAGGGAGGTAGGAGTGGTGGGATATGAGCCTACAGAGATTACTGGAGTAGGGAGGGGAGGCAGCTCATGGAGGGCCTTGTACGTGGTTGTTAGGACTTTGACTTTACTCAGAGTGAAATGGGAAGCATACCCTCCTAAGAAATCAGAAGACTGAGCTACAGGGGGCCCCAGTTACCCCAGGGCAACAGGTGGCTGGAGCTAGGTATCAGCTTAGGAATTTTCTCCTCAGTTTGCCACAGTCCCCTCTACTCCCAACTGTCCACATTCTGGCTTGCTTCAGTCACTTATGTTTCTTATATGGCCCCTGTAGCCATTTAAGTTTGCAATTCTTGTTTTTCAGATTGATATACCTTGGGCATGACATCCTTGGGAACTGACTTCCTTTGAGTGAAAACTTGGCACTGGTGTGTAGAGAAAATAAATGCTCGAAGGGGGCCCCTGCTAGCCTGGATTGATGCTGGCTGGATCACACATCATTAGAGGCAAATTGGGTCTGGTGTGGAAAGATCCATCACGACCCCCACCTTGTCAACGTGCCTCGTACTTTAGAGACTCCTCCTACGCTCAGTTACTGGAGCACTTGGCACTAATGTGCGGCTTAATTAAAAGAACACCACATGCTGGCTTCCCACCACTGGGGAGGAATTGGGCTGGGCTGGGCTGGGAAGAGGACGCGGGATTCCCCAAGCTCCTCAGCAAGGCAGTGAATTGCAATGTTTCCAGAGCTGGGACTGTGGGTACTTAGAAGACAGCACGGTTGAGAATGGAAAGGTCCTACAAATTGATGCACCTTTGCATGTGGTAGCTCAGGTGTAGGTCTAGGTCAAGGTAGAGGAAACTGCAGGACTTTTCTTTTTAAAAAAAATCTTCATTGGGATATAATTCACATTACATAAAATCACCCCCCTTTCTCCCAAACATTCCCCTTTTCCCTTTGCCCCCTTCCTCCTCTCTCCTCTGATCTATTTTCTATCTCTACGAATTTGCTATTTCTGATCATCTCTTATGAGTGAAAGCACACAATATCTGTCCTTACATGCTTTGCTCACTTCACCGAGGATAATGTTTTCAAGGTCCTTCCAAGGTACAGCATGTCTCTGAATTTCATTCTTTCTCGTGGCCCACTGTGTGTATGTACCACGTTGTGTTTATCTGTTCATCCGATGATGGACACTTGGGTGCCTCCACCTTTTGATTACGGGTGAATAATGCTGTTATGAACATTGGTGTCCATGCATCTGTTTGAGACCCTGTTTTCACTTTCTTTGAGTATTCACCTAGAAGTGGAATGGCTGGTGTGGTGGTTTGGAGCTATATGTACTGCAGAAAACATTCTTAAATCTAATCCGTTCCTGTGGTTATGAACCCATTGTAAGTAGGACCTTTTGATGAGGCTACTTCAGCTAAGGTGTGACCCACCTCATTCAGGATGGGACTTAATCTTATTACTGGAGTCCTTTATAAACAGAATGAATACACAGAGAGAAAAAAGCTACAGAAGCAAGAAGCTGAAAGCAACAAAACCCAGAAGAGGAGGGAGAGACCAGCAGACGCCACCGTGCCTTGCCATGGAGCAGAGGAGCCAAGGATCACTGGCAGCTGATCTCCGGGAAGAAAGCATCGCCTTGATGATGCCTTGATTTGGACATTTTCCCAGCCTCAAAACCATGAGCAAATACAGTCCCCTTGTGTAACCTGACACATTTCATGCTATTTGCTTTGAGCAGCCTAGGAACCTTAAACATAGATTTACTGTATAGATTTACCGTTTACTGGTCATATGGTAAATCGATGATTAACTTTTTGAGGAACCGCCATATTGCTTTTCACAGTGGCTGCATCATTTTCTATTTCCACCAACACCCTAAAGTTCCAGTTTCTCTAACCTCTCCTGCTGGATTTTTCAGTGTTATGGACCTTGGCTTGGACCCAGCATACTGGGTGTTGGAATGGAGGGGAAGGAAGCCCATGACCACAGAAAAGGGACTGACCTGACATAAAAATAAGGGTCGGCTCCCCTGTTTCTCAGAAATAGTGTAAGGTAGGGATTTCATCTCCATCCCCAGAGTAATGCTACACAGGTGAGGATTTAAAGGAAATAATGGGATGTTTTCGAGACTTTAGCCAGCGGTTCTCAACTGTGGCTCTTCTTTAGAATAACCTGGCAGGTTTTTATTGTTGTTGTGTTTTTTTTTAAATATTAATACCTTAGCCCCATCTCAGGCCAACTGAATCTGAATCTCAGGCAGTGCAGCCCAGACAGTAGTCCTTTTAAAGCTCCCAAATGATTCTCAAGTGCAACTGGGATAGAAAACAGATGCTTTGGTCATTTGGATTCTGCCTTTGTGGTTTTTGCTAAATCTGGCCCCCATAATAAAAAATGAAACCAAAACAATGTTCTCAAATTCTAGCTGTTAAAGGCTGTGAGCCTAAGGCGCAGTCTCTATTACAAAGGAAGGTGGACCTGTGGCAGAGGGGTGTTAGAGACATGTTAGCGCCAAACTGAAGTTGTCTCCTTGACATGATCCGTAGTGAAGAGGATTTGAAAGAGGACACCGTCCTCGCTATGACTCTGCGCTGTTTATCCCCGTGTCCAGTGTCAGCTCACATCTTCCCTGGTGGGGAGTACTTCTCACCAGAGATGTACCCAGTGTGCACTTAGGACTCTCCCCACTGGCTACTGAGGCTCGCTGTGCCATGCCTACTTTCCACGCCCATGCGGTGCCCTTTCCATCCCTTCACTAATGCCATTCCGTCTGCTTGAAGGCCCATCCTCTGGCATCCCCATCTGTCTAAAACCCCCTCCTCTGAGGCCCCCTCTGGTAGGTTGAATCATGTACCCCAAAGAAAGATGCTCTTAATCTTAACCTGTATTCCCATGAGTGTGAAATCACTTGTAAGTAGAACCCTTGAAGATGTTATTTTTAGTTAAGGTGTGGCCAACTGGAATCTTTTATAAGCAGAAGAAATTCAGGCACAGTCAGAGAAGGCCACAGTGGAAAGCTGTCGGAAGCCAGCGGAAACTGGAAGAGCGACACAAGGAGAGTGAGCTTGCCGTGTGACGGGAGGCAGAGATGTCAGCCAAGGAACCCCAAAGATGGCAGCAAGCCAGAGCCAGAATGAAACAGAATTCAGGGAGAAAGCATGGGCTTACCAAAACCTTGATTTTGGACTTCTAGCCTCCCAAACTGTGAGATGATAAATGCTTGTTGTTAAGCCAACTGGTGTGTATTTGTCATAGCAGCTCTAACAAACTGAGACACCTCCCAAACAGCAGCAGATCCGAGACGCCTTCCCTGGGTTCCTTTCCAGACCTCCTTTAACACTTCGTCTAGGGTTATCTGCGGCCTTTCCCCGTTCTACCCTGCAAGGTCATTGGGGTGGAGGCGTCAAGCAGTCGGGCCTGTAGCTCCACTGCCTGGTTTCCATTTCTGCTTCTGCCACATGCTGGCTGTGATCTTGGGTGAATGACAGCACTTTAGTACCTCACTTTCCTCATTTCTGAAATGAGGATAATGATTGTATCTGCTTCCTGAGGTCGGGGTGCATAGTGAGTGAATTAATACAGAGCACCCGACACGAGGGCTATGACCATGTGCACACCTGTTTTAATCCCTCCAGCTGCTCTTTCTGGGTGGGGTCCTGACCTGCCTCATCTCACATCACCATGTGCCTAGCTCAACATGAGGTTCACAGTAGGTGCTCAATGTGTTCGCTGAAGGAACTAAAGGATAGAATGAAGATTTGCTGCCAGACAGGATCTAAGGAAACCAGACTCTTTCAGACGTCTTGAACCATGGTGTTGAGTGAGAGCTCTGGAGTCAGACATCCTAGGTTCAAATCCAGGTCCTGCTACTTCCTGGCTGTGTGTGTGTGGGGGGGGGGGGCACACTGTGACTCAGTTTTCCCATCGGTAAGTGGGTATAATGGTACCTACCTCCTAGGATTGTTGTGAGGGTTTACATGAATTATTTCTTGCAAACACCTGGCAGGAGTGCTAGGACTCTGGTGAGCACTCAGAAAACAGTACCCATGATGGCTGTTTTCTTTCCTGCGTGTAGTGAATATCAAGCTCAGAGCTTCACCCCTTCTTCCATCCCCCTACACATAAATACACTGCAGAGTGAGAATCCCAAGGAGCAGAGACTTAAACCCCAGTGGCAGTGGCAAAGGCAGATGTGACAGCTAATTACCTCTCACCATTATGGATTCTGCCCCGCCAGGCTCAGAAGGTGTCATGAGGACATCCGGGCATTGTTATTTAGATCATTCTGTGCACCGGTAAATAGTCTTCCTGGCCGCGAAGGGCCTCTTCACACAGGTCATTTTCCCAGGAATTCCGGCTACTCATATTTCTCCGTGGTGCCAGGTGGATGATAGAGCTGTGGGTGTTTCCCCCTCTTCCTCTGGGCCATGGGTATGAGGCCGGAGTTTGCAGGCTTTCATCCCTCCAGGGCTCCTAATCTTTCCTTGTCTGAGCTGGCTGGAGGAACAATTTATATCTCTGAGGACAGTCTGCCTGAGGCAGGAGCCAGCCTACTCTTTCTCCCTCTTTGTTTGGAGATAAATAAATAAGGAAGGAGCCAGCACAGGAGCAGATGAACCAGAGCCAGCAGGTCTTTGAGCAGGCTGGGAAGGAGAGAATGGCAAACCCAGGGGTGAGAAGTGGCTGTGAAATCTGTCTTAAGGAAAACACCTGTGAAGTTCAGGTGGGTTGGGGGCTGTGCCATAGATAGTGAAGGAGGAAGCTTATGCGCTGAGTATGCCCCGCGTGGCACGGTTCATCCTTCATATGCCCCGCGTGGCACGGTTCATCCTTCATTTCACTTGGTGATTCTCACAATGTAAGTTAGGAAATATTATCCACATTTGAGTAAGCAGAAATGCAAGCTCAGAAAGGTCAAGTGACTTGCCCAACATCCCACAGCTGGTGAAGAACAGAGCTGGCATTCTAATTTGAATCTCATACTTTTTACCATTTCTTGCTGCCAGAAGAGAGAAAGAAGAGAAGGAACGGCCACCTGTGGATCCAGAAAACTAGAATATTCTGAAGCTTCCTCCACTGTTGTGTGACCTTTAATTGAGTACTTAGTATGTGCACCAGTCACAGACGTCTCATAGACGTCATTACATTTCATCCCAGCATCACCCCTATGGAGCTGACATTATTATGCCCATTTTACATCTGAGAAAACTGAGGCTCCAAATGATGGGGCAACAGAGCTGGGATCCAGTCTAGGCCTGATGGTTTCTTCTCATCGCATCAAGTCCATTGCTTTTTCCCCCTGTCGGTTGGAAGTTTGGGAGACGTAGTTTCATCTCTGTGGTAGGCTGGGAGGCCTCTTAGGATAGGGCCAGGAAGAGCCCTGGGGCAGCGCTTTTCACATCTTTCCTGAAGGGGCTCTAGGGGTCCATACAGGTGTCTTGGGAGGCAAGAAGAGGGTGACGGTGTACAGCGGCTCTCTGGGATCCTGACTCAAATCAGCCAGAGCTGCTTCTCTCTCCTCGGTTACATGCACTCAACTTCCATGCCCCATTACAGCTGGGGAAAGCATTCTACCATACAGCAGGGCTGAGAGCAGGAGTCAGACAGCGGTGGGTTCAAATCCCTGCTCTCCCACTTACTAGCTTGGGCAAGTGACCTAGGGCAAGGCGCTTTATCTCTCTATGTCTCCGTGTTTTCCAATTATAAAATGGGGAAGATAATAAGAGAACCTACCTCACAGAGTTCTTTTGAGAGCTAAATGTCCCGGAACATGCAACCATTGAGCCCCAATGCCTGGAACAAAGTAAGTGCTAATAAAAGCTAGGTCCTTGCTTCCCCCATGCCTTGCTTTACTCAATTCAAAATACTGCTTGGGGCAAGCACTCATTGTGGTAGAACGAGTCATGTCCCCCACAGAGACATGTTCAAGTCCTAACGCCCCGTTCTGTGGGTATAAACTCAATAGCAAATAGGCTCTTTGAAGATCCTATAATTAGAAAAGGGCAAACTGAACCAGGGTGGACCTTAATCCAATATGATTGGGGCCCTTATTAGCAAAGGAAAATTGGACATGGAAACAGAAGCCGCAGGAGAAGACAGAAAGAGACACATGGCCATGTGGTGGAGGCAGAGCTCGATTGTCAGCAAGCCACCGCAACGCTATGGACGTCGGAGGGGGCATGGCTTGCTGACACCTTGATTTTGGACTTCTAGCCTTCAAACTATGAGCCAATAAATTCCTGTTGCACCAACCTGTCTGTGGTATCATGGCACCTCTGGCGAGCTAAGATATTAATTTTCCAGGAAAGACGGAAGAGATTCTGAGTCATTTATCCATCCATCCAATCATTTGGCCAGTTGGCTTAATTATTATTTGAGTACCTACTATGTGCCCCATACTGTGCAAAGGGGTAGAGCAAAGAAGAGAAGTGGGGGTGGGGGACAGAATGTTCTGTGCTATCTTCCATCCTTCTACCCAACCAGTCCAACAGGTATTCGCGGAGACCCTACCATGTGTCAGGCCATGCGCAGTGACCTGCATGGGTATTTTACAATACCCCAAGGTTGCTGCTAATGCTGCCTCCATTCTCACAGCAGTTGGCCTTAGAGGTCTTGTAAATTTTGGTGTTGACACCCTGCATGTGTTCCTGGTGTGCAGGATGCCAATGCAGAGTGAGGTGTCAGCTGTCCTAGGGTTTGTGCATGTGGAGCATGGGGTGGACCTCTTTATAGGCACTGTGTGAGATCTCATTTTGGTTTGTATTTGGTTGTGTTGCACAACTCTGATCACATTCTAAATGCATTTGGATTGTAAATGGGCTCTAAATATTGAAAAAAAAAAGGAAGTGTCCTAAACACAGAACAAGGGGAATCACCACTGAGTGGGGACACATGAAGATTGGGTTGCAATCCTCCTTACATCACAGGATAGGATGTAATAAGGACAGATTGTGCAGGAATTCTTATGTGTGCAGCATGTGTACATGTGCGTTAATAACCTGACTTTGTTGGTATATGTGTGCTTTGCATGTATGTGTAGGAACCAATGTGTGACCAGATATGCAAGTGTGCATAGGATTGGAGTGTGAGTATATGCAAGTATGTGTGACTGTGGGTTTCATGCGCATGGATCGACATGCGAGTGTGTTTCTCCTGGAGCACGTGCGTTTATGTGTGTATGGGTACTTGAGCAGCTGAAAACATGGTAGGGACGAGACTGCTGGTCGCCCCCAGATGCATTTTTCTAGTCTTCCACGTTAACACCAGGCACATGGATTCTCAGAATAAAAATTGCATTCCAGTCTCCCTCGCAGTGATGCACGGCCATGTGACTAAGTTCTGGCCAAAGGGCTGTGAGCAACTTCTGGGTCATGCCTTTAAAGGGCAGGGATGAGCCCTCCACATTCTTCCTTTGTCCCACTCCCACTGTCTGTCATGCAGCCATGGGGCCGAGCCATCTTGTACCACGTAGTCAGGGTCTTGGGCCAAAGAGCAACAAGAAAGAAAGAGCCTGGGCTGTGGGCACTCTGGAGGCTCCTTACCAGCCCTGAACTGCGTGTGTCCAGATTGTTTAATGAGACAAAAAAACTTCTTATTTAAGCCACTTTCTTCTGGGTCTCAGTTAAAGCAGTCACAATGGTGTGTGACATGCACATAATTCTGGTATGAAATTCAAGTAATTTCCTCCTGATAGAGTTTTAATGTCTGACAATAGATCTTTGCATAGTATCTGGCTAGAAAGGCTCTGCCCGGATCTTGCAAATTGTGTGACTTCTTTGGAAAGGGGCAGACCTGAGGGTACAAGCTTGAAGATCCAGCCGTAAGATCCAGGAGAGTTCAAAAGGGATATCTTTTAGAGGTCTGACCTTAAGCAAGTCCTGCCTCCCTCTTATTCAGGCTTCAGTTTCTCTCCGGTAGAATGAAAGAGTCAGACAACATCATCCCTAAGGCTCCGTCCCAGGTTCCTGTGGGCAGCTTCGGCATTCTTAGCAATTCTCCTGGCTTCTAGGCCCGGAAGCTCTAGGCATGTTCCTAGGGAGAGGTATCCAATTGGAAAGCACATGCGCCCTGATGTTTCAGGCTGAAGGCAGTGAGGGGAGACGTCCTGCACCAGCCCAGGGGCCTTTGGCTTCAGAATACATTTTTAAAGTCTTGCAGGTGCATGATTGCTTTAGCCAAAGACTATTTGTGAAACACACGAATTTGCTCCAGAGTACTAGGATACAGAAAACTTCACATTTCTTTATTTTAAAAAATCAGATTGAATCTGGCTCTGAGCCCCCACCTACATAACCAATAAGATGTGCAATATCTGCTACCCCGGGGCCTCCTGCCCCATCCCATGGCACTGGATCAAATCCTGGAGCTTCTTGGTTGCCAGGTTTGGGAGATGTTGCCCACAGGGGCTCAGCTGAGCTGTGGCTGGGACACAGGAAACTTTCTACAGCCTTCAGGGTTATGGTCTTTGGCGTTGAGCTCCAGAACCCAGGCATTATCCCATCAGACGTCTTCTTCCTTCAGGGGCACTGCCAGGCAGAAGGACACAGATCTCTAGCACTAATGGAATCTGCCTCCCTCCACCCTCCTGACCCTAGGAACTCTAGTTGTCTCCCAGGGTGGCACTATTCTAGAACTTCTTCCACTCACAGCACCAGCCCTTCTCCCCTCTCCCTTTTGGGGCACCTCCAGCTTAATTCCTTGGGCAGTCTGACTTGCCAACTAAAGACTTGGGTGGAGGCTTTCTTCAGAAGTACTCCTGGAATTCAAAGAAGTTCTGGCTACTTCTTCTCCCCCCAAGACTAACCTAGACCTTCAACCTTGGTCGTCTGATAGAAATATAACTCAAGCCATGTATGTACTTTCAAATTTTCTAGTAGCCACATTAAAACAGATGAAATTTATTTCAATAACATATTTGATTTAACCCAATATATTCAAAATATTACCATTTCAATGTGTAATCAGTGTAAATTTACTAATGAGGTATTTTGCATCCTCTTTTTGTACTAGATCTTCATAGTCTAGTGTGCATTTTACATTAATCGTGCACCCCAGTTCAGGCTAGCCACATATCAAGCATTCGATAGCCACATGTGGCTAATGGCTACCATATTGGAACACTGCGATCTTAGAACAATAAAACAAAAACAAAACTGTGACTGCACTTCTAAGAGGTTGGGAGTAAGAGAAAATTACATTTTCATATTTTCTCTCCTCTAGTAGAACCACAAGACAGAAATTAATATCTCAACAGATTATCTTGACATTTTTGGATGAGAAGTCACTCCATATAGCTTAAGCAAAAAGGGAACTTTTTTTGGAAATTCTCTCTTCAGCCAGCCAGACGGCTCGAAAACCTTCATCAGAGTTCCCAGCTTGCAACCTGCCCTACGGAATTTGGATTTACCCATCCTCATGGTCGCATGAGACAATTTATAAAGATCCCATAATACTGACATACCTCCTGTCGGTTCTGCTTCCCTGGAGAGCCCTGACTAATGCAGAAGGACATACAGGTATCTCATGGAACCCAGTGCTAGGAAGTGCGCCTTTCTAGGAACAACTAAGCCAGTGGGCACCAAAAGCAGATTCTCTCTAGTTCATTCTATCTCTGGCCCTTTCCCTGGGGGGTAAGTTTCTCGGCTTCTCCAAGGCCACAGCATGTCTCCTGGCTGCCTCCCTGCAGAGAGCTTGATCCCTCTCTCCCCAGAGATGCTCTTTCTCTGCTTTCCACTTTGGAGAGCAGGAACACCAGCCCAAACATGGCTACCCAGCCCTGAATTTACGTGCTGTGCAAGTCCAGAACTCAAAGCTAACTGACCCAGCCTCTCCACTTGGCCAATCCCAAACTGTGAGAGGAAGGGTTTGATTGGCTCATCTCAGCCAGTAGCTTTCAGGTCAGGGTTTCCCTTACCCAATCAGCTGTGGCCAGAGAGGGGTCGATTCACTCACAATGGAGAAAATAGCAGTACCCCCACCTAGAGATGAGGAGGCAGTTTTTAGAGAACAGAGGTGTGGGCTGCAGCTACCTCAATGAGGAGTAAGTAGTTGGAAAACTAAATGTTCAAGGATGCTCATTTTCTCCCCTATAAAATTCCAGCAGGAACAACGGACTCCAGACCTTAATCTGTATTGGGCCAAAATGGCGGCCGGACTCCTAGGTGTATATTGAAGAACATGGGCCAAACACTCATTGGCAAAGGGGATTAGGAAAAAGCACGTCCATTTACTCTGGGCTATTCTCCCTCTCACAAGGAGGGAGCTGTCCCTGGGTCAAACTTGAGGTAATTAAATCTTCTTAGCTCATGCTAAGTTATACCTAGGTGTTTTGTTTTGATTTGTCCAATTCTAAGGCTTTTTCATAAACAAACAGGAAGTCCTGGTAGAAGCGTAGTATTTGTCACTCTAGGCTGAACCAAAACACAACGCTGTTCAGAATGGGTGAGTTTAAGTGACAGGTTATAAAAGAAGAAAATATATTAAGTTATAAATCTTTGTAGTCTTTTGCTGCCCCAGGCCCACCTGGCTTTTAAAGGAGGAAGTGTCTTGCTGTCCCTCTTCATTTGTGCAAGATCTAATTGATGGCAGTAACACAAAACTAAAAGAAGCCAGCGAGCTGAGCCTGAGTAGGGAGACGAGAGAAAACTCAGGAAGCCTGCCAAGACTCCGTTTATGAGGGGGTTTTAGGGAGTGTGGAATGAGGGGACAGAGACAAGCTGGGGGAAAGATTTTTAAGGAGCTTTGCTGTGCTTTGTGAAGGCCTTTCCCACCCACCCCCACCCCCAACCCCACCATTTTCAGCAGAAACTGGAGCCGAGATTTAAATTGCCTTTCATTGACTATCTACCTGAATGTCATAAGGAGATAAGGCACGGTGCTTGTCCTGTATTTAAGGCTGAGTCGGTTGAACTTGACAGAGGAGTGAATCCTCTGCATCGTCTTTAGCATCTTCCCCTTTGAGCTCAGCTCTTTTCCATTGCATTACCCCCAGCACCTTGTAAAAGGCCTTGTGAAGTGATCAATTGAAAAAATCAAAAGCAGTTCCCTCCGTGAGGGAAAGACTGCAGCAATTAGCACTTTATGTCATTCTGGTGCTCCACCAGAGAGCTGGAGCGAGAAAAGATAATGGTGGGGACAGGAATTATGTCGAGAAGAGCTGTATATCACTTCGTTTAGTATGGGGGACATCAAAGTGTTCATAAAAGTCCATTTGATCTGAAAGCAAATAACTTAAGTCATTCAAACTCGGTCTTGTTGGACCGTAAAGCCTCTGGCAATATTTTGTATAAAGGACTCTATAGAAAAATAAATTATATTTATTGAATTGAACTTTAAATAATAACCCTGCCACCTACTCTTTTTTTTTGGCTTCACATCCTATGAATTTTGATGAATTACAGAAAGTTCTATGGAAGCCTAATCACTTAAACAAAAAGCTATCCAGGTAATAACACTAGCACCTTTAAACCCAAGAAAAACTCATTTGCCTTATAGGCTTATTACTTTTTCTCTCACTGCTCTGATTGCCTTTCTCCAAAATCATGCTCAGAGTAACCCCTTATTGTTTAAGGATCCAGGTGTTCCTTGGAACCTAGTGTTCTCTTCTACCTGTGCAGTGCTTGGAGGCTGATAGTCAGGTTCCAGCCATCTCCAAGCCCTGAATCTTAGCCATTGTGGCCAAGCCTGATGCTTCCCTGTGCCCATCCAGTGCCTCCTTGATCCAAAAAAAAAAAAAAAAAAAAAGGATGTGAGGAACTTGGCTGAGGAAATCTCTCGAGCATCCCAGAACCAAGCCAAACCATAAAACAAGACATTATTGGAATCATACAATTGCTTGTATCTTGCTCTCCTTACCCTGGTTTGTCTGCATTGTCTCTTATGAAGACTCAGCTCAGGTATCACTTCCTCCAGGGAGTCCTTTCTGATTTCTCCCATGCTAGGTTCTGTTAGGCACCATTTCATATATTCCTTATCATGAGCATTTGTTGAAATTTTATATTCCTTCCCAGGAAATTTGGATCTCCTTGCATTTGGGGAATTTATTCACTCACTCATTTGTTCAACAATATTTATTCAGGGCCTATTATATTCCAGGCCTGTTCTGGGCATTGGGGATAGAGCAGTGAATAAACCAGAAACAAATTCCTTTTCTCTGGAGCTTCCATTTGTGAAAGGCGAGAGAGACAAGCATATAGATAAATAAACATATGGTATATGAGATAGTGATAAGAGGTATGGGAGAAAATATACTAGGTAAGGGTGATAAGGAGTACTGGGACAGGGGTGTATGAGAATTTTAAATAGGGGGGTCAGGGTCTTGGTTGTGGGAGACGGAGTCTGCTTCTAACTATAGAAGCTCAAAGAAAGGGTCAGATACCCACTTTCCCAGCATGCCTTGCAGCATTAGCTAAACTCTAGTAGGGCTGAGTTACCATGGATAATCAGACCCAAAGACTTTGCTCTGGTGGCTGGAGACCTAAGAAGCTGTGGTGGCCATGTACTGATTCTAGAAGTATGAGAGCAGGAGTCCAGTGCAACCTATAGCGTCCACTGCTAGAGTAATCGTGTGAAACTGTAACCTCAATGTTTGCTGGCTTTGGCTGCAGTATCCTCACCATAGTGACTTTCCCACTGAGGTACCAGCTGCTGCTGAGCCTGTATTTTCCTGCCTGTTTTCCCAGCCTCTCCAGTGCTTCTGTGAGCTCCTTAGCATCTTCCCAATAAATGTCTTTGTTGATACGATAAGCCAAAGTCAGTTTCTGTTGCTTGCAACCCATAACCCAGACTGGCACATCCCCATACCATCTTGTGCCTGCCTCCATACGTGCTTCTATATTGATGTACTGTGTTGCTTTGTTTACTTGGTTATCTTTTCAAACAGATTATGATCTCTTGAGGGTCTTGAGGACCACCTATTTATTATTCATGATCATACCTCCAGTTTCAAGCCTAGTGCTTGGCACACAGTAGGTGCTAAGTATGCTTTTCTTGAATCCTTTAATGAAAAGGAAAAGGAAAGAATGAATAGATGGAACTGCTGGGCCCACCCTTTTCCTTTAAAACAAAGTCCAGAGGCCAAACCTAACCACACCAAGGCAGCTCTGTCACTCCAGTCCAGTCTGTCTCCTGTGGCAAACATGAGGACTGAATGGGAGTGTTTTTCCACTGCTGTCTAAAGCAGATTTTATTGGGGTACCACTGAAGAACTTACTGATTTTAGGAAAGAGGAGACATGTGGAAATGAGCCCTCAATCACAGTTCCAAAAAAGGAATCTGAAAATCTATTGAAAACAGAATGGAACCCAGGTACTTGAGTTCTATTTTTATAGAGCCTATGACCTTGGGTGTGTCATTACCTGGGCCTCAGTTCCTTCTTCTGTAAAATGGGGAGATGGAGTTAGATCAAGTCTCACTCTCAACAGCAGCACTCTCAACATTTTGGGCCAGGTAATTCTTTGTGGTGGGGAGCTGTCCTGTGCATTGTAGGTTGTGTAGGAGCATCCCTGGCTTCTGCCCATTAAATGACAGTAGAATTCCCCTAGTTGTGACCAAGAATGTCCCTAGATATTGCCAAATATCCCTTGAGGGAAGAGTTGCCCCAGTTGAGAACCAGCAAGTTAGATGATCTAAGCTAGATTATAAAGTCTAGGGTTGGAGCAGGAATCGGGGCTCGTCCTCTGCCATATCCCCAGCACTTAGCAGAGTGCACAGTACCATAGCCAGCCTTCAGTAGATGTGGAATGAATAGGAAGGAACAGGTGGTTCCTTCGAGCTGGATAACTTCTTTGACACCAAGAGAATCATTTAGGTGATAATGATACTCATTACCCATATGATTACCCTCACTTGGGTATTGTGTAGCATTCTTGAATAGAAATGAGCTAAGACACTACTCGAAAATGGGTCTGTCTGCTTAGTTTGGCAAGAAAACGGTCAAGGAGTTTCCATTCAATTATGATAGTTATTTCAGACCATACCCCAGAAAGGTTAACTCAAATTTTTTTATGAATATGATAAAAAAAAGTTAGTTGAGGAGAAGAATGAGTCCAAAGTTTGAAATGAGAATTATACATGGTTTATCATTCAGTTAGTAAGATTATATGCAATTATTATGAAAATTAATTTCCAATTCCAAAATTGTTCACTATCTTTTGCTATGTATGGCTAAGAAACTGATTTCTCTTCCAGTCCATTCAAGGTTTACCTTCTCTTATTTTCTGTATATCTGCTTCTTGGCACCCCACACCTGTCTGCACCAGAATGTTTAAGCCCTTGAATCAGGAGCTTTGGCAATTCTCAGTCTCCTCCCCTGTAGTTGCTCTGTGTTTAGATTTTAAACAGAGTCTTCCACAATTGAACTTCAACTACATTGATTGCCTGGAATGCCCTTGGCCAGGCTGCCATCACATCAAGTTGCAGCAGTGAGGGTGTGGTACCTTGATTAGTTTTTGTTCAAAAGAGTAACTTCCAGATTTAGTCAAACTGGACTTGGATTACTTGGAGTTGTGTAGATTTTAGTCTAGCATGATCTTCTGTGCAGCACTGCTTTACGACATCCTGGGTCATGGATGTCTAGATCGTTTATTGCAAGCTATTCAACAAAATCATCCAAATTTGGTACTTTTCCTTGCCTCCATATCCACCTGCATGGTGTGGATTCCTCCAGCAAAGGTCACAGCTTGTGTCAGGCGGCCCTCACCACACGATTCTCCTTCTCTAAGTTCAGGAAACAGCTTCCCTTACTTTGACCCTTTTGTCCTAAGGGTAGGGATGTGTTCCACTGTTACCATTCTTGGAAGTGTTGCAAATTTGCCATATGCTTTTGCATTTAATTCCTTTATTAAAATCTCTTCAAATTATTCTACTTAAGTGTGTCATTGGTTTTCTCCCAGGAAACTGTTAAACCTTTCTAAAAGGAAATATCAAATATCTGTCCCTTATCTCCAGGAGTTTCTAAGCCCAGAATCTCAGATATCAGGTAATCAAAATATAAAAATCCAATAATAATATTTCAAAATCTTCCCTCTTTTCATCCGTTCCTTTTCTTTCAGTCCATGGCATCCATCCAACCATCCATCCATCCATCCATCCATCCATCCATCCATCCATCCATTTTGTTGTTTGCTCAACAAATATAACCTGTTCTGCTGTGAGGTGTGTCTGTGAAGTGCACATTAGATCATTCATGATGTCAACTCTAATGGAAGTTGCATTGGATCATGCACAATTTTTCCCACAACATGTGCCACTAAGTAACAGCAGCCCAATGCAAAGAACTCAAACAGCTGAATGCAACAAGTTACAGGTAGAGACAGTGCTGCAGATGATGCCCATTCACCCACATTCTCCCTTTGGGCTTAGTTTCTTCCAACACCATCTCTTAGAAATGCTTATTCTGCAGTTCTCTTTGAACTTTGTCTATTTTGCTTTTGGCTCCAAAATTCTGCAGCCTCAACCTTTCCTTCTGCCTCCTTCCAACAAGCTACTTTCACTACTTTTTAAATGCTAAAGTTCTAAATTTGTTGTATTTTTATTTAGTTGGAAATTAAAATGCTTTGGTATAAGTATTTATATAAGTATATAAAATCACTTTATATAAGTATTTATATAAGAATGGACACTGAATTTTATACTTTTTGTTTACAAATTTGCAGAGGTTTAAGTGTATTGGATTATTTCTAACAATTTCTCCCATAAGCTTTGCTATTTTTATTTTTTATTTCCCTCCCCCTCCCTTGCTTGTTGTCTGTGTCCATTCGCTGGGTGATATTCTGTGTCTGTTTCTTGCCTTCTCTTCTCATTTTTCTCCTCCAGGCTTTACTGGGATTCGATCCTAGGGACCTTCGATGTGGGAGAGAGGCACCCTGTCACTTGCCCCACCTCAGTTCCTGGTTTCTGGCATGTCTCACCTTGACTCTCCCCTGCATATCTCTTTTGTTGCATCATCACCTTGCTGCATGGTTCGCTGTGCGAGCCTGGCTCGCTGAGTGGGCCAGGCTTGCCTGCTTGCCTTTTTACTGGGAGGTCCCGAGGATCGAACCGGGGTCCTCCCATATGATAGACAGAAGCCCAATCACTTGAGCCACATCCACTTCCTCCCTGCTATTTTTAGTTTTTGATTCTGTACAAGAGTTGTTAAACTTTGTCCTGTAGTCCAAATCTGTCCCACAGCACTTACCTGATAAGTATTCTCTGAGAGGGAGGGAGGGAGGGAGGGAGGGAGGGAGGAAGGAAGGAAGGAAGGAAGGAAGGAGGGAGGGAGGGAGGGAGGGAGGGAGGGAATGGAGACTGAAAAAAGAGAGAGAGAAGGGGAGGGAGGAAAGAAAGGAAGAAGGAAGGGAAGAAGGAAGGAACCAAGTCCCAAAGAGATTAACTTGCTTACAGTCGTGACTAAAACATGTGGGAATGGAGATGCAAACACAGGTCTGTCTGGGTCCTTTCTGAAGTCTGTGCTTCTGCAGAATCAGGCTTAGGAGAAAGGCAGGGACAGGAGATATGCTTCCAAATGTCAGGTGGAGCCGATCCCCAGGTTTCCAAAAGCATCATCTCATTCCAAACGGATGAGCAGGGAAGGCATGAGCCATTAAGAGGTGTTCAGAAAGGATAATCATCAACTCAAAAGCTAATCCATTTCACATCCAGCCAGGGTCTCTAAGGCCACTTGGTGGACAGGTCCTTTCTTCACTGTGTTCCTTGCCAAGGACTTGCTGTACTGGAACTCATAGCTCTGTTTTTTCTTTTCTTTTCCTTTTTTTTTTTTTTCTTTCTTCATTAGGCAATGTTTGGGGAGCTCTGGGATTCAGAGCCTATAGGTAAAAATTACAGACCACAGGCAAAGGTTGGAATTCCTTCTTCCCTGATACTGTCAGGTTTTCTCAGGGACAACTCCATTTTCCAACCTTTAGCTGCTGCTTCTCTGTTTACTGTCTCCTGTGGCAAACATGAGGACTGAATGGGAATGTTTTTCCACTGCTTTGTTATCTTGGTAACTTATCTTGTTGAATTTAAGATGCTCTTGATTTTAAGATGCACCCCTATTTTATATTCCATTAAGAAAAAGCAAATCACCAAAAGAGCTTGCTAACCTTTTTGAGACATATATATTTGAACATGTAGCACTCTTATAGTTATATAAAGAAAAAAAAAATGTTTAGGGTAGCCCCAAATCTCTTTACCTCCCATGCATAACTCTTCCGAACCATTTTTCAACTCAGGGTCATCTGTGGTCCTTGACATCTGTGTTTTTCCAAATGACATCAGCTCTGTGTTGTGCAGACTGTTGGTGAGGTAGCATTTCTTAGAACAGTGCTCCATGCTTGCCTCTGGGATTTTTCTTTCAACCTCAGACACCCATGCTACCAGTTTTGAGGTAGACACTTTCTTGATCTTACCAGGATATTGCAATGAAAGGTTTTCAGATAACAACCAAGATAATGATGCCTCTTTCTTAAGTGATTCCTTGATGATTTGTTGACCAAAAGGTCAGGGGGCCGCAGGTATCTGGTCCAGCCACCAGGAGTAGCAACCAAATCTGGGCATGTGTGGTAAATGATGGCTATGTCCTTATTGCCCTTGACCAGCTGCTATTGTAAGGTGCCACCAATAGTGAGATGCCTTGCAATATCACAGATGATAAAAGTCAGGAAAAATGCACAAATTAGAAGAGATGAAATATAGTGTTTTCCAAAAAGGTAGCCAGTCCTTTGCCTTTGTCCAGAACGTGAACCCTTTTCCTGGATTTCGCTTCTGAAAACCCAAGTCTACTAGGGAGATTATGCTAGATGGCCCTGAAAAGTGGAGATAGGGGGAGCATGTGCTTTTAGAGGGTGGGACAGAAGCAACAAGGGCAGAGAGAAGAGAAGAGTAAATCCCAACGTCTACATGTTCTGTGAGAGGCTAGAACCCATGGCTGGCTCCCTTACTAGGTCTTAAGATGTCAAGTCTTCAGAGGGTGGATAGCCAAGGTGCACCCATGGAGGTGCTCTTAGGCATTCTAGCATCTTCTGGGTCTCCAATGGCCAAGTAAGACCTCTCAGTAATAGAGCTGCCTGACTTCAATGGACTAAGTGTTGGGATCTTCCAAAAATATTCTGCTTTTTTTGCATGCGTCCCGGGACTCTTTCCTAATCCTAAAGAGTGGAAGGAAGCTCTGATAAGGACTGGGATTGAATTTCCCACTCTTTCAATGGGATGAGGCTTGCACTCAAAATTGATTTGGAGAAAATAAAGTACTGTGCCACTTTTTGTCCACTTAATTTATAGAAAAGAGCTAAATTAATATCTGCCTTACACATGCTTAAGAACTTTTTTAAAATGGAAAAACTTCCCTGAACATAAGTAATCCTTGATCCTGACCCTGGTTCCCCGAGAATTTCTCTGTATGGCTTCATTGGGTTTCATCCAGTATTTCTCAGTGGGACACTATAGACATTTGGGGATGGATGAAACCTGCACATTACACTTTGTTTTACAACTACTCTCTCTCCGTAAGGGCCAGTGATATTCCCTCAGTAATTAAAACAACCCCAAATATGCCCCACATTTCCAACTGGTCCCTGGTGGAGAATCACTAGCATAATGGGCTACAGCCATGAGTGGCTTTGCTGAGTGATGTTAGCAACTCATTTAAACTCTTTGTGCCTACATTTTATTCATGTCCATCAACGTGATAATTTAAAGATAAATTCTCAAGAGTGACAGCAAGACTGTTTAAAACAAAGAAACAAATAAATCCCAACCAACCAATTGCAGAAAAACATCACACTGTTTGAGAGTCAGCATGGGAAAAATCAAAGACACATTATTATTAGTGCTGAGGTTTAGAATTACAAAAAAATGCAAGAGATTTTAAGTAAGTGCTACTTATCTGGTTTCTGCTTAATAGAATCTGGGCAACTGAAAAAAAAAAAAAAAACCCAACAACACAATGATGGTCAAAATAATAGCTACTGAATTTCAGACCAGTGACCCTAAGAAAACCACTCGTTTTGGTGAGGGGAAAGGAAATGAAGGGATTTTTATTACCTATACCTATCATTTCCGATATGCTGGCTACTCACTTTACATGGATTTCTCTTGTAACGTCTCTGCAGTGCTGAGGTAGGTATTGTAGTTCCCCGTTCACAGATGAGAAACTAAGGCTCAGAGCACTTATATCACTTTCCTAGGATCAAGGGAAGGGATGGAGCAAGGCTCCAAGGCTTATCTTTCCATCCCAAAATACTCTCCCAGTCAAAGCTAGTAGGGTGTTTATCAAAGCAGCGTTCAAGGCGGCCTGTTGCAAGGAAAATTCAAATGATGACTGAGGGGCAGTCAAGGTGTAGCTGAGGTGATGGTGCTGAGGTGAAAGACCAGGTGAGCGGAAAACAGAAGTACCACGTGGAGGAAGCCACAGAGGGGCTGAGCATGGGGTGGAGCCGGGTGGAAGGAACCGGTCAGAAGGAGGCATCCGTAACTGAGCCTGCGGGTGTGTACTGCTGCGCTTCCCTCTCCGAGTTCCCTGGTTGCCTCTTCGGATACAAGAATGGGGATGGAGACTGAAAGGAACCGTCGTGGGCTGTCACCTGTGTTCCCAGTGTGCTTGGTTTAAGGACACGACCTGTTCTGTGCACTTCTAAGTGGAGACTCCTGCAGTAATGAGAATTCTGCTCGGGCACCTCTCTCAAGCCCATGTAGAGCTTTTCCTTCTTTTGATCCTCCTGAAGAAGGAACCTGGGATTGTGGGTTCGGTCCAGCCCTATTGAAGCTGATGTTTACTTCTGCCTGGTCAGCTCAGCTGCAGCCAGGTAGCAGGCTGGGGGCTGTTCTGTTCTGGGCACTGGAGAGGGGCTGCCCCAGCCCTAGGACAGCCTGTTCCAGGTCTCAGTTTTCTCAAGCTTCCTGCTGATGCTGCCTTCTTGAAGGGGCAGCCTCCCCTTTGTACATGACCTCCGCTTTCAGATTCAGCAATTTGTGGTCTATGCTCCAGCCAGGCTGAACATGTTTCAGTTCTCCAAATGTGCCATGTCCTCTGAGGACTCCAGGCCTTGGCCCACATGGGTCCCCCTGCATTGCACTCTTTCTTCTCCCTGGTCTCTATATCTGGCAAACTCATCCTTCAGATCCCAGCTAGGACATCACTTCCTTCAAGAAGAGCTTCTGATGCTGCCAGGCTCGTGTTGATGCTCCCTGTATCCTGGTGTTCCCCTATCACGGCACTTACTTATCACCCCCAACTTATAATTAGGCTTTACTGGTTATTGCTAGTCTACCTATTAGAGGGCCAGCATTAGGAGGCCAAGGACTCCGTTTCTTTTATTTTACGTGAGTCTGACTTCAGTGCCTGAGATCCAAATTTGCAACTATCCAGATAGTTACTGACAGTGTTGGCACACTTTGTTTAATTGCAGGAGAAAGTTCCAAAACCTATTTTAGGAAGATTTGACCATACTTAGGTAAAAATAAGTTGTGCCCACATGGTTTAGTTTGATGGAATTAGAAAGCTTTCCTACTCTAACATATTCTTCTGGCATCGGACCATCCACTCTTTTGAGATACATGACGTCATCTTCTGTTGGGATGCACAATTCCTGGGAGAGTGTGATGGTTAATTTTATGTGTCAAGTTGGCTGGGTGATGGTGTTTGGTAAAACACTGGCCTAGTTGTTACTGTGGAGTATTTCATGGATGGGATCAGCATCGACAATCAAGTTGACCTTAGGTAAAGGAGATTACCCTCTGTAATGTGTGGGCCTCATCCAGTCAGTTCCAACTTAGCAAGAACTGAGGGTTCCAGGATCAGAAGGAATTCTGGCTCAAAAGTATACCCTCCACTCCCGAGTTTCCAGTCTAAGGCATTCAGACTCAAGGATTCAACATCACTGTCACCAGAATATCCAGCCTTCAGCTTGTCCTACGAATTCAGACTCGTCGGCCCCCACCATTGCAAGAACTTATAATAAATCCCGTAGCGTCTGTCCTGTTGGTTCTGTTCTCTGGAGAAAGAGGTTTAGCTGACTGACACACAGGGTAAACCAAGTCATTGGGTATGAATTCGTTTTCCTCAGTGGACTCAAATCTGGCTGATCAAAAGAATTACCAGAGGAGTTAAAACAATAAATACACCACCTAAAGAAAGCCAGTTGACAATAAATGTGATTCTAAATAAAATGTGCTACCATTTTTTTAAAAGATACAGATGACTGATGCCATCCACAGAAGTTCTGATTCAGTTGGACTCCAGAATGAATGGGTCATTAGTATACTGAGAACTCAGCAAGGCTTTTAAAGGGAAAACTCATACCATTGGTAGAATAGTGTATTTTAATGGTAACTTATAGGATTTGGTTTAATTACAGGATCCAGCTTATCATGGATTTACAACTCAATTAATATCTTGTGGGGGACACTGTCGATTGACTTAATCTGTTTCCATTCCAGCTTCCTTCCAAGGTACTTTTCTTTCTGGAAAGATAAATAACTCCACCTCCAAGAGAGGTTTCTAACAATCAGATGCACTTGATTGTAACTCAGATTGAGAGTTGAGCTTAGTAGGCGGAAGCAGGATGGGGAGCGCCCTTTTGCTGATACAGCCCATAGCAGAGGTAGCCTGGATCTGTAGCTTGCAGATTCCTAACGTGGCAGACAGATTCCTTATCATGGTAGAAGCAGAGGTTCCCTTGGAGGCTCTTTGGGAGTCACTCCCAGAAGTTTAATTTATAAGATTTTCTTCAGTCCTCCCAGTGATTCTAAAATTCATCAATGCCCTGTAACAAGAGACGTGTACTTAACCACCTAGAGTAGACTATGTTCTCTGCAACCAAACCCTAGACAATCACCTATCCATTCTAATTCAGAGTCAGACTTTATTATTCAAATCTATATCGTTCACAAACTATAGCCCTTGGGAGAGATTAAGTTCTACCCCACAGGGTCTTCTCTTCACAAAATCTTGACTGCCAAGCAGGTGGCACCATGATCTCATTGAAGTCCAGAATCTTGCTCTCCTTGTGGTTCCTCATCCTAGATGAGGGTCCATCAGTGACCCACCTTTTCCCTTTCTAGAACTTTTAACTTTTTATCAGCAGTTGATCTTGTGTCTGATATAACATAGGCTCTTATAAACAACTGTTGAATGTGTTATTTGAACGATGATTTAGTGAGTGGAAGAATGTGCAGGGGAGGGAACGTGAAATGGTGACATAATGCCTGCTACAGAGTAGGTGCTCAATGAATGATTATAGAATGAATAAAGCAAGACACCAAGCACAAGGCTTAGCACACAGTAGGTGCTCACTAAGTATTTATAGAATGAATTAATGAATGACATCTAGCATACAGCCTGGCCCATAACATTTTTATTTATTTATTTTTTTTTTAAAGATTTTATTTATTTATTCATTTATCCCCCCTTGCTGCTCGCGCTCGCCGGGTCAGCCAACCACGCCATGCGGGCGGGCTTGCCTTCACCAGGAGGCCCCAGGAACCGAACCCGGGGCCCCCCATATGGCAAACGGGAGCCCCACTGATTGAGCCACAGCCGCTTCCCCCATAACATTTTTAAATGAATATGATCATACCTGGCTGGATTCTTTCCTCCATCTTCTCTGTCTCTATCCCTCCTGGTCACCTTGGCCAGGTTCCCATCTCTTGCCTTGGAGCCTTATTTGGCTCTAAGCCATCAACACCCATTGATCTCTTTTCTGTCAACCAACTTCTGGCTCTTTCCCAACCAACATTTTTCGAGTACCTGCACTTATATATTCAGTCTACAAGATCCTTTACAAAAACGAGAGGTTGAATAATAATTAATGCCACCTATTAGTGTACCTATTATGTCTCAAGCACCTAGTAGTTGCTTTACAGGTATCATCAACAAGTTTCAGCATAATTATCTCCAGTTCATGACTGAGGAAACTGAGATCCAGAGAAGTTAAGTGTCATGTCCAAGGTCACACAGCTAATAAGCAATAAAGCTGGGATTTGAACACTAGTCTCTCTAACCGCCCCCATTCCCCCTCCGCCCCGAACACTTTTCCCTACAACCTGATGATTCTGTAACTAAAAAACATATGTGAACCGGGTACACATTTGCATCTGCATGCACATACATCCACGTCAGGGTTTCTCAGCAGAGGTACACTGACGGTTTGGACTGACTAATTCTTTGTTGTAGGTGTCTGTCCTGTGCTTAGGGTGTTTAGCAGCATCCCTGACCTCTAGCCACTAGATGCCGGCTGTGCCCTCTCCCAATTATGACAACTGAAAATGTCTCCAGACATTGCCAAATATCCTCTGGGGGCCAAAATCGTACCTGGATGAAAGGCACTGATTACACAATTTAAGAGAACGTTGTTCGGTTGAGAATGTTTGGAGATGTTGCAAGAAGAGAAGGGGCTCAGAAATGATGACATACTAAGCTGGCCAAATCCTTGGTTTGGCAGAGGATCGGATTGACTGGGAAGTTCTCTCCAGGAATTAGGGGGGTCAGACTGGGCTCCACCAAGATCTGGGAACACCATGCGGATTCCACACTCCAGGAGCTGGGATAAGGAGTATCCAATACCATCAGAAGCAGGGGGGTGCGATGGGAAAAGTGACAGACATGGTTCCAGCTGGCCCCCACTGTTAGCAGCCTCACACGCATCTCAATCACAGTGATCGTAATGGCCAACATTCACTAATGCTCACCGTGTGCCAGGCACTGGTCGTAATATGTAGTTACTCATTTAATCCCCATGACGAGACTATAAAATAGGACTACGTCTACCCACATTTTATGCGTGAGGAAACTGGGCAAGAAAGGTTAATAAACAACCAAGATTACACACAGTGCAGTCAAGATCAAAATGCAGTCTCTGAATGACTCCATTTTATCTCTCCGAGTCTCAGTCTGAAAATTTTAGGATTCTAGTGGGTCATTAATTCAACATACATTTATTGAACATAATTAAGTGCTGGACAGCGTCAGGTATGAGCCCTCTCCAGGAACTTAGAGTTCCAGAATAGGGTAGATAAGACAGGCACATTTTTATTTTTAAAAAATTCATTATAATGGCCCCTATTAACCGAGTACCTATGAGATGTCAGTCATGTCTTAGACATTTGACCTGAATTCATCTTAATCCTCTCAAAATGCTGTGGGGCCATTATCACCGTTTCTCAGAGAGGTGACGTGGCTCGCCCATAGGCTATCAGAAAAGTAAAACCAGAGAGGTTTGGACAAAGTACTATTGGAGTGGGGGTGGTGGGCTGCGAGAGTCTTATTCCAGGCTCAAATGAGTCACCCTCCCTCTCTGTCATTTGGGGGAGGCCAGTGCAGACCCCAAATTCTGAAAGGTTGGTTCAGGTACAGGAGAGCCTTCTGCGGCTTCAAGATGGTTGGAAACACAAGTTTCTTTCTCTCTTTCTTGAGAGCATGTGTGGGGCGAGAGAGACACGGACTGGGTGGCTGTTGTGTGAGCTGGTGGCTCCCCTGGGTGCAATCATAAAGTGATTGTCTCTTCCAGACTTGTTCCCAAGAATGGCCAAAAGGCTTAGGCATGGTGGGCGACTTCTTTTCCTCAAACACCAAATGAGGTGCTCCCACCTGGCATCCTGGGGCTTGCTGTCCCTCTAACTGCTCTGCCATATCTACATGGTGACACGGTCCTTTTCCTAGGGCTTTCCTCAATATGGTGTTCTCTTTCCAATTCCAGTTCCCCGTCTCCCATCACTTGCCAAACATCCTTTGTGATTCCTCCTAGAAGCCTCCCCATTCTAAATGGCAACTCCTTCCGCACTTGGTTTATATCTTCATTTCATAATTCTTGTTCACATCTATGTCTCCCTCGGTCTCTCCAAAGATCCTAAAGCGCAAGGATGTGGTTTTATTCATAAACTGTATATCCCATTGTATCCAGTTGACAACAATATTCATTCAATTATTCACTCATTCTACAAATATTTATTGAGTACTAGTCAAACAATATGCCAGACATTGGAGTAGGTAAGTTTTCTCTACCCTCCTGGAATGCATAGCCTACTTCAAGAGAAAAACAATCTAACAAAATGTGTGAGAGTGTTTTAAGTGTAATAAAAGAGGTACATCCAGTGAAACAAAGGAGGGACGCCATCTCTATAGGGAGGCAGGAAAGAGTTTCCCAAGGAAATGCTCCAGTTAGATCTTGCAATATACACCTAAGTGGGAACTTGCCAGTCAAACAAAGGGGGTGGTGAGAACAGGCTTCCTGGGGAGTGGAGCAGCCTATGCAAAGACTTGTAGGCCCAAAACTGTGAGGTGAGTGCAGGGATTGCACAACTGGCAGGGATAAAGGGGATGAGGCTGAGAGGTGGGGACTGAGGGAGAGGGTGCAAAGGATTCTCTATGCCCTCCTGATGAGTGTGTGTTTATTCTGATAGGTTATATGGAGTGGCTGTCCAGCCCAGAGGCTAAAAGCTTGCCACCATTCATAGGCAGAGTCTTGCAGCCACATTTGTCCTGCATGAACCCACATCCTTGAGAAGAACCAATTGGACCAGAGATGGACATCTGATATGAATTAGACCAACCCCAAATCCTCATCCCAAGGTTTAGACTTGGTGAAAAGAAAGAGTTGAGCCAGTCTCTTCTTGTGGCTAATATCTGACCTGTGAAATCATGGGGTTAGCTCCCTTTTTGGCTCTTTAGGGTGAGTCTCCAGGTAACTTCTTATCCTTACCATTTGGCTACCTGACTTGCAGTGTGTGGGTGAATTCCTTCTTTGCTCAGCAATTCCCAAAAGATGGCTCCTTCCCACCACCTCATAGTCCACAATGAGGATGCTTGATGCCTGTCTACGGAGGAGGGGGCCAGTTACCTCCATATTCTGGAAGCAACTTGCCTGCTGTTCCCATACTAAATGCATCACTCTGAGGGAAGTCTGAGCAATTCTTTGCTAAAGGATTCGGTTTAGGTGCTAAGTCCCAAATTACACAGTGGGCTTTGGTCTCTTCACTGGCACCACTCAGAGTGCCTACTACCTGAACTCTGAAGTTCCTGCCTCCCCCTAATGCTCTTCTTTCTCTCCCACCCTTCCTTCACCCTCTTCCTGACCCCCTTCCCCCTAGAATACTGCCGTCCTCCTGCCTTCCTTTCCATTCTTGAATCTACTCTCTCCCATGTAATGGAAAAAAGCAAGTCTCCATGCATACTAGTCTTTTCTGGTGCCTGGCAGATTTTCCAGCCTCAGGCTCTCCAAGTCAAGGTCTCTTCTCTTCCCTCTTGGTTACTGATGCCCCGTAGTGGGCAGCTCCAACTCAGGGCCAGCTGGCAGGGCTGAGGAAACTGCCTTTTTCCCGTGGATGGATTGGAGCATCTCCTTCTACTGAGAGTTTCTGCAGCTGGCTGTTCCCTAGAGTACTTAAAATGAAACAGATCTCCTCACCCCAAGAATTAATTTATCTCTAAAACAGCCCCCTGCTGTGTACACATCCTTCTGATCTACATGAGAATTTAATATTCCTCTTATTAACATAACTTTACACTTATTTCTTGTAAGCTAATACCCTGGCCTCGTTATGTTCTTATTTGTCCCTTTCTTGCCCAGAGTTAAATCATAAATCCACTTAACTTGACAAGGAATGCTCATTCCAAGTCCCATTTGTGTTGGAGGGCCAGCTGGTCTCATTTTATTCCACTGTCTGTAAAAGCTTAGAAACACTGAAGAGGCCATAACCCACCTGCCCTGAGCATGAAGGGGCATAGAAAGCAGAGAAGAGAGAGACTAATGAAGAAGACACTAAGGAGAAGCAGAGAAGAGTGATGGATGTGGGAATACAGCCCAAGTTCCAGGCAGCACTCTGGTTTCTGTTTCCAGTGCCTTCCTGTCCTCGGGTGGCTGTGGCAGAGATGCCAGTCACCGCAGCTGTACAACCTCCCCTTCTGTAGCAGTGGTAGAACCCTGGTTTTTAGAGGGGCATATGGCTGCCCAGATTAAAGACTACATTTCCCAGCTTCCTTTGCAGCCCTCTGTGGCCATGTGACTATATTCTAGCCAATAGGATGAGGGTGGATTTGATGTTTATAATTTTTGAGTTGTTCCTTTAAGGCAATGTATTGCTTCCTTTACTCACCTTACCCCACTTTCTGGTGACTGGGTTGCACTTCAGGAGAACAATCCCTAGGGATGGCAGACCAACAAGGTGGAAGGAGCCCAGGTCCTGGGAAAAAAAGATGTTACCATACCAGCCCTGTCCTGCTTACCTCTGACTACTACCACATGGGAAAAGTAGCTGACTTCTTTCAGCCACTGTTTTATTAGGGCTCTATTATTTCAGTTGGACCTATAGTCTGATTACTATAGGTGGCCCTTAGGGGAAGAGGGGGAGATGGCTGATACTATCTTTTTGTGTCTTCTTGCCAATTCTTCAACTCAATCTGAAGTCACTCTACTGAAAGTGCTTAGAGCTGGAGCTGCCCACAGCGATGCTCGCACTGGGTGATGCCCACGAGAATGTGAGAAATGTGGGCATCCTTCAGAGGGAGACAGAGATGAAAGAGAGAGAGGCCTAGCAGCATCTGAGGTTCTGGTTCCGGCTGGTGCCCGAAGCTAGATCTACCCCTACACTTTCTGCGGTTTCCTTACATTGCCCGCCGACTTGCTCTTTGGGAATTAGGCTCACTGGAGAAGAAATTCCTTTTTTTCCATGCCACCAGGAATTATAACTCCCATAAGCTATCATAAATTCCCCTTGTCCTCACTTTTGCCCCCTAAATTTGCTGAATGTCTTTCTTATTGTTAGTTACTAATGAGTTCTAGCGTAAAAAGGGAACCAGTGGTGATTTTCAACCAGACGAGAGAAGCGATCAGATTTGCTTTTTACGATGTCCATTTGAGGGACTGTGCACACATTTATCTAAGGCAGAGTTGACTCCCCAGCTGCCAGGCCTGGGCAGAGAGGAGTCTGCCAGGCAGGCCCTGCGAAGTTGCCTAAGCTTCAAACCTTCATCACCTCCAGGATGGAGCAGCAGCTCTCATTCCCCAAGGATGCCTGAGGGCTTAGGCCATAGCCAATGCCCCTTCCCTGAGAATAGTCCCCTAGAGTTTGGGTCAGAAGCATGTGGGTGAGGATGAGGCCATATTTCAGAGAAAGGCTTTGCATGCATTTTGATTCAGTAAGAGTTACTGAAGTGGAAAGGTTAAGAAACTTGCTCAACATCACACAGCTTTTTTTTTTTTTTTTTTTTTAACTGGGAGGTCCCAGGGATCGAACCCAGGTCCCTCCATATGGGAGACAGACACCCAACCACCTGAGCCACATCCGCCCCCTCACACAGCTTTTAAATGGAGGTCCAAGACTTGAAGACAGATCTAAGTCTTAGCTTCACCTGTCCAAATGGTGGTGATAATTTCCACCTCACCAGATTATTATGCAACTTGAGATATTGTATATTAAGCAGATGGCCATGGCAAATTCTCAATCCATGGGAGCTGTGATAATTTTTAAAGTAATTCTGATTACTAGAAAACTCACTGGAACCAGCCATAGGAGGTTGGTCCCAAGAGCTAGGAGGCAGGGATGCCACCTTGCAAAAGTCCATGACTTTAATATGAAGAGAGGGAGTCCCCTATAGACTAAGCCGCTGTCTGCAGGCGTCAGTCCTGAGAGGCGAACAGACAGAAGCAGCCCAAGGGGCGATGCCACTTTGTAGAGCTTTGCCCAAGGAAACAACCATTTCCCTTTTCTCTGGGAAACGGAGGCATTTTAGCTCAGAGATTTTCTCTCCCCAAGGCGACCCCAGCTCAGCAGGGCGCCGGGTGGGTGACATGCTTCGAGCTGCCTGCAGGTTCTTTGATGCTGCAGCTGCTTCCCCTCTGTGCTGCACCCCGGGGGCTTCTCTGCAGCTGGACCTAAGGTAAAGCTTTAATCAATGCTTGGAGAAGGGCACCCACAGCCGGAATTTGGATTCTTCCTGGCAGCTGTGGCGAAATCGCAGGTGTGGTGGGAGGAATCTGCCTGCGGTCACTCCCCTGCTGAAACCCTCCTGCATCCCACTTTGCCTTTTAGGCGAAGGTCAAGCTCTTTAGCATAGGGAAAGGCCCTGTGTGGCAGCAGCTCCCACCCGGGGGCTGCGGCACCCGCTGCGGCACATTGCTGGATGCAAACCCTTTATAAGAAATCCCCGAAATTTGATCAGCGTTTATATGGCAGCATAAACCAAGGCCCGAAGGCGCATGTTTGAGGAACAGTAGATGGTTGTTAGGCAGATTTGCAAGCTGAAGATGAATACTGCATTTCTACGGACAGAAGAGGGAATTTTGAGAGGCAGCGTGGGCGGGAGAGAAGAACTAAAGTAGCTGCTAGGGGTGAGGGACTGGGAAGAAAAGACAGAGGTGGTTAGTGGGGGAAATCAATGATGTTTCAATTGTATGTTGTGCAATGTCTTCCTCCTTCCCTTTTCTCCACTGAATCCAGAGTAAACCATCCACTTCTTAACAGCAGGTTGTGGAGTGGATCCATTTGGGGGCAAGTGTTGAAGTGCTGAATTTGGCCTTGCCGCAGGTGAGAGTCCAGCTTGGAGGTTGCCTAGGTCAGGTCCCTGATAGCTGATTATGTTTGCAATTTATTTTTGCCACAACTTAGAATGACACTGCAAATAGAGATGAATTTTTCTCTGCAACACGAGAGGCAAACAGCCTCAATGTAAGCTCCATAAAGGTAGAACGTGCTGTCCATTATGTTTGCTACTGTTTCCCCAGTGCCTGGGACAGTACCTGGTAGATGGTAGGCACCAAATCATGATTCTCTGTGATCTGTCCTATCTATCCCTCACCTCTTTTCCCAGCCAGTTCCACATACTCTGTGCTTTAGCTCTACTGACCTGCCTCCAGCTCTTGGGAGATGCACTCCTTAATTCATTCAACAAATATCTACTGAGTTTCAGTTCTGTGCCAGGCATTGTGTTGGAAGGTGGAGAAACATGAAGTTATATACCAGTGGGTTGAAAGCACATCAAGCCAATAATTAGGTTAGTAAACCTAAAACTGCAGACTGTGACAAATGCAATGGAGGACAAGTACGAGGGGCTGTAAGACTCTCTTATAGTGAGATTTGTTCAAGTTTGAGGAGGATTGATCTGACCTCTGGAAGTCCACAAAGCCACTGAAAGAATGAAAGAATTATCAGTGTGGCCAGATTCATTGAGATGGGGTTATGTTTCTACACGAGGTCAGGGAAATCAGCAGAGATCAGATCCTGCAGAATTTTGGAAGCCATATGAAATGTTTTGGTTTCTATCCTTGAAGCAATGGGGAGCCACTGAAGAATTTTAAGCGAGGTGGAGATGTTTGACATGATCAAATTTGCTTTATAAAAAGATCATTCTGGCTCCAGAGCTCCTTTGAGCTCCCTGCCATTTGTCCCTGCCTCCAAACCCTCCCCTACCCAGTCTGGGGCCACGCGATTACTTTGTCAGTAGTGAGGACAGCCACAATGGGTAACTGAAATCTCAGCCATGTATTTATTGACACTTGGCTGTTGTTCATAATGAACTCTCAGCTTCCCTAGGGGGCTGAAGTAGATTTGCCGAGAAGAGGAAGGGGCAGGGAGACTGTGAGGGATGGAGATGGGGCTCTGGTCTTCTCTTCTCACATCTGTCTCCCTCTATTGATGCCCGGTGCCTGGATGATGTATTAGAATTCAATAAGCCTCACTTCTCTTTTCCTAGAAAGGGAAGGGCTGGCAGGAGGAGAAGCAGCCCCCTTTGCCCTCAGTGAAGGGGGAAGCAGTTCAAATGAATCATTCTGTTAACTGGCAGGGGGAACCCATGGCTGGTGTGAGGCCATTGCCATGTTATTAATTCCAGTTCTCATCCACGAGACCTGCAAGCCCAGAGTCCAGAGAGATGGCTGGGCCATCACAGTCTCTTTGGCTCAAGGAACCAAGGTGGAAAGCCTTTTTCTCCCTCTGCCTGGGACGTTGTTTCCAGGAGCAAAGTCCCAGCAAAATGAGGGGAAGCTGGCACTGCATGTATCCATCTGATGCTTCTGTTGTGATAATGGCCTCCAGTGATGGAGGGCTTGCCTTGTGCCTGATTTAAGAAGCAAGACGGACATTTGACTTACCAGAACTGCTTTTCAGAGGTTACCCTTGTTAATACTCTGGTTGGTGTCCAGGACTGAAGTTTATTCCTGGAAGCATGTGGGTGGCTTAAGAAGATTGTTCTGGTAGGCGATGGGGCCCAAGCATGAGTGACGGTAAGAGGCAGGCTGGAGCAATATGGTGGAAAACCACTTGCTTTCCCAGGACTCCCTCCCCCCAGCAACTTTCAAAGTTTCCAAAGAATCACAAAAGGGTTATTTGGGGCTAATTTGATTTCTCATATTTACTGGAGAAGACTTGTCTCAGCATCTCAGGTTTTGCAGAAACCCAGGTAGCATGCCTGGGCTGACTCTGGACCAAACTACAGCATCTGGAAGAATGTGATGCACTGATCAGCTGGGCCTGTGTCACATGCTCAAACGCTGGGAAAGGGGGTGGAGTCCCACCAGGCCACGTGGGCTGAGAGAGTGGGGGGCGCTTCTCCCAGGCGAGCGTCCTTGTGACTTACCTTTTCTGTGTCTTTTCTGCTTTTGCCTTGTTTCTCTCTTTCCTGTTTCTTCCCCTACTGCCATTAATAGTAACCAAAGTTACCCATAACCGGGGTCTAAGATGTCAGGCCGTGTGCTAAGTAGTTAATGGTAAGCTATCTCATGGATTCTCAGATCAAGGCCCTATGAGGAAGGGACTTCTTATCCCTATTTACACAGAAGGAAATTGAGGCACAGAGAGCCTACACAATGTGCTCAAAGTCATGACCCTGGTACACAGCAGGGATGTACCAGCAGAATTTTAAACTCAGGTGTGCCTGGATCCAGTGTCCAAGCCCTTGGCCGTGTGCTCCTCCCCGCCACCGAGGTGCTCCACATTGAAAACTCTGCCGGGATAGAGCTGCTGATTGGGCTGGCTGTCCCCACTCACTTTGGAGAATTCCTGAGCTCCCTTAGTTGGACTTGCAGTGCTGCCAGGGTTGGGACTCGGATCGCTGGTCCAGTCCTTGGTGGTTGGGGGGGCAGCTTACATGACCCAGAGCCCAGGGAGTTGAGTGGAAGAAGCGCCTACGGCCATTTTCATAGATGCGTCCAGGGAGGGAAGTGTCTGGGGAGGCAGAAGGCAAACCTGCCAGGCCCAAGAATTACGCAATGTTCGACAACTTCTTCTTTTCAGGCCATAGGATATTAAAGCTGGGCCAGTGTCCCCATTTTAAGGCTGGGAAAACCGAGACCCAAAGAAGGGATATGATTAGCTAAGGCATCACACTGGAGGTTAATGCATGAGGTTTCTTTCCACCGGGAATGATTGCTCCCCAACCCCAACCAGGAGAGAATCTGAAACGCCCTCACCTGGTTGGTGACTAAAAGGAATTTGCTGGTTCCCTCTTTCCTACCTGCACTGGCTCTGCCCACCCTTTCAGAATTGTCAAGAAAAGGCTGTGTACAAAAAAATTCCAGTCTCCTTTTGATGTTTTATTAATGGAGACTGCTGGTTTTTCAACCATTTTAATTGGGGCTGAATTTTACTGTAGTCAAACCCCAGGGAGCATCTAGGAAAGGGAGCTACTGAGCAAAACTGAGGATCAAATGAATAAATTAATGAAATATCCCCATATAGGTAGCTTGAGGCAGTTGGGCCTGCAGCCCCTCGTTCCCTGAGATGGGGATGGGAAGCTGGGAGGAGGGAGGCAGGAACCGGGAGCACGTGTAGGTGAATTTGACACCAGGCACCAGTTCTTTTTCAGCCAAGGATTCAGTTTCCTTGGCTAAAGGTAAAATGCCTAGGGAGACCTTTCTCTGGTCACTGCTGCCCCATCTTCACTCCCAAGACATACAACATTGCAGCTATTTTCTCTAATAAATTTCTTTTATTTAGCTTTTATAGCCTGCTTACTTTTTTGATAGGCACTATTCTCAGTGTTTTAAAACTAGCAACTCATTTAATCCTTGCAGCAAATCTGCAAGGTAACTATTACTTTATCCTCATTTTGCAGTTGAGGAAGCTGAGGCAGAGAGAAATTCAGTCATTTGTACACAGTCTTATAGCTGCTAAGTGGCAGAGCTGGAATTCAAGTCCAGGCCTGTTAGTCCAGAGTTGATGTTCTGAACCCCTGCACTTCGCCTCTTTATATGTGTAGCTGACCCCTTGCTGTGGGAGCCTAGGGCCCTGAGATCTGGGGTCCCTCTGTATCCTCAATCCTCAGCCTCCAGTTGGGCCCTCATCTCATCAGCTCAGGACCAGATCTTAACTCTGTGCTTTATTCCCTGCCTCTGCAGTTCAGAAGAGCATCTCTGGCTCCTGACCACCTGGCTTTGAATCCGGGGTCTGCTGCTTGCTAGCTGTGTGACCTTGGATGAGTCACTTAACTTCTCTGTGCCTCAGTTTCTTTATCTATAAAATAAGGATAATAATAATAAATAACATAATAAATGAGTTAATATGTGAAAATCCTTGAAAGAGTCCCTGGCACATGGAGAACAGTAAGCCTTTGATTTGTGATTATTGTTATTATTACAAGATTATTATTTTTATACTCTGCCTCTCAAGAGGTTTCAGATTCTCTCAATTCCTGACCTTGAGGTGACTTTCTTTTTTCAGCCCTGGTGTGCCCCCAGACCTCAAACTTGAGCTGCTCCATTAGCTTTGAACTTTGCCATCTCAGTTCAATCCTGATGCAAACTCACCCTTCTGTGTTTTGGCTGTTTGGTGAGCACCTTGTCTGGTGGCTTAGTTTGTCAGAGCTGCTTTGACAAGTACCACACAGTGGATTGGCTTAAACAATGGGAATTTATTGGCTTACGGTTTGATGCTAGAAGTCCAAAATCAAGATATCAGCAAGGCTTTGCTTTCCCCCTGAAATCTGTAGTGTTCTGGCGCTGGCTGTCGGCAATGCTTGGGGTTCCCTGGCTTGTGTCTCTGCTTCCCCTCGCATAGCGATGTCCTCTCCTTTCCCAATTCTGTGACTTCTGGATTCTCTTTATAATACTGTCAGTAATTTGGATTAAGGCCTACCCTGCTTCACTTTGCACACTTTAGTCAAAAATGGCATCTTCAAAAGGACCTATTGCAATGGGTCACGCCCATGGGGACATGGACTAAGAACATGCCTTTGTTGGGGTGCAGAATTCCACACCTGTTCTCTCGCCCTCAGAATCAGTACTATCCATGGCTCCAGTGGCTGTTATGGGGCAAAGACTTTCTGGTTTCCCAAAAGGGGTCTGTTGATAGAAATAAAGCAGGCTCCATTTCTAAGAACTCTGGAAATCAGTCAACCAATCAAGTAATGATTTCTGGGAACTTTTAAATTCCAGGCACTGTGGGAAGATGAAGAATATAAGAAAACTCTGTACTTAAGGATATTTTGACCCACTTGCAGAAACAAACAAGGGAAAGTTTGCTAAGAAAAAAAAGACAGCATATACTGAACGAGGAGGAATAGCTTGGGGATTTGTTGTATGGACTCTGGAGCCAAAATGCCCAAAACCTAGCTCTGCTGCTTATTAGCTGTGTGGCCGCAGGCAGATTAATCTGCCTCTCTGGGCCTGAGTAGATACATGCATAAAATATAACGTGAGGATGAACAGAAGTCCCCACTTCATAGAGCAGTTGTAAGGATTAAATGTGGGGGTGCATGTAAGGAGCTGAGGACAGTTTCTGGCTATACAAGGATTTGCTGTTATCACCAACAGATAGGAAGTCCTCTGGCTTAGCATATTATAACCTTTTGGAAGGCAAGGAGCCTTTCTGTCTTGCCTATCTAACAATCACCAGTGCCTCGTAACCTGCCGGGCATTTAACAGGTACCTTCCTGGTAAACCAGTTTTTGAAGACTAAATAAGAGTCTAGGAAAGAGGGGAGATTACTGGCAGACATGACAGAATACTTAGGAATCTATGTTCAATGTCAAAAACGACCCATGGCTTCTTAGCAAACTTATTAAGAACCATCTAAGTCCTGGATATTATGTACCCCCTCACAGGCAGAACAGAAAACCAGGCCTGTCGCCAACATCAATATGGTGATAATGATTATGACAATAATTAATCAAAATACACATCATTGGTCGAGCACTTGACAGGTGCCTGGCACTGTGCTAAAAGCCTTACGTGTGTCGATTCATTTAATTTTATTTATGACTCAACCTGCGAGACAAATCCACTAACACAATACAACAATAGCAATAAAAAACTCACTTTTAAAAACAGCAAAATGTCAACAAGTGCAAATGAATCCTGTGATAATTGAGACCATATGGGAGGTGGGGATGCCGAGAGGAGTCAGGTGAGGACAACTATGGAATTCTGATGAAACATCTGCATCCATGATCCCGCCAGCCCGTTAATCATCTGGACCCTTGCCGCCTGAGCTGTCAGTTGCTTTGGGTCTGCATCTTTCTGCTCTCATTCTTCAAAATTCACCTTCAACTCACTTAAAGCACAGATCTTATCCCACTAGCTACTTTTTCCAGGCATGTGTGGAGGGATGACAAAGGGGATGTTTGCAAATGCCTGGGCCAACCGGCTTCCACTGAGTCGGCGCGCTCATCTTCCGTCTTCCGGGCAGTGCTCAAAGCTGGCTAATTGGATCCAGGACAGGGTTACAGAGGTGGGCACCCAGGCGTGGTGGCCTGAATCAAACCCCAGATTAATTAAAAAGTGTCCAAGTGGATTGAATATTTCATGACCTGAGGGTTGAAGTCAAGGTCTCTTTGGAATAGAAATCAAATGTGAATGTGTGTTAGGGGTGGGGGGTGGATTGGAAAGTCAAGGAGGGTACAGGGAAGAGAGAGAGGGAGGGAGAAAGAGAGCAGATGCGTTAGCCCAGATGCAGCTGATTCTCATCGACCGCACTGAGTGTTCTCAGGGCTTGATAGACTCTCCAGAGGATAGCTGGACTGCAGTAGAGCGGGGCCCTTTGAGAACTCCACGAGGGAAGGTAGAGCGTGCTCCTGGACACCCCATACCAGAAGCCTGGGGCCCAGAAAGGGTCGCCCAGGATCACTGGGGTCAGGCGGTGGAGCTGAGACGCGAGCCTGGGTCTCCAACTCTGTCCTAGACTCTATAGTTCCCTCCTCCTGAGTAACCGGTTCCCACAATCTCGGGGGACATTTCTTCTTGAAAAAAATTTTTTTTCCATTTCTCTATCAAGGAAATTGTTTGGCATAGAAGAAAGAACACTAAACTGAGAGAAATCGTGGATCTCCTTGGGTGGCTGCAGGGGGGTGGTTCTTTCTGCTCCCCCTGCTCTCTCTGGGTCCCTGTTGGTGTGTGTGTGACCAGGAGGAGGGACTCTGACCGTCTCTGTGTCCATCTGTCTTTGTGTCCATCCGTGTCTCCTCTGCCTGCCCTCTGCTCACGCCTCTCTCTACCCTCCTCTGCCTCTTCTGAGTCCTTCCAGCTGTCTGCCTCACTTTCTCAGATCCCACTCACCTTTGCCTTCTCTCTGCCCTTTTGTCCCTGCCCTGCCTTCTCCTCCCTTCCCATCACTCTAGCCTCTTTCCTCTCTTCTTTCTCTCTTTCCTCTTGCACTAAGGATATTTTTGGGGTGGCTTTAGTCCATTCCAATCAATAAGCATCTCTAGACCCCTACTGCAAGCCAGGCACTGAGCTGGGGGCCCCGTCCCTGTCTGCAAGTGGTTCTCAGTCACTCAGCTTTTAGTAAAGCTTTCCTCTTGCCCTCAGCCTGCAGTGTGAGCGTGGTCTCCTCTAGGGGGAGTGGCCGCGATGCCAGAGTGAGAGGGGAAGGGCAGGGCCACAGAGGGGCAGCTCTTGCCCACCTGGGAAGGTGACTGTGGGCTGCTCAGCGGGCCAGGTCCTCTCTGCCACCCAGCCTCTTTGGACATCACTGATCTGGCTTCCACGGTTCTCCTTTATAAAACGGGCATCACCTCGTAGCTTTTTTCAAGGACTGACACGTTACGTAAGTCGGTGTGGTCTGGGCCTTGTGATTCCACTTTTGGTGACTTCTCAAATAAAACACAAGACGGAGGGAGCCTCGCGGCTCTAATTATTTCGCCAAGGCCTTGTTCTGCATATCAATGTCCCTCCCCACACAATTCATATTCTATACGTCTGGCTGGCGGGGAGGGTGCCGAGGGAAATTACAAGGTTTTGCACACGAGATTTGTTGGCAGTTGGAGGGGAGACTATCTTTTTTCACTTGATAATCTCTTATTTATGGATTTGTTCTTTTCTTAATATTAATGAGACTTACTATCTCCATCTTATTTTGACAGCTTTATCAACACCTCCGTGGCTTCATTTCCATCCAGGTAATAGAACTGAGATCAAATTGAATCGGCATAAATAACAGGAACACCCGCTGGTTGGGATGCTGCAAACCCAAGGGGCTGGGTTGTGCAGAAACCGGCTCTTCTGGTGTGCGCTACGTTTGCTGGATGCCCTGAGATACAGAACCTTCTAATATGTCCACCACTGACCCACTGATACATGGGGTTTCATAAGAGACGTTTATCCTCTCTGGATTCAGGTTCTCTATGGAGTAGATACTTCCTTTTGAGGCAGTAGGTGCTGTAGGAAAAGCACAGGTTTGGAGTCAGACTGACCTGGTTTCAAGTCCCGGCTTTGTGATTTAATAACAGTGAAATTTCTCATCAGAAAAGAAGCAACAAGTTTTTAAATAACTACAAAATTTATCAAGCACTCATAAATGCTTGATTGATAACATCCCATTACCTCTCACAAACACTGTAACACAGATTTATTTTCTTGACGAAGAAGCGGAGTCATCCACACATACATTAGTGTTTGCCATAATTCAGTAATGCATACTTTTTATGTTTTTTGATTATGCATTATATTTCACAATTAAAGGTTAAAAACTCAAGTTTGGAAAGTCTGTGACATTTATCATAAATTGGGTCCCTGGAAGGGGCACTAGGAAGGGCCACACAAGTTGGTTACTGCCAGCTCCAGGGAGGGCCATCCACTAGACCAGGGGTCAGCAAACTACAGCCCTCAGGACATATTCAGCCTACCACCCATTTTTGCAAAAAAGGTTTATTGGAACACAGGCTTGTTTTCTATGACAACTGTCATGTTACATTGGCAGAGCTGAGTACATAGAGACAGTATAGCCTGCAAAGCCTAAAATATTTAATCTCTCACTCTTTGCAGAAAAAGGCTGCCAACGTGTGACCTAGATGACAGTTCGAACTTCCCTGAGTTGTTCGGCATGGCAGCTCTGGACCCAGGACTTCAACAAAAGTCTAGCTGAGCTCTGAACCACTCTGTTTTTCCTACCCTACAGGGTAAGCATGAGAACTCTCTTTCACAATTATTTATGCATGGGCCCAAAGATGTAGGGGGAAAGGTGGTCAATGTGGCACTGTCGGTCACAGGAAAATTTGTAAATTAGCTGAACATCCGTCTATAAGAGATATGGCTAAATAAAAGTGGTACATTCGTCCAATGGCAGATCATGCAGCCATTAGAATGAGTGAGGCAGACCCATGCATATTGAAAGCTGTCCACAGCAATTTGCACAATCATACATCTGTATAATTGTGTAAGCTCTATAGCTACTATATTCTCTTACTCTAAAATGCCAGTGACTTCAAGATGCACCATTGTTTTATGTGCCACTAAGAAGGGAACAGAATGTGGCCACTGGACAAAGCCTGCAATTGTAAGACGCATCCTTATTTCAGAGATGTTAAATTTGAAAAAAGGTACATGTCCTAAGCTAGATGAAATATAGTGTGTTTATGTATTTGTGCAAGCATGTGTGTATTTATGAAAAGGCACAGAATAAAGTGGATACACACCAAAGGATATAGATATTATTTCCAGAGAAGTAAATGGAATTGGTGTTAGGTGGGCGAAGATGAACTTTCACTTTTAATTCTTATGTCCCTGAATTGTTTAAGAGTTTTACAATGAGCTTGTTTTGCTTAGGTAATTAAACATCAGTATTTTTAAATGAAAAAAAAAAAAAAAGTCATTTAATTAGATAATACCTAGAAAGTGACGCATTGAGTCACAAAGTTGGCACAAAATTCAAGGTCAACCAGTTTCATTCTCTTCTTTCTGTCTTTCTGATTGTCCATCGGAAAATCATTCAATGAAGAGAGACAAAATTTGGGGAACATTTTCTGAAAAAAGGTGTATTATAAATTAAAGATGTCATTGCTACTTAGAAAATGCTTCTGTTTTCAGGTAGATAGCTGGTCGTTCTTAATCCTCCATTTCTGTTCTTCCCCGAAGAAATTCCTCTGTTAGCGATAGACTCTAAGGAACTTTACAAATATCACACTATTTAAAGAGATTTTGGATTCTTAGTTTCCTTAAAGAGTACCAGGATTTTTCCATGTGCCTTTATGTCCCACAGAAAATGGAAACAAGTGACTTATTAGCCATAACCACAGGAAATACTTTGTTAATATCATTTCAGTATGAAAAGAACATTTACACACAGTGATTATTTTTCATATCTATTCTCCATACTGCTAAAGGAGAATAGAGACAGGCCTGTTCAAATTGGCAAATAATCCCCAAATTATCTACAAAGGGGAAATTTAACTTGGAAAGTCCCCACGTCGCAAACATTGGCAGAGGTTACATTTTGTGTTGCTTTTCCCCATTTTGAATTGGTAGTTTGCCATGACATAAAGTGCATAAAAGACCTTTGTACAAGAAAGGGGGTATTTATATTAAAGGAATTGGGGCCATAGATTTCAAAGCTGTAAGGGCCTTTGGAAGTCATTTAGTCTAGCCTCCTGCCTTATGCAGAAATCTTGTGCTATGATGCCCTTGACTGTGACTCAGGGTTTGCTTACACACACCTTATATTCTTCAAAGTGCTCATCGCTTAGTTGAGCAGTGAAAGTGAAGTGTGATAAGCACCCTAATAGCAGTAAATTTGGGGCATGCCAGGGAAAATTGATAGTGAACATGGTCTGTAGAGTCCAGGAATACTTCCTGAAAATGGCAGCCATTATTGGTTGCTTTATCAGTGAGAAAGGCATTTGGCTGCATGAAAATATAATACTTGAGTAATAATGGTCAAATAAGAAAGAAAATTAGCCAATGTAATATTTAAAAATCCAGAGAAAGGCAACCCCAGGAAGACTTCAATGGCACAAGGATGTGATCCTTGTTCTACTCCACCCTTACCGGATTCTTGGCCTTTCATACTTCGGCTTATTGCCCCATAGTTGCAAGATGGCTGCCAAAGCTGCAGGATTCATGTCTTTATATGACCAAGTCTAAAGGCATGAATCAGAGAAGGTAGGTGAGGGAGTGCACTCTTTTTATCAAGGAGAAAAAGGCTTCCTCTTACATGTCCATGTCTAGAAATGGATAGCATGACCACTCCTAGTTACAAGGGAGACTGGAAAGCGAATATCCGCCTTGTTCAGCCTCTACACTGGGAGGTGGGCAAAGAAGAAGGGTGTTGAAAATGGCTATGGGTTAGCCAATTAAGTGCCTATATAGTTGCCAACTATATAGACTTCTTTCTTGATAACAGAATCTTTTTTGTTCAGGAATGTGATTTAGGGGAGGATGGGCCCTTTCCGGTCCCAAGGGATGAATCTTGATGGGAATAATAAGTCAAATTTCTCTTGCAAGCTAGAAATGGGCATAGGATGCAATTCTATGTGAGGAATAAGTCTCGAAGATAGAGATTATCCTCTATCTTAGAAGGGAAGGGACATGCTCTCTTCCCCTTTTTCAGAATTTGAACATTTTTGTTTGAGGTTCTGATGCTTGAAATTACTGCAACTATATTAAATCATGAAGGGACAAGCGTGATGACAAAACCCCACACACTGAAAATGGAAGACTGGAAAAATAGAAAGAACATATAAAGCCATCAGAATTCTGGAACTTTCAATCTCCATACTTTTGATGTGTGATGGTTATCTTTGGTTTGTTCAAGAAAGCAGACTTTGGGGCCAAGGGCTAAGGCGCCCTTATTAGAAGGTGAAATCTCAGAGAACAAGTGTGAGGGACAGAGAGAGTGAAACAGGAAAGGGGAAAGAGCCAATATGAAATAGCTTTATCAAGTTGGCTGCTGCTAAGTGTAACTGTGCTCTAAACTGCATCTCAGGACAGTGCAGCTGGGAGGAAAATGGAGATAACTTATCTACCAACTCTCATCTTCTATTGATCAAAGGTTTGCCTTTGGGGTGTTAGGTGCTTGAACCTTCTGGGTTTTGCTTGCATGGATCTTAACTCAGGTCCCACAAGTGTCGAAAAACATCAAGAGGGAAACTTGGGAGAGAGATGAGAAATATGTGGTGCAGGGGCAAGGATGAGTTGAGGTAAGTCAGATTTTACCTAATTCTGATGGAAACTCAGAGGTGGCTAGAATGAGTCAGGAAATACTGTGTTTGATACAGTCCACCCCTTGGCATCAACCAGATCCATTCTTGGACTCCACTATTGAAATGAGATGCTCTTACTTCTTCCTTAGGATATAAGGTACAGTTCTGATCCATCACTGAGTAAACTCTCTGTAAAGACCCAAGGTAAGAAAGTTAGTGAAACAAACTATGATCTCTGATGTTATAGCTCATTCTGAGCTCATGATTCACGTCCATCATCTCTACCCTTCACTATCATTCTAGATTTCCCTCACCCTAGGCCAATACTTGTCTTGGGTTGATTCCCTGATGGAATCCTTGGGTGACTTGTCTTGGCCTGTCTGGATTGATTCTTTGATGGGGTGACATGGATTTTCATCCTTGAGAAGTCTGAGCCCTGTTGCCTTGCTTTATGGGCCACAGTTCCTACAACGTCCCAATTTATTGCTATCCTAGGTCATGAACATGCCAAAAGATGCCCCATTGAATTCTCCAGGCTCCAAACCTACCACTTTCTGCCCCATTTATAGTGGCAGCCCTAGCTCCTCATGTAATAAGAATCAAGTAAGCCCATCACCACAGGAGCTTCCAAATTCCCCCTGCACTGCTATGCAGAGAGTTTTTCACATACTGTATGTCCTAAGCCTTCCAGTCTCTGAGAACCACTTTTCTATAAGTAAAATTGTTCATTAATGTGTTTTTACTAAATAAATGCAGCCCCCTCCCTGACTCTCAACTCTTCATGTGAGAGTTGTTTTTTCCACACTTGATTCGGGAGAGAAGGAAGACATGGGAGTGGGAAGGATTTGATCAGGAGAAATTTCTCAGAAGGGATCATGATGGCTGAGCTGAGTTTTGAAGAGGAAATTGAAGTTAACTAGAGAAAGAAGTGAAGAGAGAGCATCCCTCTTGAGCACTGAGGCATAAGAGTAGATTTATATCCATCCCCTCTATCTCCCTCTTCCTCCTCATGCAGCATCTTTCAGCCTTCATCAAATCATTTGAGCCAGTAGATAAAAGTGGGGACCCCAGGGACCTAATCTGAAAGGCCACCAGCCCAGAGGCCACCAGCCATTGTCTCTAATGAGAACAGCGCAGGGAGCTCCTTTGAGCTGAGATTGTGCTCACTCCAAGGTAGCAATACTTAAAATGCTTTGGGCATTCCTTTAACTCCCTGCCAGCCTTACTACAGTGCAGAGGTTAAGTCAGCAGGCTTTGGAGCCAGGCTTCTTAGATTCGATTACAGGCACAACCACTTAGTAGTCATGGAATCTTGGCCTAGTCACTGAACCTCTCCATGTCTTGGTTTCCTTATCTGTAAAATTGGAAACCATCATTATTAATAAATTATAAAAGCACATTAGATAAGTCTGAAGATTAAATAAGTCATGTCTGTGTTAACTGCTTAGAAGAGTGCCAGGCCCAAACTAAGCCCTCATTTAATATTAGCTCTTATTGCAAATCCTCAATTTGGCTCATTGATAATGATAATGGTACCTGATATATCATGGCTGAGCCATGAAAATTAGCTCTGGCCTAGGCCAGTTCTACCTCACATGTTTTCGTAAAAGGAAATGGATCTAATGCCATCAATTAAGTTAATGAACCTGGCTTGCTACTAACTCAGACCTCTATGGCGTACAGTGGGAGCAAATTTGGGAACCAGGAACATAAATATGAGAAAACAATTTCTTTCCTGTTTCAAGGGAACACCCTCTATGCAGCAGTTGTCTGCCCAGCTGGGGACATGTTCCTTGGGTTTCCCTTGGAAGCTGCCAACTGTGTTGCCCATGGGAGCTTTGAGATACCCTGATGCCTGAGTCTCACCTCCGTGAATTCTCATGTACTGGTCTGGGCTGTGGCCTGGACTCAGGGAGTTTGAAAAACTCCCCAGGTGATTCTAATTGCAGGCAAAGTTGAGAACCCCTGTTTTCACAAATACCCATGTCTAGGTCACACCCCCAGACAAATAAGAATTTACTATGGGGGAGGCCTGGGTGTCAGTAGTTTTCCAAAGCTTTCCTGGTGATTTAATGTGCAGCAGGATTGAGAACCACTGTTTTCGATGCTCTTCAATTTAGGTCTAATCTTAAGTGCTGTTAAGGATTTTCTCATTTTGGTCATTTTTGTAATTTGCAATTACAAAATAAACACACCTATTTTTATAAAGAGTAGCTTTGTTATTGATATTGCTGCAAAAAACCCACAACTTTGGTTTGCAAGTCATGCATTGTTCAGCCCTCTGAAACTACTGTATTTATAATGTGATTTTTAAAAAATAATGCGAAGTTTCTTCATCTCACAAACTTCATGTTGTAATTGGTAGCAGATAGTTACACTTTTGCTATCCAGAATTTTTACCATTCTTCTGGTAAACTTATCCCTGGAATTTCCTTTGAGGAACTACCTCCCTTTAACTCTGAGCTTATGCATTTTCCCTGGCCAGGTGGGAGACGGGAGGTCCTGACTAATTTAAGCCAATTAGTATGTCCAGTCCCGATCGGCATAGTGATTGGCTCTAGGATGGGCACACAGTCCCTTTCTGGCCAATGAGAGCTGGACTCCAGTTCCACAGTTGGGAAGAGAAGCTTTCATCTCAGCTGGATGTGAAGGAAGGTGAGAAGGGGTAAAGCCCACGCTGCTGGCAGTGCACAGCCTGTCTGCAAATGAGGTGGGGTGTGCCCTGTCCCGGTGACTTGTTGAAAGCCGTGGAACCAGCAGGACAGACTGCTCTTTGACTTTTCTCGTACCTGGGTCAACAAATTCTCTTCCTGCAAAAGCCAGTTTGAACTAGAATTTTCCCTTAATTGCCACGAGGAGTCTAAGTGACATAGCAGAACAGAGTAGAGGATTTAAATAGCACAGTCTAGCGTTTCAAAGTAATTTCTTGCCTATTTCATTTGGTCTTTGCAACAAGGCTATGAAGTCAGTGTACCAGAGTGCTAGACTGTGAGCTCCATGAGGACAAGAAGGGAGGGGACTTTGTGCCCCATCACTGGTTGAGTGCCTCACGCACGGTAGGCCCTCAAAAATATTTGTTGAGAGGATGAATGAGTTCAAAGTTCTTTACAATGTGGTCTCAGCCTTGCTCCTCCCCTTTATCTAAATGACCCCCGTGTGAGTCCTTAACTTGGCCTGCCATTGCTGCCTCTAGGCTTTTGCCTGAGTCATTCCTTCCACTTAGAATAATTTATCTGCTTCCTCTGCCTTTTGGATTCTTTCCCATCCATCAAGACCCAAGTTAAATGGGTTTCCTTTATGACGCTTGCTTTGGTTCCCACCAGTTTGATAAGCTGTCTTGGCTTTCTTCCTCTCTAAATTCCTGTGGGTAAGGTGATAAGGGCTCAGACAGACCTGGGTTTGATTTCCATTGTGTCCCTTCCTAGCTGTGTGACCTTGGACAAGTCATTTAACTGTCCTAAGCCTGAGTTTCCTTAGTACAAAGTTGGTATGATAACAGTGCCAACCTCATATGCCTGTTGCGGAGGGCGCATGCAGTATACAGCAGACAGATGATCCCGTGAATGCTAAGCACAGAGAAGGCAATGATGCTGAGAGGTGATGCTATTATCCCTGCATTATGAGTTTCCTTGTTTCTTCCAAAGAAGGGGAGTGTCAAGGGTTTGAATGTGGCTACAAGTCTTCCCCGAGGTAAGACACTGAATCAGAGGAGGGAGGATGAGACCTCTTCACCCCATTACCTAAAAGCCAGGTTCATCCTTTCTGCCCCTGTCAACCCTGGGGGCTCTGACTTGGGCAGCAAGGCACCCCTTCCCTGCAGATCCCTGTCCTGGCCAGCCCCAGAGGCATATGGCACCCCCTTTCCCACCATACTGGGGGCCGTGGGAGAACAGTTTTCTTTATGATGCTGGCTCATCTGTTTTCTGCTTTTCTTATCAGTGCTGCCAATAATTATATTGGTCCCCTCTGCCTGCCTCTCCTCTCTGACCAGACTTCTGATGATATTTTATTGTTCTCTGAAATTACCTCCATGAGATTTTAAATAAAAATGAGAAATGGGCTCTTAACAGACTCCACGTTGGCTCTGTACAGTTTTCCCTTCCCTTCCCCATGCCACAATCAACAAAGTCAACACAGTTCCTGCTCACAGACCAGTTTGGCCCAGAGGCTCCTGATGATGAAGGGGTAAACATTGAGGGATTACAGCCAGGCAGTGCACAGACTGTTGACACACATAGTAGTAAAAAATCTTGGAATTTCACATTAAAATCCATATTTCTGGCTTCTTTTGAAAAGTCAGAAGAATTGGCAACACCATTCCCACATCTCTACATGGCAACATTAGGCTCTAGCTGAGTTGTGGCTGTCTCCTTTAGATGGGGCATGCAAGTGACAGTTCACCCAAGACCCCACTGCTCCCTATTGTCTCCCAACCCAGCCTGCTTCAGTCATCTGCCATGCTTGCTTTGTCCCTGAAGGCACTCAAATTTGCACTGAATTTTAATTTGGATTGAAATTGGATATGTCACATTGTAAATGCTGAATTAAGGATGGCTATTATTAGTAGTAATAATGGCAATAGTATTCAAAGAGCACCATCCTGGACTGGATAAAAAGAATATAGGACCTTTCCTGCTTGGTGGCATGGTAGGAACAGTGATAACTCAACCGTATATTGAAAACGGCACTCTTCCCTCCCCATAATCAGCACTCTTACCTTAGAACATTTTTAGCAAATTGCACAAAATCCTTACCCATAATAGAAACAGTGCATGTTGCAGCTATGTGATTATTATTATTTACCATCATCACATAATTAGACATAATTTCAATAATTGCCCAAACATAGAATACATGAATAAATATTCCTTAGGAAAACACAAATTAATGAACAGAGAATCCAAGCTGGTGGTGAAATCTGAAGGGTCCAGAGGGCACTTACTCTTTTGGGTCAGGCCAGGGTGACATGCACAGAGGGAATCATCGGAGATCTGGATGAGCCAGGCTTTTGGGTGACCTTGAGAATGGATTCGAAGTGGTGAGTTTTCATTGGTTCATTCTCTAGTAAAGAAGCTGTCTCCATCTACAAGGGAGAAGAATAATTTATCTGAGCTTGAACGTGTTTTCTATTAAACTGGTGAGTATCCTGCTGCAGCCCATCTTTCTTTTTGTCCTCAGTCACTCAACAGTCCTTGAGTAGCGGCCCTGGGCTCTAGGCGCTGTCCTTGGTGCTAGTGATACCGTGGGGCGCAAGACAGCCGTGGAGAGTGACCCGCTGGAGTTTACAATCTAGGCTACTTCTTACCTTGGCTCTGGGGAAGGAGCTTCAGTCTCATTCCACATGTACTTGTTGCCAGGCAGGGTTCTAGGTGCTGAGAAGTCAGCAGTAATCAAGCCAGGTAGGTCCTTCCTCTCTGAGTTCACATTAGAGGGAGGAGGAGTGATAAAATAAATAAGCAATCAAAGCAAGAAAATAGCAGGTGGTGACAAGTGCTATGATGAAAATAAAACAGTGTTAGAGGTACCTGAGGAAACACAATTGCCACAGATCCTGGCTTGTGGATGCTTAATAAAAGTTCTTTTCCAATTTATTTTTCCCTACCCAGGCACCCTGCATGATCTCTCCCTTCTCCTCCAGGGGTCCCCTTTCTTCTCTCCCTTTTAGTCTGGGGTTCTGGAGCCAGGCACACTTGGGCTTGAATCCCAGCTCTGCCACTGCTTGTGTGTTCTTGAGCAGTTTGCTTAACATCTCTGACCTCAGTTTCCTCATCTGTACAATGGGATTAAGAATAACACCTGCCTCTCAGGATTGAAGTGCAGATTAAATTAACTATTAATTCACTTAAAGTACTTACATAGTGTCTAGTACATATTAAGTGCTCAGTAAATATTTCTTTTTAAGTGAGTCTCTAAATCCTGCTCATGCTTGCAAGGCCAACTCAAGCCTCCCCTTCTCCATGAAGCATTCTGATTGCCACCCTCGTCTGCCCCCATTGCCACCACTACACACAGGACCTTTGCTGTTCTAGGAACAAGTTGTGTATCGCTGGCTTATTTTACCTACTAATTGTCTGTCTCGCCAAACCCAACTAAAGCTCTTTAGTCTCGTTGGCAACCCACCTTCCATGCACCTAACACCCTACTGAGCCCATGGTAGGCGCTCGATACATGTTTATTGATTGACAACATGTACATGAGTTGATTTTCTTTGCCCTGATGCCTAGTCATTTTCTGTAGATGAGATGAAGGGGAGACCTGGAAGAAAAAGTCTGAGCTATGTTAGGGTGTTAGGATTGCATTAGTAACCCCCTCCCTTCTTGCAGTGATGCTAACACATGTGTCTTAGGCTGTTGAGACTTTGGCCTCAGATTTACAAAGATTGCAATAGCTAACCCCCTCCTTTCTTGCATGAAGGAGAAATAAAGGATAATCGCAGGGCTTTCTTCAGCTCCATTTGTGTGTGTGAGGAGCGTTACACTGGCAGTAATTACAGAAAGGAAAGGAAATGGAATAAGTACCAAAGGAAGAATTAGTTGTACTCGACCTAATTAAAACCCTGTAGAAAGAATTCTTCTCTTATTTGGAGAGGTAATCTAACATGACCTTGAAGCCACTGTATTAACCACCGTACTTTTCATTTTAAGGAGAATAAATGGCAGAAAGATCATTTGGGGGAAGACAAACCTTCACTTGCTTTTCAGAAATTAAATGACCTTGATTTTTGAACCACTTCCTCTCAATGAAATTAAATTGCACTGAACTCTGTCAGTTAGCAAGGGGAAGCTGATCAAGCCAGAGGAGGGACTCAGGCAACCAATTCTCTCACAGGAGACAGGGGCTTTTCGGAGAGAGGAAGAGGGGCAGGGAGGTAAGGACCTTGGGCCTTTGGTCAAAGTTGGCCGAGTTTTTTCACTTTGTTAAGTAAAAAGTGTTTTGAATAAACATAACAGTTCTTCCAAAGTGGTATTTATATTATATCATGTGCCTGAATGGTAGGGATGGACTTTTCTACAGTCTAACACAGTTGAGAAAATTTCCAGACAGATGATTTGTCCAGAGAGAGTTTGCTCCATCAGTAACCCTAACAATTATTTATGTATTTCTGATTGTGCCAAGTCCTTTGTATACTTCATATCATTTAATTTTCACAGCTATTCATACTAGCTATTATGATTCTCCCCATTTTGCAGATAATGGCTCAGAGATGTGAAGAGTGTGGGCTGGAATCCAGGTCTGCTGGAGTCTGAAACCACCACACTCTGTTGCCAACCAGACTGGGTGAGATGGCTGCCCACAGTCTCGCTCATCACACTTCCATGGATCCCTTATGTCCCTCTAGTCATGTTTTTCTCAAGCAATATGTCAGAAGCCCTTTAATCTCCATGGGAGGTGTCTTGGTGGTATGTACTGCTCTAGTTTGGGAGTGGTGATATCTCCTGTAACCTGTACTCAGTGGCTCTTTATGAACATTGCTCAGTATTCATTGGCAGGTGTATGACAGATGATGCAGATTAGATCAGAGGAGGCATGGACTGATAATAGCTTTTCTATCCAAATACTGCCTGAGATGGCTAAGGAGAGAAATCAGTATAGTGCAGGCATTATGAGTGTGGGGTCTGTGTCCCATTGCCTGGGTTGAATCCTGGATCCACGACTTTGTCGTTGTGCAGCTTTGGACAAAGTTACTCTGTGACTCTAGTAACTTCGTCTTCAGAATGGAAACAATAATAGCACCTGCCTTATAAGTTGTCATGAGAATTAAAAGAGATATTTATGTAATGGGCATATAGTAAGTGCTTAGTGAATGTTAGCAACTAATATATAAATTTTGGTCCTTGGCCACTGGAGACGTCAGCTTTTGGGAGAAGACAGACATATTCAGTTTACTGTAATCTTGTCAGCAAGAGAGGCTTGTTTAGGGACGAATTGGGTTTAAACTGGTAAGGAGAAAAGAGAACTAGAGAGCAGGGAAGTGGAGGGCTCCACAAGACTTGCTGCATTCCCCAAATATGTCTCAGGTAGGTGTCCATGCAAAGAACCATTTGGTAGGAAGGGAAGGGCCAGACCAGAAAGAAAGAGAAAGAGCAATTTAGGAGAATCCATTCATCCTTCATCTTTCTGTACTTCTGTAATTCCACCCATTCATCCTTCTACTCATCCTTCCCTTCATCCCCAGTATAGCATAAAGGTTAAGAGGGTAGGATGTGGAGAGGGAGGATCTGGGTTCAAATCCTATGTCATTTATTACTTGTGTGACTTTGGGCAATTTTCTTAAATTCTCCAAGCTCCAATTTCCCCATTTATAAATTGGGAGTGTATCCCAAAGACAATGGAGAGTCACTGAAGCATTTCAAGCAAGGGGCTGGCCAGTCATATATTTGTGTTTTTTGCAAGTTTGCTCCATCCATTATGAGAAGGATGGAGGGAAAGGGGCAAGACCAACAAGAAGAAGGTCAGCTGGAAGGCGTTGCAAATAACCAAGGCCAAAGACCAATGATGTGAACGTGAACCAAGTAATGAGAGCTGTCAATTATTGTGTGCTCCGGAGGAGTCAGGCACAGTCCTACACATTTTGCCTGCATTACTTCTTTAATCCTCCTAATAACCCTAAGAGTTACATACTCTGTTACTATTTCCATTGTACAGGTATGGAAAGTGAGGCTTAGAAAGTTTAAGGAACTCTGCAGGATCAAACAATTGCAGAGCTGGGATCAGAATGCAGAAAATTTAACTCTCATATGAACTATGCAGCTCTGGGCTCCTCCTTGTGCAAAGACAGTGGAAGTGAGTGTGGGGAAGAGGGGCCATGTCCAAGAGATACAGCTGACGTCAAAGCAGAAAGATGGCATGACTAATCGATTTTAGGAGGCACTGGTGTGTATGCTGTAAGCTGGCTCTCTGGGGGGGAAAAGCCCAAATTTATAGTATTTGTCAATTTATAGGTTATAAATATTCTCACTCTTGCCAATTTCGAGTTACTAATACGCCATCACCGAATGTGGAGTTGGGAAGAGACGGTGAGAGGTGAGAGAGAAGGAAGAGTGAAAGAATGCTTCAGGCATCTCCAGCTTGTGGCTGAGTACAGGTATTTGTGACTAACTGTTATAGGTGGTTCCTAATCTTCCTTGGATCACACATCGTTTTGGTTTACACGGTTCTCCTGAAGCCCTTAAGCTACATTTAAAAAAAAAATCAGTGGCATTTAATACATGTCAACAATAAGTATATAATTTATCTCACATATCTCTGGCTTGGCCAGGGACTGGCTGATCTAAGCTGGGCTGGATTCAGCTGCTCTGCAATTCGTGACTCTCATCCTCCGTCTGGCCCCACCAGGCTCACCCAGGCATTGCCACTTGGCAATGGCAGAAACACAAGGTGGTAAATGGAAACATTCAAGGTTTCTTAAGGCCTGGGCTTGAAGCTGGCACCCTTTCACTTTCGCCTCATTCTGTCGGCCAAAACAAGTCACATGGTGGAACCCAAAGTCAACGGGCGGGAGGAACTGAAAGACCCATGGCAAAGAGCACAGGTGTGGGGAATTGGGGTTAATGATACAGTCTGCCATAGGGATTTGCTTCCAGGTGAGCCGAACGGACTCCATGCAGTCAAGTCTTACCACGTCCTCCCCCAAGGGTGGGCCTCTACCTACCCTCCTTTTGCTTCCTTTTCCCCTGGAGAGGAGAGTAGGGGGAGAGCCTAGAGGCTTGGGCCTCCTTGCTTTCCTCCTGTGCTGTTGGACAAGCTCTCTTATTCCACAGTTTAGAGACCTGGGTATGACATCATCCCTTCTTTGCCATTTTGACAAGCCAAGCGGCTTTTTCTCAACTCAGGGTTTCCAGCAAGGCCTTCAAAAAGGTGCTGCACACGCAACTTTCCCTAATGCATCTTAAAATTAGTGCCTTTTTTTTTTTTTTAAACAAATAGGGCTTATTTATACCACACACACAACCAACAACAAAAAAAGGAAGATAATTAGGTATACACACTGCAATCAAGCATATTGGGTTCGTTGGAATCATTAAACTTAATTACTTTCACTTGTTATTTCTGGGGGCTAAAATATCAGTATTAAATGCCAATGGAAGCTGCAGTATGTTTGATTTAGCTGAAAACAAGGATTCAGTAATTTACTGCCTCTCTGAGAGGTTTTTATCAAAGTGAGGAATATGCCGACTGCCTCCCCCTGCTCGTCATGGGGCCTGCTGGAAAACACCTTTGCCGAAGGCCAGAGATTTGCCTGTCTCCGTGCTCCATGTCGCCATTCCTGTCCAGGTCCATGTGGAATTAACCACAAGTGCCACCGTAAGTGCTACACTTATTCCATCTTACGTAATCCTCACAATTACCCCATTTTGCAGAAGAGGAAAATTAGGTTCTAAGCGGTTAATTTACCTGAGATCACAAAGCTTGTGAGAGGCAGATCCAAGATCTTCGCTAATGGGTACAGTTCCTGAGGCTAGGATTGGAATTATTGCTTCTTTTGCAAATCCCCAAATCTTTGGTGTTGGTTTCCCATGCCCACCTTCCTCTCTCTTCTCCTTAATAAGTCTTAGAAACTCTCTCAGCCTCTAGTTAGTTCTAATAAAAAGCCAAAGTTTATGAATGTTTGCCATGTGCCTGGTACTGTACCAAGAGTTTTAAATAGTTTGTCTCATGTAGTCCTCCCCCAAATCCTAAGAGGTAGGTACAATAACCGCCCACATCTTCAGAAGTGGAAACTGAGGCTCAGAAAAGTTGTTAACTTATATAAGGTGGCATGTTGAATTAGTGACTTAGCATAGAACCTGGCACATACTCAAAGTACACTGCACGTTTGTTTTTATAGCCATAGTTTATTATCATTTATCATGACTCTCAGCTTGATAGTTTTTCAGAGGTCACTATGATTCCCTTCCTAAACCATGCAGTGAGCTCCCCACTGCTTTCTACCAAGAATCCTCTGGGCCTCCCAAGGTCTTGGCTTGAGCCTGCATGTACAACAAATGACTTCAAAGCAAAGCAGGCATCCCTTCTCTCCCAGGCCATTAGATCTGGCTGTTTTCTCTTCCAGAATCTCAGACGAGAAGTTTTACACCTTGAGCAGGGACTTCCTTTGCCAGACTCCTAGGCATTTCACTTTCCCTGCCCCACCCCCACAGTCAGAGAGTTTTAAGAGCACAGGTTCTGAGATCAGAATGTCTGGGGTCAGTCCTGTCCTCTCTACTTGCTAGATGGGTCACCTTGGCAAGTTGTTTGAGAGCTCTGAGTCTGAATTTCCTCAAAAGTAAGATGGAAGACAGTAATAGTTCCCAAAGTTTAGGGTTATTGTCAGGTGTAAATTAGGAAACTCATGAAAATTGTTTAGTGCTTGCTATAGTATATTCTCATCATATATTGTTATTATTACTATCATATTATCTGTTGATTTGTCTATGTGTCAGGCTCCAAATCAGTTAAGAATTTTAATTAGTCAGGATTTGCCAGAGAAACAGAACCAACAGAATAGGTAGGTAGGTAGGTAGGTAGGTAGGTAGGTAGGTAGATAGATAGATAGATAGATAGATAGATAGATAGATAGATAGATAGATAGATAGATA
>JAKSZT010054576.1:11471679-11489099 GCA_026826555.1 Tolypeutes matacus | reverse complement strand
ATAGATAGATAGATAGATAGATAGATAGATAGATAGATAGATAGATATTGATATAGACATGTAAATATTAAGAGATTTATTATGGGAATTGGCTTATGCAACTGTGGGGTAAATCCAAATTTGGTAGGGCAAGCTACAGGTTGGAACTCAATCAAAGTGGAGTTGAATTCTGCAGGAGAAGCTGGCTGGCTGAAGTAGAGGTAGAAATTCTTTCTGTCTTCTGAAACTGTCAGTTCTGGCTTTAAGACCTCCAACTGATTGGATAAGGAGACTCCCTTCATGGCTAAGGGCAATCTCCTTTGTTGATTGTAGATATAATCAGCAGTAAATGCAATCAACTGACTATTCATGCAGATTGATCTAAGAAATACCCTCACAGTAATAATCAAGCCAGAGCTTGCTTGACCAAACAACTGGACACCATCACCTAGTCAAGTTGACACATGAACTTAACCATCACAAAATATATTCAGCTACTGGCAATAAACAGCTGACTGAGGTGGTTTCCTCAAATAGGGCATTCTTTTTCTCGCATAATAACAAGTCCAAAGAGGCGATCCAGGATGCCATGGCTGCTCACAATGCTATCAGAGACCCAGGCTTCTTCCATTTTTCAACTCAGTCATCCTTAGAGGTTGGCTTTTTCTTCATGGTTACAGAATGGTTGCTCCACCTCCAGCCATTGTATTTATCTTCAAAAGAAAAGAAAAAGGAGAAGGGGGAAAGTCAGGCGGCAAAAGCCCCTTCCTCTGGAGGGCCCACCTTGTTATTTGTGCAGGGTAACCCTCCCTGGGATCTATTACCAACAACTCACTGGACAGAACCATGCCACTGTCCCGTGGCCACTCCTTGCTCAAGGGAGCCTGGGAAAGACATTTTATTTCAGTTGCACACATGGATGCCATGAACAAAGCAGAGTTCTGATGGAAAAGGAAATAGAAGAATGGATATAGGGGAAAGGGGAGAATTGCAGCATGTGCCACAGCATCCTCAGAAAGGTCAGCGAACTTTGCTTATCAAATGCAGGGTGAGGTTTTCCCCCTTGGAAAGCTTCATTTCACTTTCTATTATCTCCTTTAATCCTCACACTATCTTTTGAGGAAATTACTCCACTTCCATTCCCTACTGCTCTCAAAGAACCTTCTCCCACTCAGCTTTTTACCTTCTCAGAATTGAGGAACAGGAGTGGGTAGGGGGTTGCTGTATCTGCTGTGGACATACCTGAGCAGTACTGACCTCTTGTGTGAAACTGCACATCAGCAAACCGGGATGGCTGGCTGGGAGAGAGGTTTGGACTGGGAGTTGCGATGGAGGATGGGTAGAGATTTAATTATGCGATTAGCTAGGTTTGGAGTCAAACTTCTCAACATGTTCCTAATTACTTGATCAGATGTACCACCTGCTGACCTCCTCTCCCCTACAAGCTCCCAGCACACTCTGTGGGTGCGGGAAGAAGAAGAGAGTCTGCTCACACTTGGAGAATGGCGCACACCATTAAGTGGGTGTGCAGGCAATTATCATATAAGCCCAAGGACCCTCTGATCATGCCTCATAATGATCAATTAGGGTTGGCAGATGAGGGCTGCTCAGAAGGGGGAGCTGTTTTATTCTATTGATTATGGGGAGGGGGCGCTTGGTACACAGTGGTGATTCCCAACAGCCATTTCCAGTGCAGATAAATTCTGTGTTCCACGCAGGAATAGAACAGAAAAGCAATAATAGCAGCAGAGTCTGGTCTATCCAGCTCAAAGATGACAACTGACATGTGCCTGTGAGGTTTTATTTTTTAAAAGAATTTTATTATAAAAATTATGTACAGCAATAATGCATAATAGCATTTCTTGATTGATTGTTATGAATGAAGCACTGTGCTCAAAACTTGACTTGCATTTCATGCTGACAACAACTTCATATTTCAGATGAGGGAAAGTGAGGCTCAGGGAGTTGCAGGGATTTGCTCAAGAGCAGGAATTGGGAGTTTTGTCTGACTCCAAATACTCTACCTTTAAACATTTATCATGCTATCCCCAATCCATGTCATTTTAGGAAAACTGGACAAAGCTGAAAATTTCAGAAGAAAATGATCACCCACAAATCAACCATAATCCCAATACCCAGGGGCAGTCTGTATGAGATGCTTTAGCCCTTTCCTCCCCTACTACTTTCTCAGCCATGCCTCCAGCCCCACTTTCATATCTCTTCATGTGCTTCATTCCCCTTCACCATCACCAGAGCGGTATACACCAAGGGTAAGGAGCTGACTCCTGGTGGACCTTCTGTCTCCCCCAGGTTTAGAATGGAGTCACAGGGACTGAATCAGCTAGCTGGGAAATGTCGGGTTGCTGAACTGGAAAGGCTGGAGGACCCCTAAACAGAAGCTGAATTATGGAGGGCATGCCCAAGAAGAGAAGCTGGGTCTGCAGAGAGCAGAGAGGATCAGAGGTAGATTTGAGAGAGCAGGTGGTTCTGATGAAGATCGAGGTGAGAGAGTGCCCCAGTTCACAGCTCCTGGAGACCAGCGTTCACTTCCTACAGTTGCGTCTGAAAAGCCAATCCTCTTTTAGTTTGGTCTTCCTTGAGTAGGGTTCTCTTCCTTGTGACCAAATGATCCCTAACCAAAATACAACTACTCTGAACATTTTGGAGTGTTTACTTTTTTCTTTCCTTCCTTCCATTCTTTTTTAAAGTTTTTATTGTGGTAACATATATACAACACAACATTTTCCATTTTAACCGCTCTCAAATTTACAATTCAGTTAATTACATTCACAGTGTAATGCTGCCATCACCACCTTCCATTACCAAAACTTTTCCATCACCCCAAAACAGAAACTCTGCATCCATCAAGCATTAACTCTCTCTTCTCCCTCCACCCCTAGTCACCCCCACTGTGGTACCTGCAATCTACTTTTTGCCCCCATGAATTTGTGTATTCTAGTTATTTCAAGTAAGCCTTCCTACAATTCTTATCTTTAACCTCAGAAGCAGAAAGCTGAGTTACTCATGCTTCCCAGATCATAGCAAACTGCCATCATTGGTTCATGCCATGCCCCTCTCATGTTATTTTATTTTTTTCTCATTCATCCCCAGTCCCTATTTCCCTTTACCCCCAGGCGCTCACTCTATTATTTATAATATATGTCCTTAACACATGTTTACTTGTAAAATATTCAGGGTTGTTTTCTATATGTATCTGATTTTCATATACTTAAACAGTAGTGTAAAATGTGTCTCATTCCATTTTCTTCTCTTTTTTTCACTTAACAGTATGTTTTAAGTTCTATCCTAGTTTTGTTTCCATGTATCTTCTCATGGTTTAAATAATCCTTTTTATATAATTTCACATGCCACTTCTTATTTTCACGTAAAGGTCTAATGAGAGAGAGTTTTGTTTATTTCAAAGCCCAATAACTTTCATCACACACCTTTCTCCTAGGAACTCATATTGGAAAAGAGCTTCCAAAATATCCAATATTGTGAGGTACTCTTCCCCTCAAGCCAAGCAAGGAGAAGTTTTGCACTTTTCCCTCCCAAGTATCACTGAGGAAGACGATGGACTGAATTGACAGAGGATTCTGGGTGTGAGATCAGCTGAATTCTCCTCTGCTTCCTGGATGGAAAGCTGGCTATTGGTGGGGATTTTAGGAACTAGATGGCATGGTGGACTTTATCCAAATCAGAGGTCCAGCCTTAGGAGCTCAGAGCTAAGGCTGGTGGATGTATTAACTAGGTCTCTTTTGATTGCAAATGACAGAAACCAAAGTTCAATTGGCTAAAGCTAAAGAGTGTACCTATTGACTCATGCTCCTTGATTGCCCACGACGGAGGGGCAGGCTTCAACTGTATCCAGAGCTGAAAATGAACTGAAAATAAAATCAGGCACCAGCCTCTATCTTTTGGCCCTGCTTTCTCTGTACTGACTTCATTCTCCAGCAAGTTTTCCCCAAAGAGGCAGGAATGGGCACAGGAAGCTCCAGCCTTACCCTCCATCTCCATAGCAACCCCAGCAAAAAGCACAATTTTGCAAACAATTCCAGCAAAATTCCCCAAATTCCTTCCAGTTGAAGACCCTTCCCTGAACCAGTCACTGTGGCTGTGCTTGCCTAGGTCAGGGGTCATGTGAGTGGGGTCAGCTCCATCGAACCACTTGGTTGGAGAACGGGAAAGGGACAGCAAGGTCCCATTACAAGAAGAAAAGGGAATGGATGGTGCACAGGCAAAAACCAATAAATATGCACCAGCATGGGCCAAAGTCAATGTCAAGAAGTCCCTGAAGAGTACATATAAGGAGTGGGAAGAGTGGGAACAAGAAGTGGCAGGATGACTCCAGGGGACCTCGAACTCTATTAGCTGCCTTCCAATGCTGACCCTGCATGGGGAGCCCAAACTCATTTTAAAGGCCAGGGTAAAAAGGAACCAGAGAAGAAAGTGAGTTCAGATCCTAGTACCTCTGCTTCCTGTTTGATTTGGGCAAGTCCTTTCCCCTTAGAGCTTCATTTTCTGCAATGGTAAAGTGGAGATTGCTATGTGAATGCAAGACACTGTCACAAAGACACACAGTGCCTGGCCCACCTTAGGCCTCAACTGCTGCTGGCTGCTGTGGTTATTTGCGAGTCACTTATACCACTTGTCACAATTTGACAAAATTGCATATTTGCATATTTATTCCCTCATTCTATTGCAAGTGCTTTGAAGGCAAGACCTGCAGACAATTCATCTCTGTCCTGCCAATACTCAGAACCTACTATTCACTAAATAATGAACTTTGTTTATTTGGGGTCTGGCTCAGCATCAGTTAGATGGGTGGCTAATTGTGGGAATGGTACAGAATGCCTGAGCTTAGAGAAATTCCTTTTGAACTCTCATTTTAACTTTGACACTCATCCAAACCTGAATCCAAACTAAATACACTTAAATGCCAAGTCCCTGGTGGACATTAGCTAGAGCTTGAGGTTTACATAGAGAAAGGTCAGCTAATAATGAAATTGGGGAGGGTTTAGGATGAGCAATAGCATAAGCGGTATTTTATGAGGACGCATATAGAGACGAGTATTCTTCGTAAATTTAGCATGGCGAGATTTTAATAAATGAGGCCATCGGGATGTGTGGGGCTTTATATATCTTACACCATATTTATATTTCTGCCAACTTTCTTCGCTTAAGCAATATATTTATTATAGTCCGTTTCACCATTTCTCACAAAAGCAATACTGTATCATGTCAGACAAAAATAAGGGAGGTGGGAGCGGGTCTAAAATATGAAAAAAAACTAGCTGATAATTTGGAGCAGCAGGCGTGGGGGTAGTTTAGGCTTTGAAAACCCATTCCTTTTTTCTCCGTGCAAGTGAAAAAACTGTGGGCCTGGGAGCCTTGCTATGGGTTTCTAGGAAAGTCACCATCCCTGCCACGCCCCCCCCTCCCCAACACCCCCCCCCGCCCCGCCCTGCCTCATACCAGTTTGGGCCTCTGAAAATGAGGGCATTGCACTCACTTACCTTTTGATAAGCTGAGAAAAGTTAAGGACTCTCTCACTTGCTAAAACGTACACATTTTGCACCCAAGTTCAGAGAATTCCTGGATCCTGGTTAGTCCAACTTGAATCAGGTGCTCTTCTCCAAACCAATCAACTGTGGCCAACAGGCAAGGTCAAACTGTAAGCTGGTTTCTCTGGCTGAGGCCACGTTAAGATGGCAGGGATGGAAGAAGGATGGGAAAGTTTCCAAGAAAAGAGGAAGGGGCTTTTGCTGGAAGGGTGGACTTCTAAGCATCAGTGGCCTCCCTACCTCTCACTCTCCATCTTCTCTTCCCTCTCACAAACATCTCCTTATTGTGGTCCCCCCACCAATGCTAGCACTACTGTATTGAAGTACTGTCACTACTTCTCGACTTGCTCTCTTAAGGTCCAGACCTACTGAACTACCTGCAGGTCTCTCTCTCATGCCTCTAGGCCTTTGTTCCTTGGCCACAAATGCCTTCCCTGCCATCTTCGCCTACTCCTCCTCAAAATAGCTAACATATTGCCTCCTCCGAGAAGCCTTCACTGACCACCACTGCCATCCTCACCCCAACTCCGTCTACCAAGCTGGGAAGCTAAGTTGGTTTTCCTAAAGCATCTTGCTCATATTCTCCTCTCTCTCTCTCTCTCTCTCACTATACATACATACATATATATATATATATATATATATATATATATATATACACACACACACACCCTTTGCATTGCAACAGCCTGTCTACTTGTGAGTCTCAAGTTCAGGGACCATCTTTTATCTCGGTATCTTCAATACCTAACCCAGCACCCAACACATAGGAGTTAATAAATTGTTTGTTACATGAAAGAAAGGCCCCTGGAGCTGAGTCCTTCACTGATCATAGGGGAAGGTTTGAACTTAGAATTCAGAGCTAGGCACCTAATGATGCAGGAATTATGGCTCTGTAATATTTAGTAGAAATTTTTCAACAAGATCTTCTCTGGTTTCTAATTAGGGGAATTATGTAAATGAGCCACCTTGCAAAATCCCTGATAATCATGTTCCAAGCTTACCCCACTGGGTCTAATTTAGACTAAAGGAAAACAGCAACACTCTGATAATGAGGACAGTCTCTGGCCTCACGTAGCACTAGCACGGCTGCCCTTATTGCACCTGGAGGATCTCCTATCAGCTGGACACAAAGAGCTGACTCGTAAATCCACAGCCTTGGGGCTTTTCCAAGTCCACTGTTACCGTCTCCATTGTCGAGTTGCTAAATTTTCCCATTCTGAGGCTCACTATGTATTTAGTCCCCTGATCAGTTTCATGATACTATCTAACATGTTAGTCAAATATTGATTCTTTGACTCTGTCTCAACAAATGTTCATTGAATGATCCCAATGTTTAGGGACACAGGGAGAGACAGGGTCACACAGGGGTAGCACACATGGACCTACGCTTCCAAAGAGCTAGCCCAAAAATACAAGGTGGTAGGTAGCAGTGTGCCAATTCAGTCATTCCATCTGTCCTCCTGTCACGTGAAAGACATCTCTGCCTATCTGTTTAGTGTTGGTAGAATGTTCTTACAAGGCCCTGTCTCCCTAAACACAGTTCCTTAATCCAAAGCAGGCACTGGACTTCCCCAGGAATTGATAAAGAGGGTCAATACCTCTCCAATTGTGGGCACTGTAAGAGCCAGACTTCAGGAGCCCTCACATTGAGAAAGAAGGGAACAGGCAAAGAGGAGCAGAGATGAAGATGGGGTGGGTGGGTGGGCCTGTCCACATTCTCCTTGTTCCTGAGGCCCAGAGTACCTCTGCCTTCCTGAGGTTTGATTAACCCACTTTCCAAAAATTATGAGAATCAATAAATTGCCCAAGCTTGTTCAAGGTGGTGATACTTTTCTCTTAATATTCATTCTTCCCTTCTTTTATAAGACCCCTGATATTTATTTGTCCCCACAGCTACCCAAAATAAAAATTATGCTTCCTACTCCATCCCCCTTGCACTTGAGTGACAATATGACTAAGTAAGTTCTGGCCACAAGGAGAGAGCTTGCAAGCAGTTTCTTCCTTCCTGATGACAGGGATGCTGCTATGGTAAATAAGCCGCCTTTTGTCATAAAGATGCGGGCAACACCTAAGGGATGGCAGAGTAACAGAATCAACAGAACCTGTGTCCTTAACGTCATGGAGTTACCTTTTCAGCCCAGGAATGTTTACACCAAGACTATTAAATGTCAGAGAAAGAAACTTCTATTTTGTTAAGCCTCTGTTGCTCTGGTCTCTGGTACAGTAGCTGAAATTATATCCTGAATTATGTAATGAGTTTCTGTCACTTGCAACCCTAGGAACCCTGAATAATCCCATTGTTTGTTGAGCGCCTACTGCATGCCAGGTTCTGGGGCTACAGTGAAGGAGAAAATAAAGCTGGTTCCTGCTCTCATGGTGGTTACAGTTTCACCAGGGGATGCAGATGTTAGTCAATTAATTACGCCAAAAGCTTTGCAATTACTAGTGTGATAGATACCGAGAAGGAAAGGATGCTCTAAGAACTAACAGTAGAAACAGCCAACTAACTGTGCAAACAAAACATTAAATTCCATGAAACAGAGCTTGTCAAGCAAAGACACTGGGCTGGGAAGAGGAAACAGCTTCTGTAGGAGCCTCAAAAGGGGAAGCAACTTGGCAAGTTCAAGGAGCAAAGACAAGGCTAATAAGGGAGGGAAGAAAGTAACCTAAGGTGATGCTGAAAGTTGTCTGGGGTCAGATCATGCAGGGTCGTTTAACTCAATGCTAAGAGTCAATGGTGGGCTTTTAGGCAAAATCAGATGTACATTTTTAAAATGTGACAACAGATGTAGATCAAGAATTGGGATGTTTAAGAGAGGATGTGGGGGGAACAGCCAGAGGAGGCTATTGCAGCATCTCTGTCAAGAGATGATGGTGTCTTAGATTAGGACTGAAATGAGGCTCTTAGCCTGCAGGGCTCTGAGAATTTCTCAGAGATGTGAAAGCCAAAGCAGTGCCTTTAACTCTTCCATAATGGATGCCAGTTGGTTGCTTCCCTTCCTCCAGTCTCCTGCTTTTGCTTGGTATATGCTCCCTAATGCAGCCATGAGTCTGATTAGTCTGAGTGTAATCCCACTCCTCCAATCAGGAGTATTTCAGAAGGAGCCTGTGACCCCCAAACTAGCCAATAGGAGATGAGGGAGACTCTGCTAAGGACCTCTGGGAAAAGCTTACAGTTCCTAAAGGGAAAGACAAGAAGTGATCTCTCTTTTCCCCCCAGATGTTTGTCATCTGAAGATAGAGTTACAGCAACCTGAGGAAGATGCCAACACCAAAACTGACTGAGGGGAGAATTGAATGGAACCTGAGTCCTTGGTGCCTGATCAACCAGGCCGAAGCTTGCTTTGCTCAGGACTGCCAGTCAAATGAGACGACACATTGTCCAATCCTTTAAGCTGAATTCTATAGCTAAACTTACTATAACTAACATCTTCCCAAACACCTACCAAGAAAAACTACTGGGCGCACAGGGGTTTTCCTGCCCAAGGACCTGGATTTTCACCCAACTCATTCATTTTGCCTGCTCAGATGTCTGAAGTAGAAATAACATAGGAAAAGGGAGGTCATTTATTGTCAAGAAGAAAAATTTAGCATTTTCGTTTCCTGCTGCTAAAACAAATTCTATTGGATGCTGGCTAGTGCCTGCCTTGGACTTGGGCTCAGCTTCCTCATCACCCACAGAGTACATGGACCAAGAAAAGACAGAGACAGATCATCACACCCTAAAAGCTGTGTGCAAAGATGAATCAGAAGAGAACAAGAGAAAATGATTGAAAGCAGAAGAGGCAGGCAAAGGTGATGGAGGACTAGGAGCAGTGGAAAGGAAGAGAGAAAAAAGAATTGGTATTTGATGGACAGTTAGGAAGAGAAATCTTGAACCCTGACCTCATGCTCCATGGGCATCAAGAGATGCACACTTGAGAAGATAAGACAGTCAAGACTCTTTTGCAAAAAAAAAAAAATCCCTGTTCAAACTGGTATAAGCAGAAAAGAAAAATGTATTGGTTTATGTTACTGAAAAGTCCAAGTTTGCCCTTCAGAGCTGCCTGAACTCAGGGGCCAAAACAACGCCATTTATATTGAATCAAGTCTAATCTCTCCCTCCAGCTCTGGGACTTGATTTCACCTCTGTTGCTTCATTCTAGCAGGCCATAGCAATCCTAGAATTACAATGCCCCAGTTTAGCAACCTAACTGAAAAAAAGCAACTCTTTCTCAGTATTTCCATCTCATTGGTCCATTATGGACTATGTGTCCATACCTGAGCCAATCACCATGACAATGGTATGTAGTAGTTTTCCCAGTCATGCCTGGAGCATGTGGATGGAGATTAGAAGTCATCCTCCCCACTTTAATCTACCTCTGCTCCCAAATCAGCTGAGGATGGGGGGGGACTCTGGTTTCTCAAAGGAAAAAATAAAGAACTATTCCCAGGAGGGGGAATGAGTTGCTGGTCATGTGAAAACAGCAGATATCTACACAGAAACCAATAACAATTGCTAGTATTAATCTAAATCGAATCCATACCATTTTATTAGAATTTACATATATTATTTCACTTAATTTTCACAATAGCCCAATAGCATAGACATCTCTTGTGCCTATTGTGTAGATGAGGAAATGAGACTGAGTGAAGTGGAATTGTTTCGAATGCCACATGGCAGGGATTCAAATACACATCCATCTAACTGCAGAGCCTGTTCCTTCTGCCAGACCAGACCATGTCTCCTCTCTTGCCAGTGCCCATTAGTCTTCCTGAATTGTTTACCTTTCTGTGCCTCAGTTTCCTAACTTGTAAAATGTATATAATTATAGTTCCTTCCTCATTGGGTTATTATGAGGATTAAATGATAAGTGCTTGATAAATGTTGCCCATTATTCCTGGTGGTGGTAGTGAATTAATTGTATTGTCGTTGAGTGTTTGGGGTCCTGAGCGTGCCCCTGGGAAGCTGTTCAGGAAAGCCAGTCTGATAAATCACCTCCCGTTACCTCTCACTTGGGCAGTTCCAGCAAGAGATGGGGAGGAAGGGGGATAGCTCTTGTAGGCAACTTCCAGGTCTTCTTGTCCCAAGCAGTACTTCCATTATTAAAGCATCCTATGGAAGCAAACAGCCCATGGGATCCTGAGAACTCCACCCCCAGGTTCTACAAGGACCTTTGTCCCAGGTTGGAGGTGGGGGAAACTTGGACACAGAGGAGAGCCAAAGTGGCAGGTGGAGGCCCCCAGTTGCCTAGAGAGGTTGATCCCCGTGTACTGGACGTTGGCTCTGTTCCCATTCTCCTACTCTCCCCACTTCTCACTCCCCCTCCTCCTCACCCACCAGAGAGGCAGCCGGCAGATTCTCTTTGCATCTGCCAAGCTGAAGCAGCATATTGATGATCGCCTGCAAATGCAAAATAGATAGGAGCTGTTTTGCACTTCAATGGAATAACAGGTGTTACTTCTCCATGGACAGTGGAGGATGGAGCTGACACTTCCCTTCTACTGGGTTGCAAGAAAGGTGAAGGGAATCTCCTGCTTCACTTCTGGCACTTGGTGATTTCTGGGCAAGGGAAGGGGGAAACTAGCACTTGTTGTGTACCTACTATGTGCCTGGGACTTTATTTATGGTATCCCATGTAATCCTCTGCACAAGAAAGAAACAGTTATATCCACGTTATAGATGAGGAGCTCAAGAGGCAGCAGCAAGGTTACATGGAAGCATGAATTTGAACCCAGGTGTATCTGGTGCTAAACCCTGTTTTTCCTACTACTGCGCCTAGGCTTTGGGAAGACACTCTGAAGGAAGCAACATTTGGCTTTTTCAGAGCATGAGCTCTGGAGCTAAACTGAAGGTTGGCTATTTTTTCTATAAACGGCCAGATAGTAAATGTTTTAGGTTTTGTGTGCCATTTGGGCTTGGTCACCACTATTCACCTCTGCTGTTATAGCATGAAAGAAGCCCTAGACAACAAATAATGAATGAATGTGTCTGTGTACCAATAAAATTTTATTTTACAAAAATGGGACTGGCCAGTGAGCCACAGTATGTTGATCTCTGAACTAAACCACCTGAGTATGACTCTGGTCTTCTCCTATCACCAGCTTAAATGGGATCTTTTTTAACCTCTCTGTGCCTCTGTTTCCTTATCCGTAAAATGGGAATAATAATTCCTCCTCCTCATCATCATCATTGTAATACCTCATAAGGTTGTTGTGAGGATTGAGGGAGTTAATGAACTTATGATAGAGCTGCCCTATAGTTAAGAGATCAGTGCTTGTTAGCATTATTAGCATCGTCATTACCATGTCATCATCTTCAGCAACAGCAGCTTAAGCATCATCAAAAGGACCTAGAGCTGCCAAATGAGGAGAATGGTAATACCTATTTCACAGGGTTCTTGTGAGAATAAAGTGAGAAAATGTCTGCAAAATGCCCTCTGCTGTGCCTAGCACATAGTGAGTACAGGAAGCTCCCCAAACTCTATCAGCTCCCTCTTCTAAAGACTTCCACAAGCTCCTTCCTGTTGTAAAAGGAGGGGAAAGACCCAGGCGCATGCCTTTGGGCTGTCCAAGTCTAAGCTGGTGTCTTCGTTTCCCTGCTGCTAAAACCAATACCACACAATGAGCTGGATTAAAGCATGGGGATTTGTTGGCTCGTGGTTTTGAGGCTAGGAGAAGTCCAGAATTGAGGTGACAGCAAGGTAATGCTTTCTTCCCAAAGACTCTGGTGTTCTGGAGCTGGTTGCTGGTGATCTTTGGTCCCTGGCTTTGCTATCACATACCGGTGTCTTCTTTCTCTTCCAGGTTCTGCTGACTCCCAGCTTCTGGCTGCTCCCTGAGCTTCTCTCTCTGTGGCCTTCTCTATAAGGCCTTCAGTAATAGATTTAAGACCCATCCTGATTCAGTTGAGCCACACCTTAACTGAACTCAACTCTTCACAAGGTCCATTTACAATAGGTTCACACCCACAGGAATGGACTAAGATCAAGAACATGTTTCTCTGGTTACCTAACTCCAAGCCACCATTGGGAAACATAGAACTGTGGGAAGGATTAAGGGATGCCTCAGAAATTCAGGGTTGCACAGGACAGAAACCACAGGCTTCTTGAGGCTAGGGGAGGGGTAGTTTCCAGTGGGCTGGAGGGGTTCTGACAGGTGCAGGTGAGAGACAGTCCCCACTAACTGGCCCTGTGACCACTGCAAAGGGAAAGGAGGAACGATCACTGCCAATTACTGCAAAGCCTGACCTGGTCTTCCTGCAGATGACATAGATCTGCATATGATGGTGAGTTAGTTAATGCCAACATATGCTATAGACACTCTGTGCACACCCAGGCTTATGGCTACCCATTAGCCAGCATCCTTTCAGTTTGATGGAAGTGGGCAAGGCAGAAAGGAGATTTGCATCCTCTGCAACTCTGAGCTGCCAAGTTCTGTATAGGAGTCATAATGGGGGAACGGGCGCAGTGGGGGCAAAGCCAGGCAAAGGCTGTGCTGGAGCTCTAGAGTAAGAGAGGGGAGTTCAAGTCCTGGCTCTCTGGATGACCCTGGGCAGCTTTCTCTGTTAGAACATTAGTTTCCTTCACTGGTATCCTAACAGGGCTCATGGAGAGAATAGACACAAGTACTCAGCAAAGTGCCTGGGACATACTAAGCTGTTCATCATGATGAGGAAGCATGTTGGACCTCAGGATATGGTGGCAGATGGACCTGGATTGGATTTCCACTTGACCTTGGGCATGCCACTTACCCCATCTGAGCTTCATATTCTTCATCGGTAAAGTGGGAACAAGAATGAGGATGAAGTGTTGGAAAATGACTAAAGCACTTAGCTCAAAACCTGGCATGCTATAAGTAAAAAGAAATCAGAGTAGTAGCTGTTGGGCAGGTCCTGTATGGAATTGGAGTGGGTGGCAGGATGTGGGTGATCCAAGAATGAGGGCCAAGTCCATGGGACTCAGGACATAGAAGCACCTGAGTCCCTGCGCCCATGACTTCCAGCCCAAGCTTTGAGTTGGCACATGTGGTTTTTATCTGACCTCTGGCTTTCCAAACCTTCTTGGAGAGGCTTGAGAGGAGGTGGCACAGACCAGCCCATCAGGCTGCTGCTGGGGTATAGGTCTCCAAGACTTGAGCTCGAGTGAGAGAAGCAGCACTGTGGCTTTCAGGTCACACAAGCTGACTCCGTTTATTCATTTGCTTAAGAAAAAAATGGTGCCAGCATGTATTTGGTAGGGGCTCCATAGCATCGCTGTGTGCCAGGCACTGTTGCAAATGCTCTAACATCCCAAATCGCTCAGTTCTTACCATAGCCCTAATGTGCAGGAAATGGTATAGCCCCCATACATGCGTCTGCTGTGGCTGCTGTAACGAATCACTGCAAATCTGGTGCCTGGGAAGTACAGAAATTGACTCCGTCACAGTTCTGGAGGCCAGAAGTCTGAAGTCAAGGTATGGGCAGTGCTGCATGCCCTCTGGAGACTCTAGGGGAGAACTCATTCCTTGCCTCTTCAGCTTCTGGTGGTGGCTGACATGCCTTGGCTTGTGGCCACATCAGTCCAATGCCTCCTTCTGTGGTCACGCTGCCTTCTCCTCTTCTGCCTGTGTCTGTGTCAAATCTCTCTGTGTCTCTCTCTTATAAGGACTCTTACACCCACATAGGGCAGAATAAGCTCTTCATCTCAAGATCCTGCATTTAATCACATCTGCAAAAGCTTTACCATATGAGGTGACATCCACAGGTTCCAGGATGAGGACCTGATACTTTGGGGAACCATCATGCAACCCTCCTACTGCCATCCATTTTATAGGTCATATGGAGAGGAGGTGCCAGAATGACCTTGTCAGTCTGTACTCTGCTGCCACTCTGCAAGTGGTTTCAAGGATTTAATGGGACAATGCACAGAAGCAGGGCACCTAGCACATAGGAAAATGGATGAGGAGGGAGACTCCTGAGTCAGAGATGGACTGAGGGTCTGGGATGAGGCTCAGAGATGCCTGCTGTGCACAGTTACCTGGTAATGAAGAAACTGGTGATTTTTAGGCTTTGCCAGAAAATCTCTATGGTCAAGTCAAAACACATCTAAATGATGGTTTCCCACAGTTTGACACCCAATTCTCTAAGCCCTGCAGACACACCTTTCTCTCCAGAACCATCTGAGCAATGGAGTTTTGCTCATCAGAGAGTTCCAAACCAGAGAAGTCAGAGCTGTAACTCAGGCCCTTCTGATGTCTTGCTTTGGTCCCTACCTTGGTCTCCAAACCCTTCAGTCTTCGAGAGGAAATAACTACTCCCAGAAGTGCTAATCCATGTAAACGAGAGCAACTCCTTGGCTCAGGAAACCTCTCTTGCCCTCTTAATCTGTTTCACCATATGCCCTGCAGGCTCTGTGACCTGGTGTCCTTAGCAGAGAGCGATGGCCCTTTTGGCGGTGGCTCTGTGACTTACCCCACCCCAGACAGCCTTTGGCTCCCCCAGGTCACACACAAAACAAAGGGCTAAGGGGTCCTTGGCTTCCGGGCCAGATGTTGTTCTCACATTAATGCATAATATTTCAGAAGAAGGATTTTCTGTTCCTGCTCACTCCCTAGAACTGCTCTAGACGAGTAGATTACTCGGAGCCTGGGGCATGGAGCTCCCTGGGGCTGGCACTTGAGAATATCTGGACTGATGATTTGTCTTCTGACCTCAGAGCCTTCTAGAGACAAAGGGGCTGGGTGGACAGATGTGGGACAGTACTGAGCTCACTGGTGAAGGCAGCTCTTCTAGGGTAAGGGGGTCTCCTTGGCCCCATGGAATACCTGCTGGCCAAAATTTGAACAAGGAACACTTGATTGTATGCCACTATGTTTCTGCTTCACCCTCACAAGTATGCTCCCACCATTAGCCAATATCAATGTGTGTCCATTCTCAGTTATTTTATAGGGGATGCATAGGTGTGGGAGCATTTCATCTACAAAATCCATTGTGTTGACTATTGTTAGGTATTTCCTTTAAAACCAATAGAAATTCTAATGTACTGATTAAAATATAAAACATTAAAATTAAAAGTGTTGATCATGCCACCTGCATTTTCATGAATACTCATTGATGATTCATTATTGGACCAGTAAGACCATTCACAAATGAGCCAATCAGAATGTATCAGTGCCAGACACTGGTGTGCGTGCCAAGCACATCAGGAAGGAGCCAGTAGAGAAGAGTGGCTAATAGCCAGGCAGGCTTGGGTTCAAATCCTAACCTCTTTTTTTAAAAAAATATTTTTAAAATTTATTTTTAAAAGATATTTATATTACATAAAATGCTACATAAAAAATATAAGGGATTCCCATATGCCCCACTCCCCACACCTCCCACCTTTCCCCACATTAACAACTTCTTTCATTAGTGTGGTACATTCATTGCAATTGATGAACACATTTTGGAGCATTGCCACTAAGTATGGATTATAGTTTACATTGTAGTTTACACTCTGTCCCACTCAATTCTGTAGGTTATGGCAAGACATATAATGGCCTGTATCTGTCATTACAATGTCATTCAGGACAATTGCAAGTCCTGAAAATGCCCCCATATTACACCTATTTTTCCCTCTCCCTGACTTCAGCATCCCCAGTATCTCCACATCCATGATATAATTTCTTCCATTGCTAGAATCACAAGAAGTCTATAGTACAAATCCTAACTTCTTAGCTCTATGACCTTGAGTAAGATTTTTAATACTCTGGATCTTAATTTCCTCATCTGTAAAATGGAGATAATGGTTAGCCCTACTTCATGGGCTTGTTGTGAGGTTTACGTGAATTACTGATCATAAATTCATTAGTCTGGTACTCAGCAGAAAGTAAACTCTCAGTGAGTGGTAAGCACATATAAAGCAGAAGGACCTGCATGGGCACTTCCTTTTGGGCACCCTCACAAGACCTGGGGGGGGAGGTGGGTGGTGCTGTGGGTACTTGGAGCTACTCCTGAATCACAGAGTGGCCATTTTAATCCAGGCCAGTTCTCTCACTGTTGCTGAAGATGGAAGTGGGCATATCCCATGATGCACTAAGTGTGTAAATAAAACTTCGCTTCAGAGTAGCTCCATCTCAATAAGAGTCCACCTTACGAGAACCCTCAGTTAATGTGAGTGGTAGGCTTCAGCTAGTGGGAGGAAGTCCCAACCTTTGCTCCTTTTCTTTCCCTGCATCTTACTCTAGCCTTCGACTTGGATGTTGGGATCAAGGACTTCGAATAGTGACTGGAACCCTGTAGGGTCTTCTGCATTGCAACGAGAGGAAGCACAAAGCAGTCTAGTGACAGACACACAGGCCTTGGGTTCAGACTCACGTGGGTTTCAATCCCAGCTCAGCCACACACCACCTGGGTGACCTTCAGCAAGTCCTTTCATTTCTCAGAACCTCCATCTCATAGAGAGAAATGGAGTTTCAGAGGAGTTGAGGCACTTCTCCAAGGTCACACAGCTAGCGAGTCAAGCATTGGAATCCAATGCTTGACAGCCATAGCAGGCTGTCTATTCATGACATACTATTAAAAGTATTATTGGTGGACTGTCCAAGCCACACAGTCATTTTTTGTACCCATGGGTATCCCAGATGAGTTTGCATATTCTATACTTATTTGTAATAGAATTGAAACTATGAAGTACAATAAGATGGCTTTAGCTGCCAAATAACCATCTTCTGAAACAATTGCAAGTACAAAATAAATGCAAAAAAACAATAGCTTTCCTATAGATCTATAAAAATCAATAAAATAAAATGAGAACAGGGGAGTGGATGTGGCTCAAGTGGTTGAGTGTCTACTGCCCACATGGGAGGTCCCGGGTTCAGTTCCTGGTGACTCCTAAAAAAAAAAAAAAAAAAAAAAAACAAAAAAAAAAAAAAAAA
>JAKSZT010054576.1:11402264-11471579 GCA_026826555.1 Tolypeutes matacus | reverse complement strand
AAATGAAAAAAAACAACTCAGGGGAGCCAGTGTGGCTCAGTGGTTGAACACTGGCTTCCCACATATGAGGTCCTAGGTTCAAACCGAGGTCCTAGGTTCAAACCCTGGTCCCTGGTACCTCCAAAAATAAATAAATAAATAAGAACAAATTTCTGATCACAATAAAAATGTAAAATACCTAGAAATAAACATAATAGAAACGTGTATATGCTATAATATGAGAAATTTCAAATCCTTATTGAAGGATATAAGAAATAACAAATGAATGGAAAATGTTTTCAAAATTAGGTACATGCCAATTTATCTAAAATTATGTAACTATTTTGCAATATCAATTAAAATATCGGTAAAATGTTCTTTATTACATGATGATATATACTAAAATTCATCTGGAAGATTAGATATCTGAAAATAGTCAAGGATTTTCTGGAGAAAGGCAATAAAGGGACTCAACATACCTGATTAAGAGAGAATTAAGAAACAAATACACACACACACACACACACACACAAGAAAGATTTCTATGATATAATGGGAAAAAAGATTTAAAACAGTATGCATAATATAATCTCGTTTTAGTAAGAAATAATATAATCTCATTTTGGAAGAAAGATCTAGAAGATTGTATGCTAAATTGTTAATATTTTTTATTTCTTTGTGAATCGATTAATGGTGACCTGTATTTCTTCTATATGTTTATGTTTATTCTGAATTTGTTGCAAGGGACATGCACTTATTTTATAATCAGAAAAATACTACAAATCTACTAAAAAGTAATTCCCTAGCTGTTTTTTCCCCTCAACAGGGGCTATTCAGATGACTGATAGCAGAGGGCATGGAGGATGAGGCTGGGTGGAAGGATTCTCGGATGCCTACCCTCAATTCTCGTTGCCATAGGCTGAAAATCAGGAGAGGAATTTCTTTTAGAGCATTCATTGCTCTGACCTTGACTGTTAAATAAAATTAGAAGGTCTCTTGAAAACAGAATGTTATCCCTCCAAGTTGGCTATAAATATTTAAAGCGGAAAATATGGATTGTGTCAAATGTTGTTGAGGAAACCAACCCGGAAAGCCCAGGCTTTGTGCAGACACAAGCACTGGGAGGAGAGTGACTGAGGAGGGAGGTGGCCAGCAGAAGGCCCAGTTGATTGGGGTGACTTTAGCAGAGCAATAGTGCTGGTGTCGTCCAGGGCTTGCTGGACAGGCTGTGCCTTGTTAGGCTGGACCGTCAGGATCCAAGCTTTGGGCTCATAAGGGTGGTGTGTGATTATGTTTGAAACACAAGCAGAGAAATAGGACCTCCCCACTGGCATAATTAGGAGCTGAGCCTCCTAAGAGGGTGATTCCTGTTCAGTAAGTAGCATTTGCTACCCTCAGCTAGCCAGTCTTGGTGGCCCTCTATCACTTACACGTATGAGCACATCCATGGGGTCTCTACTTCTCCTGGGCTAGACAGTTATGGAGATGTTAAACAGCTCCAGCCCCACCAACCCACCTAGGTGTGCTTACAGATTAGACACTTAACCCAAACTTCTAGTTCCTCCATGTCTCTGGGGTTCTGGGCATGGTCATTTTCCCCTACGAAGAGCTAAGATGCTGGGATTTTAGAAGCAGAATCAGAAAGAATAGCAAAATTGAATCATACCATTCACTCATTCATTCATCAAATATGTATTGACACAGACTATGAGCCAAGCATTAGCGCTTCAGAGATAACTTAGGTGTGATCACTGCCGTCAAAGAGTTTAAAATCTAGGGAAGGAGAAGAACACATGAACCAGTAATTATAATACTGTGAGCTCAGTAGGTAAAAGAAATACATACTGATTGTCACAGGCATACAAGAAGAAGCTAAATGTGCTTTGGAAAAAGAGGTACCAGAGAAGCCTTCCTACAAAAAGAGGATTTTGATCGAGGTCTTGAAACATGCATGCAGCTCACCGTATTGAAAAGAAAGGCTGGGGAGTGGCAACAAGGATCGTCAAAGAATAAAAAGTATACAAAACAGTGTGAGATATGAAAATCCGTAGCGGGTTCAGAACACAGCAGAAACCCAACAGACATTTGTCAAAGGAATGTGCAACTGAGCAAATAATAAATGTGTGCAGGGGAAGACATTAATACAGTTGAAGCATAGAGTGTCTATGGGGGAAATCTGGAGAGTTGAGGCTGGAAAAGGAGCTTAGGGTCAAGTTGTGGAGGGATTTGATTATTTTCCCAACAATTTGGACTTTTCCTTGCTCTATTGCTTTGTCAATTCTTAATGTAAAAAAATTGAACATGGGACATCTGTAATGCTAAAGCAGCAGCACTTTTCAGGTTCTTACCTTGTCCAAAATGTCCAGATAATCCAGCCAAAATCCCTTCCCAAAGACAGCCTGGGAAGCCTGAAATCTGAGGTTGTATCAGTTAGGATGAGCTATGTAATGCTGGGTAACAAACAAGCCCGAATCTTAGTGTTTAAAATGGCAAACGTTTGTTTCTCGCCCACATTGCATGTCCTTCTTGGGTCACTGTACTCATTTAGGAGCACACGTAGATGGACTCTCCACCCCCTGCAAGTGAGAAGGACACAATGAATCACGCACCGCTCTTAAAGGCTTCCACTTGTGTCACTTCCAGGCACATTCCGTTGGCCGTACAGAGTTCATAGCCTTATGGGGCACAACAAGTCCATCCTACTTTGTGCCCAGGAGGAAGAGAATCAAAATATTGGTGAACAGCACCAACGACCACCTTACAAGCAGAAGAGCATTTCTCAATTATTAGCTGTGTAGGCAAGTCACTAAACCTTTCTAAGCTTCTTTTCTTTTTAGTAAAATGAAGTGTAGAAATTAAGGAGCATTAAAATTCTATTTCTCTCTCCCTTTCCTTCTCTCTCTCCCTCTCTCCCTCTCTCTCTCTCCTTCCCTTTCTAAAAACAAGGGTGGGGTGGGGCATGACTGGACACAGAAGGGTCAGGTTCTTTCTTAGAGCACAAGCTGACATCCCAATGAGGCTGGGAGTAAGGGACAAAAGTTAACCTCAGAGTCCATAAAAAATTTACAGAATTGCAAAGCACCAAGCAAAAATACAAAAGAGTTCTCTGCACTCCGGGAAATTATTGAAGCCATAAAGATTCCTGCTCTTGCAGATGAGGCAGTTGGTGAGTGGAGCAGAGCAAATCAATAATATCATGCTTCTCGCCCGGATCAAAATACTCAAGGAAATAGCTGCAAAGTAAGAGGGGGACAAGGTCCATCTCCGTCAATCACCACGCTGGGTAACGCCATCGCAGAGCACAGCCTAATAGCCTGGCCTGGAATTTTAAAAAGCAGGAAAGTGTTTAATCAAAATTTGGAGCCATTGTAGATTCTAAAGTATAACTACTCAGAATCCTGGCAGAAACGGTTCTTGAGAAAGATCTGATAGGGGATTGCACACATTTAAATGAATTCTGTTTTTATAACTATACAAAATTCTCAGGTAAGACAGGGGCAAGAATAATTCTTTTTGGAGGACTGAGAAGCTGGGCATCATAGGTTATGCTCACAATGGATTGTGTGTGCCTTGCTCACTGACAAATCCCCAGACTTACACAGTTCCAGTCACATATTTTCATTCGTTCACAATCCCCGGTAACTCCTAAAAACAAACAAACAAACAAACGAAAAAATCAACTCTCATTGGGGAGCAGATGTAGCTCAGTGGTTGAGCACCTGCTTCCCATGTACAAGATCCTGGGTTCAATCTCTGGCACCTCCTTAAAAAAAAAAAAAAAAAAAAAGCAGGGACACAGCATTGAACTAGACAAACTAGGTCCTTGCTCTCCCAGAGTTTACATTGTAGTGGGAAAGACATAATAAACAAGAAAACAAACAAATTTGCTCATGTCGGGTAGTGATAAATGCTATAAAGATGTTAAAGTGCAATGATGAGCAAGAGATCCAGGAGATAGCTCGAGAATGGCTTAGAGACTTTGTGAGAAGAGAAGTTCAAGAGGAGACCTGAAAGATAGAAGGATCCCATTGTGATATATACAAGGAAAAGCATTCCAGGCAGAGGGAACGGCAAGAGCAAAGGAACAAACTTGGTGTGTTTGAGGAACTTCAAGAAGATCAGTGTTGGGAATGGAATGGTTGGAGCAGAGGGTAGAGGGGTAGGTGGGGACTAGAGGGTGTGGAGACTTATAGGCTATGGTAAGACACATAGTAGGTGCTCAATAAGTGTTGAATGACTAACTAACCAACAGACTGAAGTGACTAAATGGAGTTATTGACCCTGGATTGTATGTTTAGGGGTCATGTTGAGACGAGAATATGAGATCCACCATCAGGGTGGATCACTGCAAGTGTGCTAAATATAATAACTTGTAGATATTGAGTCCTCATGGTCATACATCAGCTTTATATACATGCTTGACCTCCATATAGCTCTGTAAATTAGATACTGTAGTTATATTTTTGCATAGAGCATTGGAGCCACTGACTTATGTGGTTACCAGCAGAAAATGGCCAATGAATTGGTGATCCAACCTGATGGACAATATTTCTTTTATTATCACCATATCCCCAGCTTTCAGCACAGCAGCCAATAAATCACAACCACTCAATACTTTTTTGTTGAACGAACAAATAAATCTGTATTTTAAGGGAAATGAAGTAATATTATACAAGCTGCTTCTGAACCTATTTTTTCTCACTGTGACCATGTTTCATCATCAGTAAACATCTACACCATCATTTCTAATGACTACATGGTAAAACATTGTATAGGTATATCCCCATTTATTTTACCAATCCCCTATTATTGGATATTTGGTTATTTCCATTTTTCACTATTGCAAACATTTATGCCAATCAAAATCTCTTGATCTGACAACTTTGTACAGCTGTCTGATTATGTCCTTGGGATAAACCCCCTGAAGCAGATATGCAGGATGATATAGAGGCACATTTTAGAAACTTTAGAGATGCATACCCAAACTGCCCTTTGGAAACACTGGGTCCATTTCAGTATGTTCATTTGGGGACACTTCAGTTGAGAAGCATAGATAAACTGCAGTGCATTCGGAGGACAGGACTCCAAAGCCTGCTTGTTACATGAGTAAAGGGAGAGAAAAATCCCTTTCAGGCTGGGAGAGAGCAGCTCAGGGGAGCCCCAATAGCAATCTTCAAAGATTTGGAAACCTTGGATCTGACTGCAGAAGACAGAGAGCATAACTAAAACCAAACTTGATGAAAAGTAGGCAATGCCAGGTTTAAATAGCAGGGGCTCTCAGAGAGTGGACTGGGAGAACTCAGCCAAGGAGACGTTCACGAAGAAGCAAAGTTCTCGTGGAGCAGCCATCAGCTGGAAACATTTGTCATTTGAGTCATTTCAGGGAATTGACTTTTGTGGTTTTTTTCTCATTTCCTTTTGTTTCTCTGGAAGGCAAATTGGGCGTGAAGAATGAGTGTGGTCTTTGTTGATAGGTAGAACTGGGTTGGAATGCAGACTCCCTTGACTCACCGGGTGACCTTGGATGACTTCTAAACATCACTAAACCTCAGTTCCCACACCTGTTCATTGGACATAAAAACACCTGTCCCGTTTTGGTAATGGATGGTGGTGATGGTAGCACAACATTGTGAACGTAATTAACAGGACTGAGATGCAGCTCTGAATGTGGTTAAAAGGGGAACTCTTAGGTTGTATATGGTAGTATCGTAATAAACATTTTAAAAGAGTCCATGGAACTGCAAACCTTTACCAGAGGGTGGTTTGGTTTGGGGATGAAATGAGATCATTTCCACATGTATAATCCAGATGATGAGAACATGCGAGCCTATGGGCTAAGTGGCCCCCATCCTTCACTATGTCGTCCTTGTGAATGGACAGTATTCTATCATCTCCCTGTCCTGTCTCCACAGTGCTGCCTCAGGGATCAACATTTTGATGGCCAGAGCCGTCCTCTGCTTATGACCCCTGTGAAATTCTGGCCTAAGGAAAGGGATTCTCTTTTCATTCATTCATTCATTCATTTATCAAGCGCCGACTATGTGCCAGATACTGTTCTAGGTGCTGGGCATACAGGAAGGAGAAAACCACCGTGTGGTTCCTGCCCTCACGGTGAGTTATTTCACATTAAGTAAAAAATGGGGCATGGGCAACCCAGTTAGTGTGTTTTATTTTCAACATGTTCTTTATCATGGGTTCAAAAACTCTTAGGGCATGGTCTCATTTAGGATCACATTGTATGGCACATATTGCCAGTGGTACCCCAATATCCATTTCCTCTTATTCTACAGTAATAGAATCTCTGGTTTCTAACAGGAGCAATGCCACCTGGATTCAGAACTGCATTTCCCAGCTTCCCTTGCCTCTGGATATTATGTGACTAAATTTGACCAATTCTGCAGCTATGCCATCTATAACTTCATGTACTTTAAGGGAAAGGACATCCTCCCCTTTCCTCTATTCATTTTCCCACTGGCTGAGATATAGAAATGAGTCTTCTTGAGAGCAATACCTACAGATGGCAGAGCAAGAAAATAGAAGGAATCTGGGGTTTCTGACATCATGGAACCACCGTAGCAAACCCTGTATAGCTGATGCCTCCTAGACTGTTAAATGAGAAATAAAATTCAATATCACTTAATCACTGTTATTTTGGGTCTTTGTTTTAGTAACCAAAATTATATCCTAAATAATACATCTTATCATTGTGTAAAAGGCATGGCACACAGTAGGTGCTCACTAAATTGAAGTTACCATGCTTCTCAGATTCCCCAGCTGACAGCGGGAATGGAATTTCAGGTACTTAAGGAGTGCTCTTGCAGGGTAAACCTTTAAAGGAGGTGTCTTAATGGAGATGGAGCAATATGGGATTAAGATAGATCTTTACGAAAAAAATAAATGCAAAAGGCAGCAATACATTTGGAAAGACTGTGCAGATGAACAGGACATATTTGATGATGTAAAGTGCCAGCAAAATGAAAGCATTGATTATCTTGAAGGGGATTGGGTCTGGGTGGGAGGAAATTGTGGACTCTCTGGAGGATGTTTAACTCAAAGATAACCAGCAACCCTTGTTTTACATCTGATATCATAGCCCAGAGCATGTCTGGCTTTCCTCCAAGGAGTGTAAGCTATGAAGCTACGTTTTTGTTTGACCTCTGTATATCATCAGTCTGGGTAGGGGGCCTGGTGTGAGGTGGGATGTTTTCTGTTTTACCTTGTTTTGTTCTTTTAACTGGGCCCATTGCCCTTCAGAGAAGGAAAGAGCTTTTAAAGAAATAGGGAGGGATTTGAGATTCTCATTGGCTTTTCCAAGTAGCCAAGCATGCCCAGAATGTGTTAAGCCTCCAAAACAAGCCATCACTTGTGCCCACGGACTTATGGCCTGGAGACCTTTCTATGGAGACCGAATCCGGATCTCTAGTACAGCCCCTGAACTCCAGGCAAAGCTCTTTAACTACCACCCATAATCCACAATTAATAGATGAGTGTGGGGACGGATGTGGCTCAAATGGGCATCTGTCTCTCATATGGAGGGACCTGGGTTCAATCCCCGGGACCTCCCAGTAAAAAAGAAAAAAAAAATAGACAAATGCACGGGATTTGGATTTAGGAAGATATGAGTTCAAATATTGACTCTTTAATTTTCCTACCAGATGTGTGAACTTGGACAAGTAATTTCAGCTCATTTGAGGCTTAATTACTTCATTTGTGACATGGGATTAATACTTTCTTCATATCAACGCTGTAAATGCTTACTATCAACCTCCATCTTCATCCGGAAGAATCAAGTCTTAAAATGAATTGACCAGCATGATGAAAATAAATATGCAAGCTTGACAGAGGATAAGAAGTTCTATTACACAGCAAAATCCATCATTGATCTGCCCTGTGAGAAATCAGGTGGGAATGGCTGGGCTTGGAGTAGAGAGAGCTGGTTTCTAGCCCTGACTCTGTTACTGATAATGTTTGTTGTGAACCATGTCCTTCCCATCTCTTCTCTAAAATCCCTTCCATGATATCTGTAGAAAAATACTTGTCCCAGAGCTAATCAGTAAAGGGAGGCAGGATCAGCATCCTGGTCTGGAGCATTTTCCAGTGCTTGTAACAACGTCCCACAAACACCAGTTTAGTCCTCACTCCATATTGGGCATGGTAGTAGGTGCTGTGGGTGCAAAGATCAAAAAAGAGGGTCTCTGCCCTCAAAGTGCTTACCATTTAGCTGGTGAGACAGATGCACAAGCAACGTCATTTACCAATGCCCCAGAAGTTCCCCTCATGCTTGTGTGAAAAGGAACCCTGTAAGCACAGGACAAGGCTGTGGTTTCCAGAGCAGCTGCAACCTCACACCTTGTCTCCCTGCTAATCCTTGAAGCTCTGCTCTCTCTTCCACTGGGCCTTTGCACATGCTGTTCCACATGGAACTCTCTTCCTCCTAATCTGCTAGCTTCTCATCCTTCAGGCCTTAGTTCAGATATCCCCACCTCCAGAAAGCCATCCTTGAGTCCATGAAACTGAGTTAGAGGCCCCTCTTTGGTGCACCCACAACCCAGCATTCCCTAAGTATAGCCCTTCCCAGGCAGTGTTGGTTCCTTGTCTGTCTTCCTCTCTAAAGCATGAGTTCTGTGAAAGCTGTACAAAGCCATAGATGTTCAGCACCCAGAATATTGTTGGAGTTCAATGAAGTTGTGTAGAATAGATAAATAAGGAGTTGGGCTTTGCAGAATGGGCTGAAATGGAAAGGGCAGGGCAAAGTGGAGAGGGTCTTGCTGGTTGCTTACTCAGTGTGCTTTTGCAGTCATTTGCAGACATGTGCAGAGCAGGGAAAAATTCGAGTCACCTGATGCATACTTTTCTAGCTAAAGTCCAACAAGGCAACACTCTTCCTTCCTGTTTCAGCTCTCATATTGTGAACAAGTGTCCTTTTCACGATACATTTTGTGCCACATTTTTACATTTTGCGCTGTTTGTTGATGTTGCTGTTTAAAATGCCCTCCCCAAGTGTAGTTTTGAAGTGCTGTCTAGTGTTCCTAAGCACAAGAGTCTTATGAAGAAAATACATGTGTTAGATAAACTTTATTCATGCATGAGTTATAGTGCTATAGGCTATGAGTTCAATGTTAACGAATCAACGAGGTATATTAAACAAGATTTCCTTAAGCAGACATGCATAGAACAAAGTTATGCATCAATCGGTTGACGAACATGTTGTGACCAGAGGCTCACAGGAACCTAACCCTGTATTTCCCCCAGGAGCAATGGTTCAGACTTTGCTAATTCAGTGTTCACACGCTTTACAGAACATAACTGCTGTGAATAATGAACTGACTGTAACTATTCACTAGCTGGTGCCCCACCTACATAATGAAGGCCTTTGGGCTTTCCCTCACTCCAGGCACAGTCACACCCAGGATTTGCTGGGAGTCCCAAGGAGTTTCTCACGAGCTTTTAAATGGTCTTCTCAGGGGATGTTTGCTCCAGGTCCCTCTTCAATGTGCATTCCTCACCAGCTCCTGCTGGAGACATCGTGGCAGCCCTGATGTATATGCCAAGGATGGTGTCACCTGGTACTCCCTAAATCTGGAAATCCACCACCATCACCATCTCGAATAACAGCCAACAGTTAGCAATCACTTACTTTATGCAAGCCCTCTCCATGGATTAACTCATTTCATCCTCACAGCAAACTTATGAGGAAGTCAATATTAATATAGCCATTGTACAGATGAGAAAACCAAGGTGAGGAAAGGTTAAGTGACTTGCCTAGTGTCACAGTTCAGAAGAGGGAGAGCCAGGATTTGAACCCAGGCTGTCTAGTTCTAGATCCTGCAGTCAGTCCTGCTAATGAGTCATATGCCCCTTTCACCTGTGCCTGCCCCATTTTATCCCCTGGCCACCAAAGCCGTATTGTCGGAATTCCCTTTTGCTCAGCTAGAATCCCTGTTACGTGGAACAAACAAACAAGCAACAAGATGAGCCACAACAAATACTCCTAGGAAATCTGCCCGATTGGCCGAACATCTTCTCAGTGTCCTCTCTCTTTGCAGGAAGACTGGAGCCCATTAGAGAGAATATTTATTTACACAAAACTCTGCAGACCTCTCAGTCAGTCCAGCCTTTTTTTCGAATGGACATTGTTCAGTTGGGAACATCTGAGATTGACTTTTGAAGCCAAAATTATATCCTAAGATCAACTCAGATTTTATGCTTCAAGGACCTCTAAAGAGAGCTGTGGTGAATATTTCATTTTCTCAGGGGGTTGGATGAGGACAGGGGTCAAAGGGGTGCAGCTTCTGAGGCTTTCCCTTGAAGGTCAACTCTCTTTCTGGGTGAAGCCTTTGAAATCAAAGCAAAGCATAAGCTAAACGGGGTTTCTCTGTGGTGAGGCAGGAGATGAAAGTCTAGAAGCTTTCAGTAAATGCTTTCTGCAGCTCGCTGTGACCTTCAGCATCATTGAAATCACAGTTTCAAACATGAAGTGGGAATCTGTTGGGAGGCACCTGTGGGATCTGAGGTCTTGAGTTCCTGGAGCCCAGGCTCCGGGATCTCAACAGCCACCGAATGGTGATGGGGGTAAAGGAGCCAAAAATCCCAGAGCGGCCAGGGAAGCGTCCACAAGATGGTGCTGGCTTACTGCTGGTTCCTTGTCTTTCACTGGAGCCTTTCAGCGGTAAAGAATGTGTCCCTTCTTCCCACATCATTTTGCCACAATCAATTTCATCAACTGTTCCTTGCCCAAACCTCTGCCAAGAAGAAACTTCTTTAGAATCATTGGGTGAAAAATTAGACTCACTTGTTAGTCTGAAGGCTAGCAAATTTCATAGTCTCTCTACAGACGATACATCAAGTGCAGCTACAAATGGGCTTCAAACACAGGCATAATTAATTGGCCCCGCACTTACGGCTTGGAGCGGAGCTTACAGCTCAAACTGAGTTTTACAAGCATTTTCTTCTGCCACGTTCGGGGCATTTTCTTACAGAAAACTCCTTAAGGAAGCTGTCTCATGGGGCATCAACGTCATCAGGGTTCATGCACTTACTGTGTGACCCAGTAATTCTACTCTTAGGTGTCTACTCGAGAGAAATGAAAACACATGTCCCCACAAAGACTTGAACCTGCATGTCTGTGGCAACATTATTCATGAGATCCCCAGACTGGAAACTGTACAAACGTCCAACTGGCAAATGATAAACAAAAAGTGGTCTATCTGAACATTGGAATACTACTCAGCAATAGAAAGGATCTAGCTACTGACACATGCGATGCCGTGGACGAACCTAAAAAAAGCATTTATCAGACAGTGTGGAGGAAGCCAGACAGAAAAGACTGCATAATGTATGATTCTATTTATATGAAATTTCTCAAAAAGGCAAACTTACAGAGGCAGAAAGCAGATCAGTGGTGGCCTGTGACTGGAGTTGAGAGTAGGGAGTATTTAACTTTTGGGGGTGATTGGAAGGTAATTGGAAGAACTAGATTGTGGTGATGGCTGCACAACTGTATTAATTTACTGAAACTTACTGAACGGTACACATGCAACGGTAAATTTTATGGTATGTAGGTTATACCTCGATAAAGAGACATGGCAACTAAAAAAATATCCTCTGGATTTCCTTCTCTCCTACCTTCATTTGTTTCTTCCTTTCCTCTTCTCTCCCTCCTCCCCAACCATTTACTAAACCTTGAAACTGTTTCTGTTGCTGTTACTATTTATTTGTTGTTCATTCATTCTGCATGTATTTATTGAGCACCTACTGTGCCCCAGGCACTGGCTTCAGTGGAAGAGACAGACTAATGCAGGCATCGTGTCAGGGAGCCACATGAATAGGCTTTGAATGCAAGAGGACCAGAGAGCGACTGCAGTGATCGTTCTGGATAGGGGTTCAGGAAAGGCCCGAGGATCGGCACGTGAGTGATGGCTGAGTGGAGGGAGCCCGGCCGCCAGGCTATCTGGGGGAAGAGCACTGCAGACAGAGGGAACAGCCAATGCAGAGCTCCTGGGCGGGGACCTGCTCGGTGTGTCGGAGGAGCAGCAGGGAGGACAGTGTGGCTGGGGAAGGAGGAGCAAGAGGGAGGAGAGGGAGGCAGATGCCAGATCCTGGGGGTCTCGTATGCCATTGTAAGGGCTTTGGGTTTTATTCTCAGGATAATGGGAAACCACTGGAAGGTGAAGAGTAGGATGAGACCCTATCGTTTTTATATTTGGAAGCATCGTTCTGGCTGCTGTAAAACACAGACGGAAGGGGATGGAGAATGGCAACACGGAAGCCATTCAGAAGCTCTTGCAGGAGCCTGGGGGGAGAGGATGGAGGCTCACACGAGGCTGGTGCTAGTGGACAAGGGGCTCAGAAACGAGGTCTTTTCTGAAGGTAGACCTGACAGGATTTGCAAATAAAGAGCTAAGGCACTAATAGTCTACCAGAGGAGACAGAGCTGTGAAGGTAATAGCTATAATTAACATTTATTGAGCATTTACTCTATACCAGGCCCTCTGCTAAATACATCTTTTTGATCCTCAAAGTAACTCTGAAGCAGGGCCCATGATTATCACCATTTTACAGATAGGAAAATTGAGGCCCCAAGAGATAAAGCAATTTGCCGACAGTCAAGAAGAATGGGACCTGGACAGCTCATTTGCAGACTGCACTCTCTTAACCACGCTGCCAGAGTAGCTGTGTGTGCTGAGTGCTAAGGAAGAAGCATGCACAAAATGTTTAGATGCAGCGTGTCTGGGTGAAGATGGCAGGGAGGGCTTCCTGGAGGAGGAAGAACTTGAACTGTGATATGAAGGGAGAATAGGAGATCTCCAGGGGACAAGGAACAGATGCCATTCCAGGCAGGGGAATAGCATGTGCAAAGTCTGTGGAGCATGATCAAGCTTGGCATGAAGCTAAAACAGCATATGATTCTACAAGGCAAGAACATGGGATACCAGGGAAATGAGTTTGGAGAGGGAGGCAGAGGGCAAATCCTTCAAGGCCTTCTGTGTGCCTGGCCAAGGAATTTGGTTTGCACCCCAGAGCTCAGTGTTACCTTAAACAGTGAATGTATGACATTGGGCAAAGCAAAATGATCAAAGTGCAGAGGGGAGCACTTTTACTTAAATAGGTATGGTCATTTATCTATTTATTTGAATGTGAATTAGAAAAATATATAGTTAACCCATCAAAGATAGTGACTTCACAGATATTGCTTAAGATGGGAAAATTTTTTAAAGCACTTGATTGGAAGAAAGTTGTCATATCATTAATAGTACAATTGGAAGATTATTCATGCTGCATGTTTGCAATATCAAGATTGGGAAGCACCTAAATGCCCATCCAAACAGGGACAAGTTAAAGTATGGGGCAAGTGAATACAAAGCCGCCTTATAAAATGAAGAAGCTCTTTGTGTTCTGATGTGGAACAAGCTTTAAGATGTATCATTAAGTTATAAAAGCAAAAGCAATTGGCAGGACTTGATGTCTGTTGCTGTTCAGTTTGTATGTGTGTGTGTGTGTATTTTCTTATATCTGAATAGACTTTCTCTGGAAGGACACATGAGAAACTGGCAATGGCAGCTGCTTCTGGAAAGGGGCTCGGGTGGACAGTGGTGGGCAGGAGAAGTTTTGCTATATGCCCTTTTATGGCTTTTGCATTTTGAGCCACCTGAATTCATTTGAAATAAAGTTAAACGATCTAATATGAATAATAGTACAGGTGATATATACAGTGAAGATCATCTTGGTGGTACAGCAAGTCAGAAGTCTGAGAGCCGCGTGGTAGGCAGTGGACAGTCAGAGACAAGCTGAGCAGGTGAGGAGCATTCGATAGTGGGTCCGGTAGAGTTAACTGGTCGTGTGCAGCACTTTGCATCACTTCTTTCCTTCCGCCCTTTCTCACCTCTATGGTCTCACGGTTTTCCTAAGAATCCTGTGGATGGGACCCCTCTGCAAAAAGGAAGGCTTTTAATCAGAACAAATGTCCGTGATTCAGACCTGAACTACACTGTCTGCGTCCAACTGCTCTGCATTAGCTGGCCACGGCGGCCGTGGGCATTTCAGTGCCAGGCCTGCGCCCGTGGCTCGGCCCTGCCTCTTCCTTCCTGCATAACCCTAATGCAGTCATTTCTTTCCCTGTCTTGAACCTCAGTTTCCCGTTCAGCACCTCTGTCCCCAGGGTTATTGCATTGAGAATGAAATATGTTGCACACAAAACAGCACAGTTCACGGGAGAGATTAAGGACGCAACGAGTATCAGCTCCTGTGGGTAAAGGCAAGTCAAAAAATGTCCTTTTGTTCAAGAAATATATGACCACTGTACTCTGAGGGGTATAAGAGGGGTTTTGAGGACTTTACAGTTTGCTAAAGAGCCCAAAAGGCTCCTAAAAAAAAAATACAAAACATAGAAAAAAAAATGCATGTTGTCAACCATTAGTGGAACAAGAAGTTATTTCAGGAGCCACGTGGGCAGAACTAATGACATTTTCCCTGGTCATATCTTCTTCGGTCTTTATGAGAAAGTTTAGTCAGTGCCAATAGGCCTTTCCCACCTGTCTTAGTTTGCCAGGGCATCTGACAAAATACCACAGGCTGGCTGGCTTAAACACCAGGAGTTTCTTGTCTTCAGTTTCGGAGGCTAGAAGTCCAATACCAACGGGTTGGCAGGACCGTGCTGCCTCGAGTCTGTCCCTTGTGGAGGTGGCTCCCGGGCCATGCATGCTGAGTCCCTGCCTCCGCCACATGGCTCTCTGTCTCCTGCCTCCTACTCCCGCCTACATGCTGTGTTCAGATTTCCAGGCATATTGAATGAAAGCCTGCCTCGATTCAGCTTAGCCTCACCTTAACTAATAACAGTGACCCTAGTTACAAACGGATTCACATCCACAGGACTGAGGCTTAGGATTGAATGTGCCTTTGTGGGGTTCACGATTCAATCCATTACAATACCCTTCCCTTTATAACAAAGTGAAGGCACCTTTATAACCTCCCTTTATAACAAAGGGAGAGGCACAGTTATCTTGAGTTACCTCTTATTTATGGCAAACAAGGCTGTTTTTCCTATAATGGTATCAAATAAAAGTTTCTTTAAAAAATTCATGTATATAAATAAAAATGGAAGAAAACAAGTCAGCTCTGGCGTCGGTGGTACCTGGATTTGGAAAACATCATGAAGGAGGAATGCAAAGTACAGAAACGGAGAGTTTGTGATTTCAGCAGGTTCTGAAAAAACTCAATGATGGGGAGGTCGGAAGGGTTGACCTTGGTCAGAAATGTTTCCTGGAGGACGCTGGGCTTGACCGGGACCCTCGGGAAGGGCCAGGGTTCAATGGGCGGAGGAGAAAGGGAATTCTCAGCAGCAAGACCAGAGGGAGCCAAGGTGTGCCAGGTGCTTCCATACCGCCCTGGAACCGTGTTTCCCACTCCTCTGGGTCTCAGTTCCAAGGCCACTTCCCCAGAGAAGCCTTTTCTGACCCCACTCTAGGTCTGGACTCTGCTATACACTCTCCACCCTCCCTTTGCCTTTTCGTTCAGATCCCTTATGACCGTGTATAATTCTGGATTTACTGGTTCGATGACTGCATTCACGGTGGGTCCTCCCCACCTCCCCTCCCACGCTATGAGCTTTTTGAGAGCAGAGACCTTGCCAGTTTCTTTACTGGTGTATTCCTGGTGCTTAGGACTGTTTCTGGCCCAAAGTAGGGACTCTTGGCATTTGTCTAATCTTTCAAATAATCAATCCATGGATTCATGCATTAATGGTTGTCTTTTCCAGCACAGTAATCCAAAGATCAAGGTCAAGTGAACTGTCCCTCCTCAGGGGGGTCCAAGGATGCAGCCTCAGCTCCCTGATGTAAGCATGAAATGTCTGTATAAGCAGGTGGTATTCTGTGTCGTGTTATCTGTTGGCTTTAATCTACTAGTCATGTTTTCAGTTACTCATTGAAGAAATAATTTAACATTTTCCCCCTAACACATCTCATGGTAAGCTACCTTTCCAGAAAGATGCACCATCCCCATCCTGTGACCTCAGCCACTCACCACTGCCCATTTTGAGAAGTCTGTCTTAGGCAACCTTTGAAAAAAATTTTAGCAGATTTTGTAGCCTGTGTTCCCAACACACCCAGGGACAAGGCTGAGGCCCCTTTTTGATTCTCTGCATCTATTCTCCTCTCCCTCTTCCGTTTCCAATTTCACCCACACATTCTCCTGCTTTTTACTAGTTCTTCCATCTTACTCCTCTGACCCACATCACCTGGAAATTATGGGTTCTTAGGGTTGAATCCTGTAGTTCTGGGTTCTCAAAATTGAACGCACTTCAGAATCACCTAGAGGGCTTGTGAAAACAGGATGTCCGAGGTGGGGCCTGAGATTCTGCATTTCTTACAAGTTCCCATGTTGCTGGTCCGGGGCCCCCACTTTGAGAATCGAATCACTGTTGTCCTCTCATCCCTGATTACATCCAAAGCATCTGGGATCTTAACAGCATCAGATGTACAAGCTCCATCCAGTCAATTGAGTCAGAATCTCTAGATGGGAGTTTGACTTGTTGGTATTTTAAAGTTGCCCCTGGGAATTCCAATGCTCAATAGCCCAGAGAGGCCATGACTTGCCCAAGGTCACACAGCAAGTGGAGGGGGAGGCAAGGCTAGAGCCCAGGACTCCTGGCTCCCAGAGCCATGTCTTCCCAGCATGCCATCCCGTGTGTGTGTGCGTGCATGTGCATGTCGTCTACACAGCCAAGGAACTGTGCCAGGCTCTATTAGACACGTTGGCTTATCTATCCCTCACTTTACAGGAAACTGAGGCTCAGAGAGGTGACGTTGCTTGCCTAAGGTCACCCAGCTTAGTTGGTGGAAAGGGTGGAACGGACACCCAGGGCTGCCTGCCTTCCAGTGCTGCCTTCTCTGTGGACAGTGTGGGGAAGTTCTGGGCTTTGAAAGCAGAAACGCCAGCACGTGCATTCTTGTTCCCACTTGGGAACCAGGTGAATTTGGGTAAGTAGCAACCCCTCCCTAAGCCTCAGTCACTCCATCTGTGAAATGAGACCTATCGTATCCCACACCTGTGGAAACGAAACGCCTGACTCCTGCCAGACACCGAGTGGCCCCCATCACCTTGCAGTCTCTTCCTCTCAGCCTCAGTGATGGTGTTTCGTAGGTACTTCCTGTCACACTCCGGCACTCACACAGGACCCTGGAATGCTAGGAGAAATCCCACAGTCCTCTTATCCACTTGGCAGCCCAGGAGTTACAAGGCAGGAGCTGTTTTAAGCTATTATGGTTTTTTTTTTTTTTAACACTTACTACCTGCTAATAATGTTGACCGGACATCTCATTTATTCCCTGCAACCACCCTCCAAGGTAGGTACCCCATCTCCACTTTTCAGAGGGGAACTGATGCTAAGGGAGGCCATACAGCTAGCCAGGGACTGAGCCAGGGGCAGGACCCAGAACCCCCTGCCTGCGGAGACCACGACCTTGGCAGAAACGCTGCTCACTTTCAAAGTAAGAGCAATGCAGACCTCCTTCATAAATGCATTCTCTTTCCAAACCAAAGCGGACTGCAGAAGGCTGGCCTCCACGGCTCTGCTAGCAGAGCTTGCTGCCTTCTTCTCCATGCCAGTCCTCTCCCCTCAAGCCTCCTTCTCCCTCCCTTTGGCGCCAGCTCCCACCCACAGGCTCCCAGGCAGTGTGAAGAGCCTGGGTGCTCCCGGAACTGCTGCCGGGCTTCTGGCAGCTTTGAGTTTCTTGCAATCTCCCGCTGCTCAGAGAGGTTCTTGAGTTTCTTGCAACCTTCTGTTTTCAGAGTTTGTTCTGTTCCCCCTCCCCTTTTCAAGAAGAGTGCTCCTTCTGACGCTCAGGCCTCCAAGAAAGCCTCCCTTTCTATGTCAGCTTCTGGTTTTGCTCTGAAATGCTTTCCCCATGCCCTATTCCTGCACTCCCAGGAGGCCAGACTTTGGGAGAAGTTGGCAGTGACTGGGCAGGGCTCTTGGACTGTCAGGTGGCTCCTTGTACTAGAAAAGGGAAGTTCATTACTTTGGAGCCAGGATTTTTTGCTCATTGTTCCTTCCCTCCCTCCCTCCCTCCCTCTCTCCTTTCCCTCTTTCCATCCCGCCTTCCTTCGCTGAAATCAATGACAAACTGCTCACATCTATTCACACCTGAAATTCCCCCTTGACCTTGGACTCATGGAAAAACTCTCCCCTGGGACCCCCGTAGTGAAGGTGGGTAAAATCAGTCTTCAGTCTCTTACCAACCTGCTCCCCACTACCTTCCCTGCCAAAACCTCTTATGTCTTTATGCCTTGACAGCCTCCAAGCCCAGCTTTCCTTGGGCAGGAGCCTAAGCTCTACAACTGTACTTCCAGTGAAGATTTGGAGTCAGAGAGACCTGAGTTTGAATCCTAACCGGATCCCTTGCCTTTGGTGTAATCTTGGCAAGACATTGACTCTCTCTAAGACTCAGTTTCTTTATCTGAAAATCTGGGATAGTATGCCCACCAGGGTTTGTGGAGAAGATCAAACAGGACAATGTTTGTCAAGTGTGTGGCATCCAGTAGGTGCTCAATGCTTGTTCTCATCTCACCATGTTCATAAAAAAGTCCCTCTGCTGTCAGGGTTAATGGACAAATTCACTTGGGTATGACTGATGATACCTAAAAATAGTTACTTATAAATGCATGTTTACTTTTGTCGCCTCCTTTAATGTCCACAATGTTGTATTCAGTCTCCCCCCCCCTTCCCAAAGCTACTTTACAGAGGAGGGGACCAAGGCTCAGAGAAGTTATCCAACAGGTCATCAGGGGAAGATCCAGTATTCTACCCTGGGGCTTGTCTAACATATTACTTTGGTAATATGTTAACAGATTTATTTTTGTAGATGAATTATTGCATTTGTGCAAGAAGACCAAAGAAATGACTCTAATGGAATTCCAGACAGTTTTCATTGAGGGGTGGGGAGACCTGTATTGAGGCAGGAAGGAATTCTGTGGGGGTCCTGCAGATATACCAGGGGCCTCCTCATCAAGCTATTGGGGTGGGAAAAATCACTGCTTTTTGAGCTGGAAGGAACCTTGGAGAAAATCTACTCCCTGCTGCATTTTACACATGAGGAAGATGCAGCCTAGAAAGGAATTTGAACCCCTGCTCTGTGATTCCCTCTGCAGGTTTCTCTGTATCCTTGAGGCCTAGTGATGGCAGCCAGGAGGTTCCCCAGCCCTCAGGGAAAGCCGGCCCTGTCTCTCTTCCCATCCCCAAGACAAATGGGCCTGGAGAAGGCAGGATCCCCCCAGCCCCCTTATCTCCTACAAGGGCCCACTCTCTGGGAAGGACTTGGACTAGCTCATCCAGGGGCTGGGGTGATCCCTGCCATTATTCCAGGGGGTTCTGGGGAGTGAGAAATGATCCAGATGCCACTCCATCCCCCCCAACTCCCCACTTTAGGGGTAAGAGGAGGGGGAGGATGTTGGCAGTGACTGAGAGCTCCATCCAGCGCAAGCATCGATCTGGCTCCGGTGTTGCCATGGCAACAGCTCCTCCACACTGGGAGAGATCAGCTCCCCACCATGAGGACTTCTTCAGCCCTCTCGCCTTCCCAGGCCGCCCCCTCCTTCTCCCGGGCCCCCCAGCTCACTTCTATTCACCATCCCATCTAGTCGTGACAACCACCTGCCCAGCCACTGCCTTCTCCCTCCACCGTGCTCTCTTCTTGTCCCCTCCGTCGCTCCTCTCCCTGCCCTTGCCCCAACCCTCACTGCCTGCCCCCCGTGGGGCCGTGAGGCCTCAGGGTCTCAAACCTGTGCGGTCCTGGCCAGCTCTCCCCTGGGCACACACAGAGAAGCAGGGGGAGGGAGAGGAGGCAATGAAGCTCCCTCTGAACCGGAATGCTGGAGGCAGCCTCTTCCTCCCAGCCAGCCATTCCCTTTCCTGCTTCCCAGTCTGCAGCCTCCTCCAGGGGACTGGTAAAGGCCACCAAGCCATTTCCCCTGCCTGCCACGGCCTACAGGAAAAGCAGCTCGGACCTTCCCGTCAGGCAGACCCCAGGTTCTAGCCCCTGCTCTGACACTTACTAGCTTCGCAACTTCTGGCAAGTGGCACCTTCTTTGGGGCTCAGTTTCCTCAACTAAAGGGAAAATAAAAATACGGTCACAGTTACCATGTCGTTGGGTTGTTGTAAGGATAAAAGGAGGCACCCATAGCAGCTCCAATTCATTGAACCTTTGGTATGTCCCAGGCATTGTGCTGGGTGCCTTATGTATTTAAAAAAAACCAGTGCTGTGAAGTGGCCACATTTATTCTCCCCATTTACAGGCGAGGAGACAGGACTGCTGAGAGGCTTTGGGACTTGTCCAAGTTGGCTGGCTCGAGAGTCTGCCACCCACGTTCTGGGGTTCAAACTCTTAAGTTTCTTTTTTCCAATGTTCAGCAAGTGGCAAGAGGATTGCCTGGCACACAGTGGGTCAGAATATATACCACCCCCTACACTACCTGCTAACTAGTGAAATCACTTGTTACTTGCCTGGAATTTGTCCCAGGTGCTAGAAATGCAATGGGAAATTCCACACAACCCTTGTCCTGGGTGTTGTAGCAGGAGACACACACGTGGGCTGCTAAGAACAGCATGGTGTAGGGGTCAAGAGCCGCGGTGGCTCTAAGGCAAATATCCCCTCCCCCACCTGCCAGCTGGGTGACAGGGGCAGGTCACTGCCGCTTCCCGAGCGCCCCATCTATACAATGGGGCTTTCAATGAGCAGTAAGTACCTGCCTTACGGAGCTGTTTCAGAGAAGTTGAAGAAGGGAATGGGCCACAGCCCCAGCACATTACCCCAGCTGGGGAAATGCTCCAGAAAGGAGTCAGTGTCAGTGTTTTGACTCTCAGCTCAGTAGAGGGGACCCGGAGGAGGAAGCTGTTGCTTGGAGGAAACAGGAGAGACTCCAGGAAGGTGGTGAGAACCTTGGGAGAATGGCTGCCAGCCAGGCAGTCGGGGCACTTATTTCCCGGGTCACTTAAGGCCAAGGATAGAGCTGCAGGAAAGCACGAGCCAGCCTGGTGGGGGGGCACGCAGTGTGGACAGTGACGGCTAGTACTGAGCGGGCATTGACCGCTTTAGGACGGTGCTTCGCCGCCCTGGCTGCGCCTTAGGAAACCTGTGGCCCTTCTCTTTGCATTTGCTGTGATATAAATGCTGGATCCCATTCCCAGAGGTTCTTATTTAATTGGTCCGGCGTGACTCGGCTACCAGAGTTATTTTGTGTGTGTGTGTGTGTGTGTGTGTGTGTTTTTAACAGCTCCTCGTCAGGTGATGCAAATATGTAGCCAGGATTGAGAAACTCTGGTCTAGGTGTTTTGGAAGAATAAATTCATTTAATCTCCATGACAACTCCATAAAGGATGTGCCCAGACTGGGAGAGATTGAATAACATGCCAGAGATCACACAGCTAGAAGTTGTAAAGTTCAATCAAGGCAGCTCTGACTCCAGCTCTCCCCTAATTACTAGGCCATGGTTGTTGGAGAGGAGGGTATGGGGGGCGGGGGGGGGGAGGTAGGGACAGAGATGGAGGGGGTGGTGAGGGGATGCCGCGCATGCAGCTTAGTGTCTGCTTAGTTGTCTGGCACCAGGTGTTTCCCACAAACATCTCATGCAGTGCTTCTCGATCAGAACCTACACCATCTCTTCCTCCATCCAGTCTTCACTGAATTGGGCACTCAGACTTTAACATGTGTATGAATCACCTAGGGGGTTAAATAAAATGCAGATTCCAATGCAGTAGGTCTGGGGTGGGGCCTGAGATTCTGCATTTCTAACAAACGCTCAGCTGAGCGCAACATTACGGGTGTGCAGACCACACTCTGAGGAGCAAGTGAGTACAAATGGAAGCCTAATGCACCTCTTCTGTCTGTGGAGCCCACACGTCCTTGACCTTGGACAGCGTCCTTGACCTTGGAGAGCATTCCTTTCTTTTGGTTCTAGGAATGACTTCTGCACCCTCTGGGTCCCACGAACCTCCCCAGGCTGCTGCAGACATGACCTACTTCGTTCTCTCATTCCTTAAAAACATCTCGGTTTTACCTACAACAGCACCTCAGGAGCAGTGCTCAAAACCTTAGGGTGCCTTAGAATCACCGGGAAGACTTCTGGAAACCCAGGTGGCTATGCCCCACCCTAGAGTTTCTGACTCAGCAGTTGGGGGGGGGGGCGAGAATTTGTGTTTCTAACAAGTCACCAGGTGAGCTCTTGCTGCTGGTCTGAGGACCACAGTTTGAGAACCAGGACAGCATTTCCTTACATGTGTCCTTTGTGGCCAGATGTACTAACTTCCTCAGCAACTGCAACAGACCAGGCATTCGGTGTGGAGTCAGCGCCACTGCCTTCAGGTCACTAGCTCCATTTGTGACTATATCAATTGTGGATTGAGTTGGATGCATATATTTGAAAATTCAAATAACATAGGGGTTTATTTTTGTCTTATGTAACATGAAGTGCAGATGTAGGTGATTCAGGGCTAGTCTGTTAGCTCCCAGATGTCATCAATATTCTGCACTCCTAACATTCTGTGCTTCCTTTTCTAACCTGTGACTTCTAGCATCAAGATTGCCTCATGGTCACAAAATGGCCACTTAAGCTCTGATCTTCATGCTTGTGTTCCAGAAGAAGGAAAGGGGTGCAGAGGTAAAAGGATGTGCCTGCTAAATCAGATCCTCTTTCAAGAAACTTTTCTGGAAGCCACACCAAACAGCTCCCACTTACATCTCATGGGCTTGAACCAGGTCACATGACCATCCCTACCTGAATAGCAGGCTGGGAAATGTAGTTTTTAAGCTGGGCATGTTGCCATCACCAATGAAATCTGAGTTCTCTTCATTAGGACAAAGAAGAGAGTGGCTATTGCTTGGGTAACTAGCAGTGTCTACCACAGTGACTCTGCGCAAGTCACTTCCACTCTTAGACTGTGTCTCTCCAAATGGAAAATGAAGTTGGACTTAATGATCAATGGGACCCCATCCAGTTCTAGCATTATCAGGTTCCATGATTCTGTGCCTGAAATTACTCATGCAATACCACAAGGGCCCTCAGCCTAATGAAATGTCAGAACATATCTTGTGTCTGTCCATTCATTCATCCATCCATCTATCAAAAATATTTTTGCTACCACCTGTTAAGTGCTAAGGACGCAGTGACTAAGAAAGACGTGCCCTGCCTTCCCTGCTCCCTTCGAGCTAGTTGCCAGTTTAGCTGGGAAGACAGACATTAAATAATCCTGCAAATGTTCCACAACGTGTTATAAAGAAAGTACATACTACATATGTGCTCTATAGAAAATGTGGGAAATTTAACTTTCGTTAGAGGGGGGGTTGGGCAGAGAGAAGATCTCCCCAAGCGTTTATTTTGAATCTGAGACCTGAAGGAGAAGGAGTCAATAATGCAAAAAGTCTGGGGACAGAGAGACAGAGAGAACAGCAAGTTCAGACACAGGGCCTGAGGCAGGAAAGAGCTGCTCATTGTAGGAAATGAAAGATGGCTGAGTGTCCAGACATCACTGGTGGGGAGGAAGCTGGTATGGGATGAGGTTGGAATGGTCAGCAGATACCACAGCTTGCAGAGCCTCATAGGCCCTGGGAGGGCAGTGGGAAGTCACTGACATGTTTTAGGCAGAGATGGGACAAGGCTGGCAAGACCAGATACACATGTTTACAAAGATTCCTCTGGATGCTGTATGAATAAAAGATTGTGGAGGGGTCAGAGTGGAAGTGAACAGCCCTTCAGGAGGCTATTATGTCTGCCTGGGTACAAGCTGAACAAGGTTTGGACTGGGGTGGTGGTGGTAAGCAGTTACAGTGAGAGCTACCTGGGGCATTCACCCATCTACCCATCCATCCATCCATTGCCCATCCATCCATCCATTCATCCATCCATTTACCCATTCATCCATCCATTCATCCATCCATCCACCTATCTATCTATCCACCCATGAGTGCATCCATCCTTCCACCCACCTACCCATTCAACAAATAAAGTGTCTTTAAGTGCCAGGTTCTACACTAGATGTGTTGGGTGAATACGATGGTTCGCTCCCTGTAGCAGTTCACAAGTTAGAAGGGTAGAGAGAAAGACATAATCAAATCATCACAGTTCAGCATAGGCCATAATAGCAGTGAGTGCCAAGAGGCGTTGGAAGAGACTCTTCACAGTGGTGACCTGTTTGTTCAGCACTGATGGGAGGTGAAAAGCTACAGGATGATTCACCACTCTGGCTGCCATGGGTGAGGACTTTTCTGGGCCACTGTAAAATGAACACATTTGAGGGCAACAGCAAGACAAGGGAAAATGACAGCCTTGGAGTTTAGCTTGGGGATAGGAAAAAAAAAAATCCCAGGAAATGTTAGGAAGTAGACACATCTAGAATGGATGAAATTGTCCCATGAATCTATCCTATGAGGTCCTTCAGGATAAGTTTGAAGCCCCCTTGTTGGCATTCCCATTGGGACTCATTGGCTGGACGCCAGCATCAGTGAGAGCAGGACTGGCTGTCTCTGCTCCAGGGACCAAAGAAACCCTTCAAACCAGGATGCCAAGGCTCTGGGAGTGGAGAAGCCATGGGGCCTGAAGCAGATGGGCCCAGAAAGGCCATATGTGTAATGGTTAAGGATGTGGACTCTAGAGCTCACCTGCCTGGAAATCCTGCCTCTGCTACTTGCTAGCTGTGTGACTTGGGTGAGTTATTTAACTTCATTGTGACTCAGTTTCCCACCTTACGGCTGGAGAATATATGTAACTTCCTTGTGAGGATTAAAAGACAATATTGGTATGGTGCTTAGAACATGTCTCAGTGCCTGCCACCTGAGAAAAGCATTATATGTATGTTTGTTAATAAAGTCAGCCCTGTTTTAATTATTTTGTTGGGTTCTGTAGGCAAACGTCCAGGGTTAGATCATGTGCTCTCTGGCTCCAAGGGTAGTCCTAGGACAGAAGTCCTAGTGTCTAAGGGTAAGCATGGAATGAGCTGATACCAGTGTTATGTCTGGGGGTAGTCTGTATGCTTTCTTCCATTAAACAAAAACGTGCAATGGCTTCCCAGTGACCTTACTTCCTATTCCTAGTCACATGTCACTCATGCCCAACACTGTCCTTCTGCCTGCCCCATACCCCAGTAGGTCAAAAGGATGCTTTAATGGGACAAGCTTGACTTTTGGAGTCATATTTGGTTTCAATCTCTGCTCAGCTGTTGGCAAGTAACTTAACCTTTCTCTGAGTGCCAGGTGCTTCAACCGAAAATGGTAAATAGTGCTGAGCTTGAGAAACTCTGGAATTAGGTAGTTGAAGGCCAAGTTCAGTGGCTGACTCATTGTTGGTGGAGCAGAGAAGCTGTGGGGCTAAGAGCAAGCAGAGTCAGAAAGTCATATAATGGTCAATGGCGTAAACTTTGGAACTTGACTTCTTGGGTTCAAATATTCAAATTTTCCCTTCTCTGTTATTCCATTTAGTTCTGAAAGTGTCCAAGGTCATGGGTCCACAGCTGGGACAATGCTGCATGCTCTCCTCTTACCATTGCTCCTGGGGCTTGAAATCATCTCATCAGGCTCTTCTCTTCAACAGGTGAAGTGTTATCACCCTCTTTTTGGTTTGGTTAAGTGGGAACCAAAGGAGTTCAGCACTTTGGTTGAGAAGTTTCAAGCCAGCACATCCTGCATACATAAAGTCTACCCAACACACAGGTCTACCCTTAGGAAAGCGTGATACCAATGGACACTTACACATTGGGGGTCATACCCCTTTATCAAGTGTTTCTTGACTACGAGTACCTGTTGCAAAGAGAACAAAGTTAGAACTGAGGAATGATGTGGGCCAAGAAGAAGATGACAGGCTGGCCCATTCAAAGATTACAATGAGCAATTTCACCCAATTCCCTTGATGCTCTGTACCCTAAGTAACCCTACTCTGCCACTTTCTAACTGTGTGATCTTGGAGAAGTTTCTTAATGTCATCTCTATTTTCCCTGTCTATCAAATGAGCTTAATATGATACCTCCCTCATAGGGTTGTAATGAGGTGCAAATTTGTCTGCCATTGTCAAAATGCCTAACCCAATGCCTTGAACGCAGTAAGAACTTAATAAATGCTGTTTCCTTTCAACCAGACACAGGTACAATCTCCCGATTTATCTGTTGACAGCAGATGATGAACATCTTTGTTGAATTTACTCCCAGACTCTCCTCCTTGCCTCAGGCACAACAGCCCAGCTTATCATCATGACCTCTAGCAGTTTTTAAGTTTTTTGCTTGGCTTGGATGGGGGTGGGGAGGAGCCAACTCACCAGTGGTTTTGAGAGTCTTATTCAGACAGACCATTATGGTAAAAGTTTTCCAGATTCAGTTACCAGTTGAACAGAGGGTATGTTCTAGGCAGCTGTGTTTGGCCAAGTCTTCATTTGAATGCACTCTCTGCCTTCCACTGACTGTTCTTTTCTCAGTAACTTCCCCCCATGACTTGACTCTTTTTTCCTAGAAATTAGTGTTATCTAAAACAGGCTCTGGAAGTCAGACAAAGCTGGATTTGAATATTGTCCCTGGCTTCCACTAACATATTTCATTAACTCTAAGATGACTTTGACTCTAAAACACACCATCATTTTATGTATCACCAAGAATAAAAGAATGCTGTCCCCCAAACTGTCATACGCCATGAATTATAATACACATTTCAATTTCAGATAGCATAAAATGTGGGAAATGTGCTTTGGGAGGTCATTTTCCCTTTGTAAGGAACAAGTTGAGGAAATGAACAATAAGCACGCGCTTGCCATATGCCAGCTCCTCAAAACATCTTCATGACAACCTGGTGAGATGGGTGCTATCAGCACCATCCCTGCTTTACAGGTAAGAAGTGAGTCCCAGAAAAGTTAGCTGGCTTTCCCAAAGTCACATAACTTATACTGACTGACCTTGGACTTCTCGGGCACGCTGCCTTCTCTGGGCTGCCTTGTGAGTTCCCCGTGGCTGCCAGTATCCAAATATAGGATGATGATCCCCTGGTGGAGATGCCCAGGAGGGGATCTAGTTTTGTAAAATACCCAAGTGAATTCCCATCTCACAAAAGGAGAAGGAGTTTAAGTGACTAATGCAAGGTCACGATGCTAGTAGAGGATGAGCTGGGATCTGAACTCAGGCCCACCTGGCTCCAGAATCCTTCCTTCCAGGAGTTCAGGCCTACTGGAAGGAGGGGAGGAGTTGAAGCAGTCATTAGATAAAGTAGACAGGTAAATAAATAAAGTGATTAGATCATTACAAGAGCAGGGAAGGAAATAAACTGGGTGATGTGGTAGAGAGGAAATGAGTGTAGTGAGGAATCGGGAAAAGACTCTCACAAGAGATAATCACTGATCCCTCAAGCCATTCCTAGTTTGAGGCTCAAATCTGATAAGCCACATAATGCATGTATCCTAATATTAGGCACCTCGCAAGTTCCCAATGATCGGTAGCTATTAAGAAAAAGAAAACGATTCCTCGAAGATCACTGTAGAATTGGGGGGGGGGGGGGGTGCATGCTCTGCCTGGCCCCCGAAGATCACTGTAGAATCAGAGGGGGGGGGGTGCATGCTCTGCCTGGCCCCTTCCTCTCACAGAGCAGGAGGGAAGGTGGGCAGGGGCTCACACCCTCAGGCTTGGTGACTCCCCAGTGGCATGAAGCCAAGGGCAGTCGCAGCGTGACCTTGAGCGAGTCACGTCTCCTGTCTGGGCATCTGTTCGCTCATCTGTAAAATGAAGGTTTGGGCCGAGATGGGTTTTTAAGGTCCCTTCCGGCTCTCACTGTGTGTCAGCCTAACCCTCGCCAGCTCCGCCTTCCGTCTGTGGCTGTGCTCCCACAGCACCCTCTACTGGCCAGTCGGTGAGAGCAGGGCCTGCACAGACCTCAGGAAGGGGCGCTTGAGGCTGGGGGGCCCCGGGAAACAGGGCTGGCCAGCTGCCGCCCCGCCCCAGCTGCTCCCCTGTCGTAGTGGGTTTAGAAGCCTTGGGGGCACGTGCAGATGGGAAGACAGGGATAAGGGCCGGGAGACCTGGGTTCCCAGAATCTCAGAATTTATTGCAACAGCGATAGTAGCCAGTGCTGACCAGCAGCAGGCGTGGACTAGATGTGATGCGACAAGCGGTGCGATAACAGGGGCCAGGCCTGCTGGGAAGAGGCAAGGTCGACTCTGAAGCCTAAAGAATGAGGGGCTGCCCATGTGAAGATCGGTTGGAAAGATTGTGACAGGCAAGGAGAACATTGCCTCTAAAGTCCCTGAAGGAGAAAAAGACCTCTGTGTGTCCAAGGAACAAAGGAAGAGGAATCAATAATGACTGTGAGGTCCAACCTAGATGCTGGAGTCTAAAGGATCTTGAAATGTTCAAGCCATTACATGTATGTGAATGTGGTTAAAAGGAGGAAATATTAGGTTGTATGTATTTACCAGAATACAAAATTAAAAAAAAACCCATGGAATTGCACAACACCCTAAGTGAAGCCTTGGACTATAGTTAAAAACTAGATCCTAAATGTGTTTTCATCAATTGTAACAAATGTACCTCACCAAGGCAAGGTGTTAATAATACTGTAGCATATGGGAGCTCTGTATTTTATGCATGACTGTTCTGTAAAGCCCACAACTTCTCTAACTAAAATTTAAAAAATGTTATGTGTGATGGAAGTACAACCACCTTAGGAAATTTCTTGGTGGTGCCGACTGCTGCTGAATACGCACACGCACCTCAACAGAAGTAGGTATATGTGTTCACCGAAAGATGAGGACAAGAAAGCAGCAAGCTTCACGGTGGCCAGGACCTGGAAACCACCTACATGTCCATCAACAGTAGAATGAATTCAATAAAAAGGCTCTATTCTTCCATAGCATAATATGCAGCTATTAGAATGACCAGACTATAATTAAACACCACAACCTGGATGAAGTTCACAAAGAGAATGTCGTTAAGCATGAGAAGTCAGGATCAAATGAGGCACAACGCAGGAGTCCTCTTATATAAAGTTCTAAAACAGACAAAACTAATCTGTGCTGCTAGAAGTCAGGATAATGGTTATTGTGGGAAGTGCAGTGACTGAAGGGGCTAGAGGAGGCTTCTGGGGAGCTGGCCAAGTTCTATTCCTTGATCTGGCTGTTGGCTCATTTTGTTAAAATTCATCGAGTTGTACAGGTCTGATATGTGCATGATATGTGTATTATACCCCACTAAATATATATCAAAGTCATTACGTGGCTACAAAGTGACATAGGCACTCTCTTCATCAGAATCACACTCACTGTCATCAGCAGCCATAGCAACACAGTCACCGATATTTTAGGGACAAGATCCTAAGTACTCCTTTTCCATCTGAGGAGTTCCTACTGGAAGGGAACACTTGACAAAATAAATCAGAGCCACTGAGTCCCTGAAGAGTGAGGAATGGCTGGCAAAGGAGCTGGCTCCCCAGGCTCTTCAGAAAGGGCTTGAAGAATCAAGGAAGGTAGTGTTTCTTCCAACTCGTCTCGGAGTTCTCAGCCAGCTCCCTGCTTGGCATTGCAGGACCTGAGAGGCATTCTCCCCGGTTCTGAACCAACCGGAATGTGTTTCTTGAGACAGCCCCAGGATGGACAGAAGCGGGGTGCTGGGGTGGGATGGTTTGATATCTACAGCTTGTCAATTACAGAGTCCCAGATCATCAAATATTGCAGAGGGGCTTATCACTAGCCTAATTCTCAGATGACCCACTGGGGCCTGGGGAGGTCAACTGGCTCTCTTGAACACATTCATAAGCAGAAGTCAGACTGAGATGTGAATTTCTTGAATCTCGATCCAGTGCACTCCGAAGGTCAGTTTTCTTATGGTCACAAATAAGTGGTTGGGTTAGATCACCTGGTTAGATCCTCAGAGTCTCCCAGGTAAGATGACTCTTCTGAGTTCCTGCTGAGTGTAAATATTATTCAGCCTCGCTAAGGTTAGCTACTAGCCACACCACACACACATACAACACACACATCTTGCCACAATTATGAGATAGGTTTTTAGTTGTCACAAGCAGGGAGGCAGTGTGTGGCACAGAAGAAAGAGGCCCCCTTTTAATCCAGTAAACCTGAGTTCAAGTCTTGGATTTTGTCATTTTCTAACCGTGCATGTGTTATCTGCATGGCCTCAAATAGCTCCTTAAACCTCTCTGTGCCTCAGAACCTAACCGAAAGGATAATTGTGAGAATTAAGTTAGACAGCAAGTGGAAAACACCTGGCACCGTGCTCTGTACAATCAAGTGCTTGAAAAAGTGTTACTCTGTGTGCTGAGGGATGGGGAGCTTCCTTCCCCATGGCCCCACAAGTCCTATTTCTAGCAAACCCAAAGATTCTAAGACATTGCCTCCTTCTTGTCACATGTAGGAGGCGAGAGGACACATCAGGAGGGCAAATAAAGAGATGCCAGAAGCAGCTTAATCCACTAAAATGAGAATTGTCGTGCCAGCGATGATGCTGATGCCACAGCTGTCCTCTGGATGAAGGCACGTGCTTTGTCGAGTGACTCTGCATCCTTTCTCTGCTGTATTTCTCCACTATCCCTCTGAATTGTTAGAGCAGCTACATTTCCCCTGGTACACGTAAAGAGTGGGGAGTGAATGCACGCATGGTCTGGGGCCCATCCCCAAGGGCCAAGTCCTTTAAAAGTGTAGCTTTCCCCAAGCCCTGGGAACCAGATGGTAGGCACTGCAATGAAATATACACAACCAGTGCCCCACACTTACCGCATTCCAAGTCGACATGCCAAGTATTCTTTGAAACAAAGCTAATGCCGCTGTCAGAACCCTTCCAGAATTCAGCATTTTCACTGGTCTAACGACTAAGGCTTATGCTGATACACGTGTGTTTGCACGACCCTCTCTGTGACTTTCTAAGATCTGATTGCCGATTGGCTGGTGTTTTCGCTTGGTAGGCTGTCGAAATGCAACACACCAGAAACGGGTTGGCTTTTACAATGGGGATTTATTAACATAAAAGCTTACAGTTCTGAGGCCCTTTAAACGTCCAAATTAAGGAATCATCAAGCGGTGCTTTCTCACTGGAGGCTGGCTGCCAGTGATCTTGGACTACTCTGTTACATGGCAAGGCACAGGTGACATCTGCTGGTCTCTCCTTTCTCCTCTGGGTTTTATTGCCTCCTGCTTCCCTGGCTTTCTCTCTATATATCTCTCCATACTCTTTCCATTTATAAAGGACTCCACTAAGAAGGTTAAGACTCACTCTAGGCCATGCCTTAATTGAAGTAACCTAATCAAAAGGCCCTTAACTGAAGCAACCTAATCAAAAGGTCCCACCCACAGTAGCTTCACAGCCACAGGAAGGGACCAGCTTTAAGAACAAGATTTTCTGGGGTGGACACAGTCTCAAACTACCACAGATGGTAAACGCATTAAGTTCTGGGCTTAGGCTCCCAAGCTCTTTACAGGATTTCCCCCCCTGCCATTAAGTAGTAATCACTCTTCAGTTTCTTTCAACTTGCTCTCCACCAATAACCACTATTTCAGTCCCTTTAGACCGAAACTTCTGACCACCACCACCACCACCACCACCACCACAGCCACAAAATTGGGAACTAAGGGAAAAGAAAAGCAACTCTCCATAGGATCAGCTATTGGCAATGGGTGGATTACTGAGGTAGGGCCCCAAATTCCAGTTTCCTATTCTGATTTTGGCTCTTTTGCCACACTTGTGCAATTGGGTACATCTCCTTCATTTCTGCTATTAAGCTGTTTCTTCCCCTCCTGGAATATGCCAGCATGATTATCTGGGAGGCAAAAGAAGAAAGGGCACAGCCTACTTCATTTGCTCAGCCAGCCATGTTTGAATATGGTGAAGTCCCTGCCCTGAAGGAACTAGCCATCTAGGGGGTGTGGGCCATGGGGAAGATGCAAAAGTATATCATTTCAGAGGCAGTGTGAGACATGTGATGATGAAATGCTCCAGAGAAGGGGTCACAGGGCAGAGAGCGACCAGCTCTAGCCTGGGGAGGAGGGTACAGGGAAGACTCACAGGACAAACGACCCCAAGACTGAGTCCTGAAGCGTAAGTCTGCATCCCCCAAGGGGTGGAGGGGCCTCCCAAGCAGCAAGAGCACCCCTGCAAAGGCAGAGTGGTGTGAGAGAGAACATCTTGGGGAACTGTGGGAAACGCAGTGTGGTGGGAACATGGGTTATGAAGGGGAGAAGTGAAGAGCTAAGGCTTGAGAGTCAGGCTCAGAGGGCGGGGGCTCTGCCAGCTTCATCCCACAGATGGCAAAGAGCTGCTGGAGGTGACTTTTGCTTTAAAGGATCATGAGCGGCAAGCAGAGAATGGATTGGGAGAGGCGAGACTGCAGAAAGACTCGTTAGTTAGGAAGCTATTATAGTGACCGGGGAAAGAGAGGATGGCAGGTTGGACAAGAGCAGGGTCAATGGGTTTGGAGAGAAGTGAACAGCTCTGAGAGCATTTGAGAGGGGAGAATCTCATGGGGGGGAGGAAGGAAAATGAGAGGGTGATTTCCAGCTCTTCACAGGAGAAAGAGCTTGGAGGAGAGGAAGGTGGCAATGATAGAATCTGAAATGAGTTAGGTTGGGTTGAATTTACCCTCTGGGATCCCCAGTCCAAATTTCCTCCAGCCCCCTGGCTCCACCTTCCTCCCATGCCTCCCAGGTCACAACACATCTTACAAGGTATTCCCAAGGGGCATGCCACTTATCTGCTGGACCTTAGCTTCCAAATGTAAAACCAAGGAACTAACCTGGGGGCCAAATCCCCCCTTCTTCTCCCAGGCTGAGCAAACTCTCCCTGCTCCAAACGCTGCTTAGCTTTGCTGCCTGGAATTTTCGTGCCCTGTTTGCCCCAAGTAGACTTTCCACTCCTAGAGGGCAGGAACAGCTCTACACCTCTCTGCAAACCTCACCAGGTGCTCAGGACTTCCTGACTGTGGCTGAGATTCCCTCTCACTGTCTCTGTCCTCCTTCTACACCAGAACTTCCAGATGCTGGGCCCAGAACCCCTTTTCACTGTGCCCTCTTAGCTGGACTTCTTTTTGCCCCAGTGCCCAGATGGGCATGCCAGGGGGACAGGGGACAGGAAAGCTAATGCAGATGGGGTGCAGGGGACCTCATCCCAGGGCTTCAGTGAAGGAGACATGGCTAGAGACCTGGCTCTGGGCAATTTGGATCCAGGTCCTGTGTCTTGTGTGTGTGTGTGTGTGTGTGTATGCGTGAGCATAGGATGTGAATGTCCCTGTGCTGTTTTCCTGTATGAAGGTGTACATATCTGCATCTAGATAGCCATGTGTAAATCAGTGTACATCTGTTAGCATCAACATATATCTATGACTGTCAAAGCCTGTGCATGTGAGAGGACCAGAGCTGACAGTATCTGTTCACAGCTGAGTGTTAGTGAGCAGGTATATGTTCCCGCGTGCCTGTAGGTGAGTTGGTGCACATGTGTATGGCAGTACAGGTGTGTGGATATGTGCACACCTGTGTGTGTGTGTTGTATAAACTGAGGTAGAATACAGTGTCTGGTTAAGGTCAAGACCACCTGAGTTCATGCCCTGAATTCAGGATTTCCGAGCTCTAGGCTTTTGGGTGAGCCGCTGTCGTCTTTAAGCCCTGGTTTACTCATCACTAAACTGGAGATAATAATAATACCCCCCTGCAAGGTCGAAGCTGAAGATGAAATGATGCAGTGCCCAAACACACTCTGAGTAATGCCAGGTGCACAGGATCTGCTCAGAAATGCTGGCGGCCACTAAGCTGCTTGTGGCAATGCCTGTATGAGTGGCTCTGGGCTTGAGGGAGCAGATGAGGCTCTCTGCGTGTGTGGCACTGGAGGCTGACAGGTGTATTTGTTAGCATGTGCATACTGTGTGTATGGAAGCATCGGGGGCATGTGTTGTGAGTCTGAGGTCAGTGGGTATGTGTGCTTGAGTGTGATTTGCCCTGGAGGGGCTATGGGGACATTTATGTTCCACCATGATTGTGAACCTTTAAATGGCAGGGACAGTGACTCATTCATTATCGTATCTCAGGCCCCTGGACCCAGGATAGAGAAGTTTCTTAGTAAACTTGTGTTGACCAAATGAATGAAGTAGATTCAGCCTTCAGAAATTGTTAGTCAGATAGCATGCCTGTTTGTAGAAAACTAAAAACTTTAGCTAGCTAGCTAGCTAGATGAGATAGATAAATGATGGATGGATGGATAGATGGTAGGGAGGTAGATAGATAGACAGACAGACAGACAGACAGACACAAACAGACCTCAGTCAGTTCTAGCTAAGTGAAATCCTATGCACCTCTGCTTCTGGCCCGTTCCTATGGCAACAACTCCCTTGGTATGTAGTAAGAATACTCTGACTTCCTGGGAAGCAAGGGGCAATTCCTCCCATGCCATCACTCATTTAAAGCAGCCGCAGTCACAGTGGCTTTTGGGGGCGTCTGTCGGAGAAACACCTCCATTTATTCGAGACGTGTCCCATCAAGTTGGCCCCACCAGCTACGTCCGTGCTGCCGGGTTCTGCCCACCGGGCCTCAGACGATAAGGCCAGGGGAAGCGTTCTGACCCAGGCAGGGAAAACAAGGTTCTCCCTGATGCAGGTTGGAGGTGGGATAGCAACATACTAAGGCAGTCCCTTTAGGTCCTTGAATTTGGAAGATGTGAAGCTGGGATGTCCGTATTGAATCAAGGGATGAATGAAGAGAAAAGGCTAGTTTGAGAGAGAGAAGAAAATGAAGATACAGAAAGATATACAGGTGTAAGAGGCCAGGTAGATTCAGGAAGAGTGACAGACAGAAAGACAGACAAACCTTGGATCCTAATGGGTTTCCAGACCTCACTCCCATTCCGTGTGCAGCCAGATTCTATCTCCTTGCCCTTGGACTTTGAGCACTGATTTTTAAAAATTAATTCCCGTTTTGCCTAAGTTAGTTGGAGTGGGTTTCTGTTTCTTACAACCACCGTCTCTGAACATGCTGGCCACACTGGAAGTTCTTCTCCTAGCAGAGAAACAGGATCAGCACTCGGCGGTCTGGCCCTGCTCCTGTCCTTTCTCCCAGGCCAGCCTGGAGAGCCATAACTCACAGCAGGGGGAGGGGATGCCTTCTCTGTTTGTGGCATCTATGTAGAGTGCATGTGAGGGCTCATTAAAGGTTTCCAGAGAGGGACTTGGCTGCTAAAATGTCACGGAAGGATTGATTCACCGTTCTCTGCTGGGGTTCCCTGACGGACCCTTCGGAGCAAGCATGGCCACTATTCAGAGCTAGAGGTGTTCTCTGGGGCGACAGGGTCTCTACATCACAACCAAGTAGTTTGCCAGGACCCAGGTCCCAAGGGTAGACACTGTTGTGGTTCTAGGCAAATCAAAGCATAGCTGTAGTAGGGTGGGGGGAGGGAGCAATGGGGATCAGTGTTCCCCAGAGCAGAGTTTCCAAAACTGACACCGGTACATGTTGCCATGGCAATTGTTGAGACTACGATGGAAACATCAGAGGAAGCAGTGTGAAAGCATGGGTCAGTCTGTTCAGTTCATCAGAAGTCAGAACAAGAGGTACTCAAGGATTCATGGGTGGGGGGTGCCTCTGTCACGGGCTCGCCCCGCTCCCCAAACACCTCTTCCCTGGAGTTACAAATATGTGCTATTCTCCGGTGAAAGGTGGAGCCACATTGGGCACCTAGCAAGTTTGCTTTCAAGGTCCCGCTAATGAATGAGAAAGGCAGCCCCGGTCAGGCCATCAGGGCCCCCACCATTAGAAAAAGAGTAATACAAAGGCACTGAGAGGGTTAAAGGGTGTGTGGGGGGAGAGCTCATCCCCTTCCCCAAGCCTAGCCTGGCCTTGAGTCGATTAATACCAAGACTAGGAGACGGAAGCAGCAGGCCGCTGTCAAAGGGAAGCAAGTGAGCTTCAGGGCCAGGTGGGCCCAGGTGAGCTCTCAGACAGCCAAGCCAGGAGGATGGGCAGGAGCATGGGCCATATGGTTAGGAACCCTGAAATGCAAGAGAGATGACAGTCAAGTGCTGGGATTTGGAACTCAGTGGCAATAACCCGCTGATACCCCCATCCTGGGCTGTGCAAGGATGAGAAAGACAGAGCATCTTAATATCTGGTCTGGTTACAGCAGCTGGGAGGCAGTGAAGGGGTGAGGTGATAGAGGCCAAGCTATCTCTTCACCCAATGCATTTTCATTGTCCTCTGAGCACAAGGGAAGGTAGTTTTCCCCACCTTCCCTTTCAGGGAGGTGGAGCCATGTGACCGCATTTTGGCCAACGGCATGTGGATGGAAGTCACAGGTGCCATTTACAAGCCTAGTCCTTAAAACCTACAGGATGTGCCGTGCTCTCTTATCCACCGTGTAGGGACCACACGCAGTGTTGTGGAGCCACGGCAGCTAGCATTATTTACTCTGACACCGAAGAGGAAAAATAATATGGAGGCCGAATAGCACTGACTCAGCAGCCAGACTGTTGAGCTTAGAATCCTAATTCTACTACTAGCTGTACAGCCTAAGGCAAATTATCAAACCTCTCTGTGCCTGAGTTTCCTTATATGAAAAATGGAAACACAACATCTATCATGTCATAGGATTTTTGTAAGGCTTAAATGAATGAATTCCTATGAAGCATTTAGATTAGTGCCTGACGCGTGGTAAACACCATGTAAATGGAGGTTTTGAAAACTGGGCTCTAAGGACTTGGGGGGGGGGGCTGGGATGATATCTGTTTCTCACATCACTGTATCATGTCACTGATGGATCTTGGGTAACAGCTGCCTTATATGAGGGGACCCGGGAGAAGCATGTGCACCATCCCCCACACATTCACACACACAACCAAATTATAACATCTCCCCAAATTCCAAAGTAACTTCCTGATGTCCTAGAAGCAGAGAGAGGAATACCACAATTTTCAGAAAACAGTAAAGAAGATACTTAAGACAAAGGTTGATGTTGAATAACGTATCAAAAATGGTTGAGCTATCAACTCCAAGTTTGAAACCTACGAGTGCCCTCTTGTAGTGGTCGGCTACCACATCAGATTGATCCCCCCATCCATGGGGTATCCTAGAGATGAGACAATTCAGCAAACACTACTGGGAAGCCATGTTGGTCCAGGCACTGTGCTAACCTTAAGGAGTGGCAGAAATGAATGAGACTTGAGGTATCTACCCCCAAGCTGCTTACAGTCTGGCTCTCACCATGCTCATCAGTGAGCACTACTTTTCTTAGCATGGCCAAAATATTAGCACTGAGTATGGAGAGGCCATCTTGGACTTATTGGGAAAGGTTTAGTCTTTTATTTGGTTGGGTGTCTGAAGAAGTTTTCATGCATATGGTCATCATAGCAAAATTTCAATAGCATGTGCTTTCCGTTCTGTCTGCAATACATTTCTTGGATTTGTCTGCCTATTGAACTCCAATTCACCCATCAAAACCCCATTTGGATATTACCACCTGCTGAAATTCTTTCCTAACCTTATCTAATACTGTTACTCTTCCGTGTGCACCTCTGCACCATCTTCCTGTTTTTATTTCTGTGCTTATCACTTATTTACTTATGTGCCTGTTTGATTTTTGCAATCATTGCCCCTTCTGTAAGGCTCGTTCCCCAAATATATGCACATCTGACTCCTTTTCCTCATTTGAATCAAATATCACCTCTGAGAGTTTCTCTGATATTATGCCTCCTACTTTTATAATAGAACATCAAACATTGGTTGTACACGCAGCCACTCTGAATAAAGACTACATTCCCCAGCTTCCTCTGCAGCCAGGTGTGGTCATGTGACTAGGCACTGGCCAATGAGAAGTAAGTGGAAGCATTAGGTGCCAGCTTCCTGGAATGTTTCTCAACATGCATCCCCTTTTTCCATATTCCTCCATCCTGCTGCCTATATTGGAAGGCTGGAGTTTTGGCTGCTATCTTGGACCATGAAGAAAAATTGTACGTGCTAAATATGGTGGAGGAGTGAGCTGGAAGGGGCCTGGATCCTTGATGACTTCCCGGTGCCGCCATATTAGCTTTCGGCTGTTCACCTCAGGGCTCCATTTCAGTTAGAGAGAAATAAACTTCTATCTTATTGAAGACATTATTACCCATGGGGCTGACTTTCTGTCATATCATCTTCATTTGCTTCTTTAGAGCAGTTATCACTTTCTAAATCACCTTGTTTACTTGTTTATCTTTCATTTATTTCCCACACTGAACATAGCTGCCATGAGGGCAGACACTCGGTCTGCTCTGTTCACCAGCATATCTTAGTGCCTGGAACAATGCCTGGCAACAGTAGGCACTCACTAAATATCTGTTGCTGAATGACTGTTCCCCTGCTAAACCTTGAGCCTCTCAAGGGCCAAAGTCTTGGGTCTGATTCACTTCAGTTTCCATAGCCCCTGGCCCAAGGCTGGCACCCGGACAGGGCTTAACTGAAAAGAGGAAAGAGAGAGAGTTGGGATGGCGGTGAGAAAGGCAGGAGAAAAGATGTACCTGCACTGCTGGGGCTTCCGTTCATGACTCCAAAGGATTGGGCACCTGTGAACAAGAGCAGAAGCTGAGGATTTCTTCCCTCACATGCCACGAACTGCAGCACTGTGGCCGAAGCTGTTCCAAATCTTCCTGGTCATTGCAGCCACTGACAGTTAACATTCTAGAGACTTATGTTATTTGTAGGCACCTTTCTAAACACATTTCATGCATTTTAAATTTAATTCTCCTAAGAAACCTGTGAGAATTATTACACTAGTATGTTGTATTATTACACTTGACAGGTGAGAAGACCGAGGTTCATCGATGTTAAGTTACTTGCCAGGTTGACACTGCCGGTAGGCAGCAGAGCTGGGATTCAAACCCCAATCTGTCTGATTCCAAAATGGAAGCTCCTAAACCTCCCGCTACCCTATGACACCACATGAGGCATCAAGCTGAGATCCCAGCAAAGGAGCAGGATAACTCAGGGCAGAACTTTCTTTCAAGACAGGCTGTTTGAACTTCAGTTAACTCATCTGGAAAATGGAAGCGGTAACAATACTTACTTCCTAGGAAAGTTGTGAGCATTCAATGTGATAATGCATAAAAGGTATCTGGCATGGGGCCGGGCACAAAAAAAAAGTATTATTATTTGTTGCACTTTGATGTAATTATGAATTCCACAAATCTATATTAGGTTATGCTTGTAAACTGATCTGTACACCCGGGCATGATTAAGTTATAATTGGGGCTTTGATTGGGCCACGTCAGTAGGGCACTGAGCCCCACCTCTTGGTGGGTGGGGGAATCAAATATAAAAGGCAAGGCAAAGGACAGAGGAAGCAGTTTTGATGTTGGAGTTTTGGTGATGGAGCCTGAGGAGGTGAACAAACGGAGGAGCTTGATCATGAGGAAAGAAAGAAGGCCCCAGGATAGAGACAAACCGCTTGCCTGACAGTTTCAGAGCTGGCCTTGTGGAGAGAAACAAAGCCTAGAGATCCTTATAGTCTACAGCTGACCTTGTGGAGGAAACAGAGGAGCTGAGCCCGGAGAGAAACGAAGCCCTGGGAAGAGAGGAACCCAAGAAGCCTGAACCCTGGCAAACGTTGGCAGCTGTCTTGCTCCAACACGTGGCAATGGACTTTGGTGAGGGAAGAAACTTACACTTTATGGCCTGGTAACTGTGGACTTCTACTCCAAATAAATACCCTTTATAAAGACCAACCACCTTCTGGTATTTCGCATCAGCACCCCTTTGGCTGACTAATACATTATTACTTTTACTATTATTAATATTACTGCATCCTAATTCCTTTAGGACAAAAAGCTGCTTTAATTCTTTGGGGTTTCTTGACTCCTCCATGCTGGTTGGAATAAAAATAGACAGTCCTGCAAACCCATGGATGGGACAGATGGAAATTTGGGGAACAAGTTGGAAAAATCCCCCTCCATCATGCTCCAGAATACTGGTTACTGGATTTTAAAAAAGTTATTCACTAGATAACAAAGTTGCATTTAATGGTGGTTAGAACTTCACCCAAATGAGATTGAGTTTTGGGGACCTGGCAACAGGTAGAATAAGGAAAGGAACATGGGTTTTAGAATCAGACAGCTGGGTTCAACCCTAACTCCAGGAAATCATGGGCTGGATGCTCTGGGATGAGACGTTTAATCGCTCTGAGCCTCGGTCTCTCCTCTGGAAAAGGGAACCCCCTGGGAAGATTAAGTGAATCAATGGATGTAGAGTGCTTAGCATGGTCTGTGGCAGATGAGACCTCTACCACAAATGGCAAATGTTATTATTGTTACCCACAGCCCCTCATGGAAAGAAATCCACACACCACCACCACCACCATGGGCTGAGGAGCCAGAAAGGCCTCCTGGTTGGCCAGCTGCCCCCGTCACCAGGACTCAGTCCACTTACCTTTCCGAGTGATGGGTCCCAAATCTAGAACCCGAGCTGGGTCGATGGCCAGCGCTTCACTGCGGAGTCGATTTCTAGAGCAGGTCTGTGGGAGTGGAGAAGTCTAGTTGTGTCAACATTTAAGTGTGTGGTTCCTATGCAGACTGCCCCCCTGGTGAACAGCTCTGGCCTAAGAACTGGACACCACACGCAAATGGCCCTCTGATGCAGTGGTCACCTCAGTGGAGGGAATTCTCCCTTTCATGTCAAACAAATCTGGGTTTGACTCTCATCGCCACTGACTTGTAGCTGCAAAAATTTGGGCAAATGATTCACCTCTCCAAGCCTCAGTTTTCTCATCTATAAAATGGGTAACAAGCGTACCTTCCTGGTTGTGAATAGTGACATGAGGTATGTCTGCAACCCACTTAGCAAAGTACACAGTAAGCATTCGACAAATGCCAACTCTTAGGAGGCCGTGACAGGGGTTAAGAGTGTGGGCACTGGAGCGACTTCCTGCGGATGCATCTCAGTTCTGCCTTTTTCTAGGTGTTTGCCCCTTAGGTAAACTTCTCATCTTCTCTGAGCTTCAGTTTCCTCATCTGTACAATGGGGTCCATTAAAGCATCTACTTAAAAGGTAGTTGTGAAAATTGAATTAGACAAGGCACGGGAAAGGTTTAGTACAGTGCTTGACACAGAGTACACACTAAAAAGTCAACTATTATGATCATTTAAAATATGCCTTGTGTCAAGGGAACCTAAATAACAGGCTCCTTCATTTGACTTTCCTTCTAGGGACAGAAAAAATTGCTTACACATGGGATTTTAGGAGTCCTAAAGTCCACCCATCTTCCTTCTTCCCTCCCTCCTTTGCCCGCCCCCATCAGTCCACCACCCATCCTTCTTTCCATCTCTTCATGCATCCAACCTTCCTTCCCTCCTCTCTTACTCCCCCCATTCCTCCCTGCCTCCTTTGTTCCATCCATCCATCTACACGTATTTCCAGTAAATATTTATGGAGGGCTTACCAGGTGCCAGGCCCCATGCCAGGCTTTGAACTGGCAGCCCAAAGAGTCCAGGCTAAAGAGACACTCACCGGCTGGCACTGCTCTTGAAGGGAATCACAGAGACGGACCTCACAATGCAGGAAAACTAGGTCATAATTTCCGGCAAACATGAACATCTGAACGGAGAACCGGCTTTCCGCGGACACCCCATTCTCCTCCACGTAGATAGTGGAATCATATAGATTTGGGCAGCTGGGAAGGTGACAGGGACAAGGCTGTAACTTTTAGAACAGTTCAGGCAGCCTGAGACCCTTGTCTGCACCTTTAATCTGTGTCCAGTATAAGAACAACATGAGAGAGAATTAAAGAGCCACCCAGGTTCCCTCCATCCTGGCAGCATGGGCCTTTTCTATTTCTCTGTTTCCTCTAAGATGTTATCCGTAAACTCACATGGTTTAAGTTATTAGGGGCATCATCTCTGGAGTGAGGAAGACTGTCCTCAAATTCAAAACCCATTTCCTAGCTAAGTTAGTGGGGGCAAATTACTTAAACTTGCTGAGCCTCAAGTTTCTTATCTATAAAATGGAGGCCAAAATATTAACCTCTGAGTTAATCCATTTTCATCACTTAGCACAATGCTTGGCACATACTTTTGTGCAATGATAAATCTTAGCTAGTATTTTGACTATGGTTTGACTCATAATCCATAGATTTGCTTTTGTTCCTTTACTTTGGTAAGTAAGCGATATTTAATAATATTTCATCCCAGTTAATATTGTTTTCATGTTGATCTGTGTTAATATCAGTATCTTATTCCAGCTTATTTAATTGATAATGTTTTTAAACAATGAACCTATTGCCAAAGTTATAAAGAATACTGAAATGAAAAGTAACCGGCATTTCTTTACCCTGCCCCCCTCTTTCATATTAATGCTTTAAGCTAAAAATTTCAGGAGTCATGTTCCCGGTCGAAGGTATGGTCTTGATTAGTAAGACCACATTGTTTTCCAAAAGAGGTAAACCAACTTACACAACTGCCAGGCATGGGAGAGGTGATGATTTTCTCCCAAAACCTCATCAAAGTGAAAAGATGATCCCAGTGCTGTCCAATACCTGTTTCTAATGATGAAGTATTTCACAGGGTCCGCCTTGTTTTCGGTGGGCGTGGCATAGCAGTTCCTCAAAAGTAGGTTAAATCGGGCGGTGTCTCCTCTCTCCAAGATGGCGCCCACATAGAGTATGGATTCAACAGAGAGCACAGCTGCCTCCCCCTCGTAAGGAGACGTGTAGTTCTGGTCCTGGAAAAGGGCCATCCTGACAGTGAACTCTCCTTCTCCTGCCAGACTAATGTTCAGGGAACTGAGAAAAGGCAAAGCACAAGAGTTGAAACGTCGAGCTTTGACTAGAGGGAACAAAATAAATCAGGCTCTGCACTTGTACAAGATTATGGGGGCAAAGGTGTATCTTTGATCCTTAAATGAACTATTCAATCATCTACCTAAACTGAGCACTTACTATCTACTAGGCAACAGACTTGATAGGTACAGAAACAATAAACAATCATAGAGAGAGTCCATCTGCATGATCTCTGCCAGTCCTCCTTGCATCCCAGACCAAATATATCTCCATCACTGAAAGAATAATTTGAAGTTCACACCCCTGTCTTCTTCTCACTTGTAGAATGGGGCTTGGAACCAGATATTTGGGTTCACAATTTTTAGCAGCAAATCTCTATCCTCTATCCTCAAATCTTTAACGAAATACCAATTTTAAAAAGATAAGTGATTTTCATTCTTACTTTTTATGAACTTTGAGCTCCTACACAATGCATTCTGAAACCACTGAACTAGGAACTGCCTGAGGGCTTTCTGCTCCTGCCACTCTGTGAGCCCAGGAGGCAATGAACGGGTGGGAAGGGTACCCTGGATTTCTGAATTTCTGAATTTCTTAGGTATGCTAAGGAGTTCATTCAACAGGACCCTATTCCAGGTACTGAGGATACGGCCGTGAACAAAACAGACGAAACCCCTGCTCACAGAGATGCACATCCAAATGGCCATTTGCATCTATCTCTGGTGGGGATGGAGGTTCTGCTTATCTAATCAAAGCATTTTTCTTTAAAACACAGGATGCAGGATATTCTGATCTTGACTTAAAATCCACATCTGCAGGGAAGACTTCCTGGCCCCACCATCGCCACCCCATCAAGATTAGGCCGGGACCCTTGTTCCTGTTCCCATAGCACTCCATGTTTCTCCTAAATAGCATTCATCTCATTGGTAAAGACTTACTGGCATATTTCATTGTTAAATCCTATCTCCTCAAGATGAATGAACTTATCCTGTGTTTCTGTCCCTTAGCACATTTAATAAACACTGTTTCATGCTGCTGCACTGCCTCATAATAATAATTTTTAATATTCACCTAATATTCTATAGCTACCTTGTTCATGCTACACATCCTTAATATACAATTAACAAATATTTTTGGAATGAAATAGCTGAGTGAATGAAAGTTCCCAAAGGAGGTCGGTAGCATCCTGTGGGCTTCCCAAGTCGTACTTGAAGCCCTTGACTTGGCCAATGTCAAGGTTACAGGTCAAAGGGCAAGGGTCAGTGTCATACCTTACAATGGGCTGCAGGGCAGTTTGAAGGCTGACTTTCATGTTCAACGGATACGCGCATTGGAAGTTGATCTTGAGAATCTTGTCTCTGATGATGTAGTTGTTGACCAAGGAGAGGGTGTTTTTGTAGATGGCATGAGTTTGATTTCTCTTTGGCAGAAAAACAAAACCACATATATGTAAACGTGAACATGTCTATAGATTATCTTGCAGTCAAGTCTGACTCCAGAGACAGTGCTCTCAACCATTCTGCCCTCCTGCATCCTGATCTCAAGGAGGTAAATGGGACTTCTCCCCCATGCGCATTGACACTTTGTGGGGAGGTAGTGAGGACCCCAGATCCAAAGCGAGAACAAAAAACTATTGGCCCTAGGGATGAGCACTTGCTCCTCTGTTGACTCCTCCCACATCATCTCTGATCAAAATAATCATAACCACAGTTTACAGTTATTGAGCTTAAGTGTCAGATACATCCTAAGCTTTTTACAGACTAACGTTTACATACTCCTAGAGACCCAGGCAGCTAAGTGACTTGCCCAAGGACTCACAGCTCCTAAACTGGGGAGCCCACGAGCCCCACCTGCTACCCTTCCTGACAGCCACTCACCTCCAGAATGTTGCCGCAGGCACTGGCTTGGGCAGGGCTGGTCACAGACATCCAGTTACTCTCCTCCCTCTGCATGACGCTGCTGCAGTTCCGGTCCCGCAGGTAGATGCTGACCTCCTCCCCAAAACCTAGGCCTCCCAGCCGACACCTGTCCAGTGACACCTTGATCTCCTTGGCTCCACAGTCTAGGCGAGGCTGCAAACTGTGGACATCTGGAAGGCAAGAGAGGGGTAGATGTAGTGAGCAGGTGTCCAGAAGCAGGGGGTAAAGCCACTGTGCTCACAAGGAAGTTGGGTAAAATGGAAGCAGCCTGGGACCCTCAGCTCAGTGAGGTTGGCAAAGAAGCATGTGGTGCAAGATTTCTAAGCTTCCTGTATGCAGGCTTGGCTAGGGATTTGGCGTCTGGGCCCCTTTGGATATTGAGATCTCTGGAGAAGGACTATGCTACATTCCAGACTAGAATCAAAGCTAGATACCTACTACTCCCACTTCCTGGCTTTTTAAGGTCAGTTTATCTGACCAGGTTCAGAGCCATCCTCTTCAGTCATTCAACAACTATTTCTTGAACATCTACTCTCTACCAGGCTCTGTTCTAGGCACTGGAGACACAGTGCTAATCAAAAGCAAAAAACTTCCAATCTTTATGGAACTTACATCCTGATAGGAAAGATAGATAGTAAACAAATAGAAATACAATTTTATTCATTCATGAATGCATCGATTCAATACGTATTTACTAATCACCTTTCCCAGCTGCTAGGCACATTCAACACAAGGCAAAATGTGGGTTCTGCATGAGGATTCCTTGGTCTTGTGTAAGAACCAACTTACCAACAGCTCATTATAAATCAATATGATACAGCTACTAACAGAAGTGTGCTTTGATGCAGGGCCACACAGAGGAAGGTACACGGAAGTCTCTGCTTGAGTCGTGGAAGGATTCATAGAAGGCTGAAACTGGATGGGTGGGTTGGAGTTTTGCAGGTGACTAAGGCAAGTGAGAACATTCCAGGCTGAGGCAGCAGCAGAGGCAAAGGTGCAGAGATGTGAGAGGGAGGATGGTGTGTTTACAGAATTGCAGAGTTCAGAGGCTCAGGAAGCCAGAATGGGAAGGGATGCAGCAGTGGGTGACGGAGAAGTAAGTGGAAGCCAGATGGTGAAGGGCGGACGCACTGAGCAGCCCCTGTTCTTCGAGCTGACGAAGATGTGAGACAGGCCACCTGCTCACCCAGTCGGCTGAGAGACCTGCCAAGAATGCCCAGCCTGCTACAGACCCAATGTCCAGTTCTGCCAAGGGCCCAAACCTCAGGATACAGTTTAATTTTGATTTAACAGTTGGCCTCTTGAGGTCTCATCTTCCAACGAGCAGGGAGTCTTCAAGGAGAGCAGGAATGCCCCCTTCCTGGTCTCTGCCCCTCCCACCAGGCACACCTAGTCACCGCCTCATCCACACACCAGCCCAGTTTTCCAAACATGTCACGTGCTTTCTTGTCCCTCTGGCCTAGAACACCCTGTTTCCTGGAGAGACTGTGTGCTCAGAGGAAGGCATGCCTGTGTCAAGGGGAGGAGGCAGAGGCCCTTGGCGGGAAGCTTATCCAACCCCCAGCCTGGGCTGAAGGCCTGTCTAGGGCAGCCCTACCCAGGGCTCATCTGCCTCTGCTTGCTCACCTCCTGGGACAAGGAGCTCATCACCTCCCCAAACTGCCCATTTGGACTGCCCTGATTTAACTCCTACAATAGCCCTGTATGGTGGGTATTTTTATTATCTTCTTATTCCCATTTTATAGATGAGGCCACGAAGGCTCAGGGAGGCAAGTGACTTGTCCCAGGCCACAGAGCCCGCCACATGGCAATTCAAGGACGGCACGGAAGTCTGTCCATGTCACTCATGCCCACCTGTGCAGAGTTGTCATCCTCAGTGCCTTTGTCCCTTTTGGGTCAATCCTGCCCATGCCAGACCCTGTCCCTGAGGCCCTTCCATGCTTTCTGTGTTCCGCTGCTGCCCTCCCTTCCTCGCAAACCCTTTGGATCCACGTCAGCTGGAATTGAGACCTGGAATTCCCCTGGCATTCCATGCACCCCGACTCTGCGCCCTCTGTCCTGACCCTCTGACGCTCGCTTCCTCTGACTCTTCCAGAGTCTGCCCACTCAGGACAGCGGCCACCAGCTCCACCCGCCCCGCCCCCTCCACCAGCTCCACCCCTGACCTGCCTGCCAAGCTGCTCACCAGAGCTGTTGAGGTCCTTTCTGCAGAAACAGTCCCAGACGCCGTCGACAGAGAGGCACTCCTCCTCGGGGCGGCATGTCTTCTCGCACTGGTCCTCCACCTCCGCCACCGTGGAGGGGTCTGGGTGGGGGATGAGACATGGAGGAAGAGAAGGCGGGACCTGCACTCCCCGAGCCCAAACCTCTCCTTCTCCCAAGGCACAGAAGCCCTGCCCAAGGTTGTGGAAGTGTGAAGCCTCGTACTCAGGTTTCTTGATCCCCAATCCAGTGGGGTGAGAACCCACAGCTGCCACCCTAATGCTGACTTCGTGACAGGCGCATTCTAAGTAATTTCCACGCCTTGGCTCATTCGAGGCTCACAATAACAGCACGAGACAGTGTAGTATGCAGTGGCTAAGCTGACGGATGCCAAGGCTAGATGGTCTGGGTTCCAATCCCAGCTCTACTACATTCTCACTGTGTGATATTGGGAGAGTGACTTAACCTCTCTGTGCCTCCCCCATCTTTCTTCTGGGGTAACTATAGTCCCAATCCCATGAAGTCGGTGGAAGGATTAAATGAGCTAATACATCCAAGTGTTTCGAATGGCAGCAGGGACGTTGCAGCACTATATCGTTTGTCATTATTTTTTTTTTCTCAGATTAGAAAACTGAGGCCCAGAGAGGTCAATTAAACTGCCCAAATGGAGCCGGAATCCTGAAGAACCTGAGTTCCTAATATTATGCTCTACAACATTTATACATCAGGAGATTTAGCCCTCAGTTCTGGATCTCTGGCTTTACTTGGAAAGGTGAAAGACCTGGCAAGCCTCGGGATGCCGTCCCACCGGGGAGCCCTGGCAGAAGCTGAGTTCCGCGCGCTCTCCACTCGCCCTGCTCCACCCACTCTGCTGACTCCTGGGCATCCCTTTCAGTGAGTAGCCCCCTCCGGGCACCTGCCTGCTGTCGCCACCCACTCACCCGTGCAGTATCTCAGGTCGCACTCAGGCGTGCCCTGGAACCGGTACACGTGGTAGCCGCCCGCGCAGGCCTTCACCGGCACCTCGATCTTCCAGAGGCAGCAGTTCCCGCTCCAGTGGGCGCAAGCAGTGCAGTTGACGATGCCCTCCTCGACGGAAGGGTGGGTCCCGTTCAGCCACAGGGGAGCAGCCGTCTGGCACCGGTACACGTCGACACAGGTCTCTGGCAGCCTCACTCCTCCTTGGCCCACAAAGCGGTACCAGCCTTGCAGGTCACTGTCACACAGCTGGTTACCACCCGTGTACTCTGTGCTCCTGGAGACGTCATCTAGGAGTGTGTAATTCTGGCAGGGGTCAAAACAGAGGTGGGCCTCTGGGGTGCCAGGGGCTCCACACTCCAAGTCCAGCCCATAAGAACTGGGGTCGATGAGATTTCTGAAACCTGGGGAAATGACAGAGTATGCGTGGGTTTACTAAGCAACCCCAAACCTATGGGATTTTCATCTCCCACAGTCTATGGTGGATGTGCTAAGGACCCTACTGCAGAAAATAGCCACAAAAATCCATTAATTAAATCTCAAACTTCACCCTGGCATCAGAATAATCCATGAGGACTCCGTGGAATATTCTATAAGCATTAAAGATATCAGGGTCATGCACCTGCTTAACCCCAGGGGGAATCAGTCACATGGAGCTTGGGAATGGCGCCCCCTGGAGTTGTGCAGTGCTTCCTTTGCAACCATGCTTAGCAGCCCTGCTCGACCTGTTCATCCAACACTTGTATTTCTCATTATAAGGGTACCACAAGCTCACTTAACAGTCCTCAAGCATCGTTAAAGTAGAAACGAAAGTTGTCACAATCCCATCCCGACTCAGAAGTAACCATCAACATATTGTATAGTTTTCATACTTCTTCCTATGCATACATTTAAAATGTTATTTTTTAATAAATGGGTTTAATACTATACTGCTTTGTTCCATACCAGTAGCTATAGATCTAACACAGGATTTTTCATCTTTGGCACTATTGGCATTTGGCTGGATAATTCTTCATTGGGGTGGGGGAGGGGGCCATCCTGTGCATTGTAGGGTGTTCAGTGGGATCCCAGGCCTCTACCCACCAGATGCCAGGGGCACCCGCCCCATTCCATTGTGCCAAAAAATCTGTCTCTAGATATCGCCCATTGTCCCCTGGGGAGCAAAATCACCCCTGGTTGAGAACCACCGATCAACACGACCAATTTCTGATTGCTAGTCTCCCATGGTTTTTAACAGTTTCAGGAGTTGTGACATATACACCATTTTAAACATATGAGGAGACAGAGAAGTGAAGAGGGAAGAGCCCAGGGTGGGTTTGAACCCAGCTCCACACCTACTAGCTGGGTGACCTTGGCAGAGGATTTAACACCCATGGGAATCCTCTGCAAAACACCACCTGCCCGAGTCCCAAACCCCAGCCATTCCCGTGCCTCATCTGTACCCACTTGTCCTGCTATTTACTTAAAATGTTCCTTTCCACGGTTCTTTCTAAAAATTAATTTCATCCTAAGGAATAAAATTTGTGAAAAAGTAGTATGATGGGCTATAGTGTTTCCAACTATAAATGATTATAAATATATAGCCAATAAAATCTGTGTTAAAAAGTTTGCGCATGCACCCCGAGGGTCATCTTGGGATATGTACCTCCCGCTTGGGGTAGCTCAGTCTTAAAGGACTGTTATAGGATTACACAAGACAAAGCGTGCCAAATGCCAAGCATAACTCCTGGGTTAGAGCAGGAGTTCACGCTAGTTAGTTCCCTTATCTTCTGGTTTGTTGAATAATCTGAAGGCCTGCGTGATCTAAATCCATAAAGATGGTACCAAAGAACAGACGGGGGCATAGAGACCGAAAGCAGATTTATGGTCACCAGGGGCAGGGAAAAGGGGGAAATGGGGAGTGATTATTAATAAATACAGGGTTTCAGTTTGGAGTGATGAAAAATTCTGGAACTGGATAGTGGTGATGGTTGTACCACATTGTGAATGTACTCAATGCCACTGAACTGTACCCTTTAAAAGTGGTCAACTTTGTATTATGTGTATTTTACCACAATTTTTTAAAAGAGATTTTCAAGCCTTGCACGTATGTGTTTGTTTTAAGGAACGACGTCTCTGCACCTGCTATTCTTGGACTATTTCCTGCACACCCCTGCATTTTCCCACCCCTCCTCCTCCATGGGTGACATGGGCAGATCTTCTCCCCCTGGTGTTAAGCCTGAGAACCCTTTGTGCAAGCATCTAGGATGCCCGACTCCTAGAAAATCTGTGAAAGGGCCCAGCAGAGAGATATGAAATGCAGTCCTTCCATTGCACAGATGAGTAAAGGGGCACCCAGGGTGGGGAAGACACTGGCCAAAACCAGACCACAGACTGAGTGGGATGCAGGGAGAGTGAGACAGCCAAGTCTCTTGATTCCCAGCCCCTTGCCATCAGCATCGATCCATTTCCTCATCTGCCATCTGGGCTCTCTGACCCCTGCATTTGGGCACGGGTGATTAGGATAACGCCTCCCCCCCGCCCTGAGGAGCCATGTCCCATTTGACCTTGGATACTTGGAGATAATGGCTGATCTCCATCTCTCTCACTTCCCCTGGAACCTCTAGCTTCTGAGTCTTACTTTAGACACGCCCTGTTCTCTTCCCTGAGGCTGGATCACCTTCTCTGCACCCCCTCGCTCACTTGGCAGGCCTCTGAGATGACCAAGTGAGACGAGCACTCACCTGGCTGCACCGCAGATGCCAAGGTCAGAATGCAGGGCACCAAGGCCAGCCACGCAAGGTGAGGGCCGGCCATCATTTGCATAAGCCCAGGTGTGCAGGTCACTCAGGAGAGCTCAGAATTTCTATGCACCTACAGAAGGGGAGAAACCAGTGAAGACCAGGGCAGCAACCTCTGGGGGAGAGAGCGACAAGGGACCTCCCATCAATTTAGCACCTACTCAATGACATGACTTATCCCGAGGCCCTTACAAATCTTATCTCATTTTAGGCTCTGAATCACCCTACCTGGAAGGTACTAATATTGCCCCCATTTTACAGATGGAGAAGCTGAGGCTGAGAGAACACTCATCAGAGAAATACTTATTGAGCCCCTCCTCTATGGAAGCACTGTGCTAGAAGTTCAAGAGCTTGCTTGAGGCCACAGGCCCATGTTCTCAGAAACTGAGCCTTTAGCCTCCTTCATAAAGGACCGTATGGTTTTAAAGCATGGTTGAGTTGCAGAAAGGGGGTGGGACGATAAGGATAGGAGACTTGCCAAGGGTTGATAAAGTTGACAGCAAGAAAACCAAGGCAAGGCTGGAGCCAGCCAATCCTGCAGAATGTCCTAGAAAGTTCTCAAGATGGTGCCAGCTCAGATTTGAGGTAGAAGCTCTCTGGAGATTGGGTGGCGAGGGAGGGCTCTCATGCCCAGGGGGTACCTACAGACCAAAGTGGCTGCAGCACTTTCTACATCCATGCACCAGGCTTACTAAGAGCTTCCTGAAGGGCCTCCGTGAGACCAGGCCCCGTGTCCTTTGCTCTTAGCACAGTACCTGGCACAAAGAGGTGTTCAATAAAGATTTGAGTAATGAAGAATAAATAAATGGGGGAGAGAAACAAAGAGCCATAGAAAGCCTGCCAACACTCAAATCTCATTTCCTCTTCTGGGAAACCTCTTTCCCGGAATAGGCAAATCTTTAATGGCTTCTTACAGGCTCTGGAAGGTTTCAGTTAAAGGTAGAGACTTGTTTCAAGATGAGGTATCAAGAATGTGTTATCAGAGATCAGGGACAGAAGAGCAGCCAGTGTTGGCAATTCTTAAAGACAAGGTCCCAAGTGGAGGCTTAGCTTCCTAGGTGGCAGTGCCCGGGGGCAGGGGTGAGGGTGGCAGCTGGACTCAGCTACTGAGCAGGACACAGAGTCAGAGCTGGATCTCTTGGCCATGGCCAGGGTCCAAACCCTTTTCAGGATCCTGACAGTTTTCAGAAACAAACAACCCCAGTAAGTCCAGTGGGCCAAGGGAGGAAGCCTCTTAGGAGAAAGCCTGCTGGGGCTTGGAGCAAGACTTACCTTGGGGTGAGAATACAAAGGGTGGGAGGGAAGCCTTCCTCCTCAGGCCAACTCTGGAAAAGGAAGCCTGCTGGGGGCTGTCCTTTTATTGCAGCTTCCCACCCACGTGGCTCTCCATGATTGGTGCGGAGGTCATCTCAGAAGCACACACCAGGCTGGTTGGGTATGGTGAGAAAAGTAATCTACCGCAAGATTGGTGAAAGGCAGACCTTGGCCACCACCACTCTAATGTAAACTCTTGCAGCAGTCCAACCTTCGTCCAAATGTTTCTCTAAGAACAATAGCAATATGCATGGGGTGCTGACCACACTGGGCACAGATGCGTGCTTGGCACCCCTTACTTCTCACACTTAATCCTCACAATAAATAAAGGAAGCTGGTTCCCTGTCTATCAACAGAAAACAAACACTAGTCCAAAGGAAGCTTAATATCCAAAGGGAAGTCAAGAAAAACAGACTCTTGCATTGCACAATGGATTTCCAGTCGTACCTTGTGTCCCTAGCTAATCACCAAGAGCACCTTTGCCTCTATCTGGAGGTCGCTCAGCTTGGGACCAGTTAGAGCAAGGAAACAAATAAGGAAGCGGGGTGGGTGCTTCCAATTCGGGGCCCAGAGAGTCTACCCAACTTCAGACTCTTAGTGCTGAGGAGTCCAGCAATGGCCACTTTGGTGATGGTGGATTTCTGAATTGGCAAAAGTTAATCAGAATAGCTCTCCTCCAGTCCCACTTAATGTGTGGGCTACCCTAGATGTTGCGAGCTCAGGGCTTAAGAGGAGGCTGGAGAAAGTATTGGATGTTTAAAATCCGGGCTTAGAACTGGCTTTCACGGCATGGTAGAAATCATGGGGTTAATAAAAGAGCCGAAGTTTCTGCAAAGCGAAAGGCCACTGCCTCTTCTCTGGGACTCTTTAAGGAGCTAAGTGTGTGAGGTTGGGGAGATGGGGTGGAGCATCCTGGCATGGGTATCATCTCCCAGTAAAACCCAACCTGGAAAAAGAAAAGGTGCTACAAGCCACCTTATCTACTTTTAATGCAGTTGGAGGAAAAAAAACACCTAAATGTAGAACTTACCGCAACCACAAATATAGCATTCCACAATTCATCTGGGCTCACAGAACATCCCATGGATTCATTCACTTTGGCCAGGCACTCCCCCAGTGCCCCCAGTGGCCACGCTCAACCTTCTCCAGGCTCTTAAAGGGTCTTTGCAGCTGTCACTACCCACTCACCCCTAACCCTAACCCATTCTCACTCAGCAGGCATCTGGCATCCTACTTCAAGAAAACCCAGGTCATCACACCTGAGCCCACCCAACTTTGTGTCTCGGTCTCCTTCAAGCATTTAAGCACCCATCTCCATCCTCTTTCAACCTCTAATGAGGTGGTCTTGCTTCCTTTCAAAGATAGCTCTTCCATGCCTCTTTGACCCCTCGTTCCAATCCATGCCATGTGGCTAAACATGCCCTGGTAGGGTCGCCTCATAGCCAAGTGCCCTGGACATTTTTTCACTCCCTTTGTCACTGTAATTGTTTGCTCTTCCCCTGGGTACTCTGCATATCCTGAAGTCTCCATATGACACTATTTTCTTTTTTTTTTTTTTAACTTTATTTTGTACATTTAATAATTGAAAACATAAGCAATTAAAAACAGAAAAGTAAACACAGATAAATAAATATATATATTTCTCAATTAAATGTAATGGATACATGTAATTTTGTGTGTGTGTGTGTGTGTGAATCAAACAATATATTACACAATATATTTGGTTCATAGTAACGCATTCATACAGTATTTGTCCTTTTGTGTCTGGCTTGCTTCACTCAACATAATGTCCTCCAGGTTCATCCATGTTGCCATATGCTTTATGACTTCATTTCTTCTTACAGCTGCATAATATTCCATCGTGTGAATAGACCACAGTTTGTTTATCCATTCATCTGTTGATGGACACCTGGGTTGTTTCCAGCTTTTGGCAATGGTGAATAATGTGGCTATGAACATCGGTGTGCAGATGTCTGTTCGTGTCACTGCTCTCAGTTCTTCTGGGTATATACCCAGTAGTGGTATTGCAGGGTCACATGGCAAGTCTACATTCAACTTCTTTAGGAACTGCCAAACAGTCCTCCGTAGTGGTTGTACCATCCTGCATTCCCACCAACGGTGAAGAAGTGTTCCTATCCCTCCACATCCTCTCCAACACTTGTAGTTCTCTGTCTTTTTAATAGTGGCCATTCTGATAGGTGTGAAATGATATCTCATTGTAGTTTTGATTTGCATTTCCCTAATCATGAGTGATGTTGAGCATTTCTTCATGTGTTTTTTTGCCATTTGTATTTCTTCTTCGGAGAAATGTCTATTCAAGTCTTTAGCCCATTTTTTAATTGGGTCATTTGTCTTTTTATTGTTGAGTTGTAACATCTATTTATATATCCTGGATATTAAACCCTTATCAGATATGTGATTTCCAAATATTTTTTCCCATTGAGTTGGCTGCCTTTTCACCCTTCTGACAAATTCCTGTGAGGTGCAAAAGTGTTTAATTTTGAGGCGGTCCCATTTATCTAATTTTTCTTTTGTTGCACGTGCTTTGATTGTGAGGTCCAAGAAACCACCACCTACTACAAGGTCTTGAAGATGTTTCCCTACATTTTCTTCCAGTAGTTTTATGGTCCTGGCTTTTATATTTAGATCTTTGATCCATTTTGAGTTGATTCTTGTATAGGGGGTGAGATAGGGGTCCTCTTTCATTCTTTTGGTTATAGATATCCAGTTCTCCCAACACCATTTGTTGAAGAGACTGTTTTTTCCCATCAGCGTGGGCTTGGTAGGTTTGTCAAAAACCAATTGACTGTATAGGTGAGGGTGTATTTCTGGATTCTCAATTCTATTCCACTGATCGATATGTCTATCTTTATGCCAGTACCATGCTGTTTTGACCACTGTAGCTTTGTAATATGTTTCAAGGTCAGGCAGCGAAATTCCCCCCACATTGCTCTTCTTTTTTAGAATACTTTTGGCTATTCGGGTGCACTTACCCTTCCAGATGAATTTGGTAATTGCCTTCTCTAATTCTGTAAAGTAAGCTGTTGGGATTTTGATTGGTATTGCATTGAATCTATAAACCAGTTTGGGCAAGATTGACATCTTCACGATATTTATTCTTCCAATCCATGAACACGGAATGTCTTTCCATTTGTTTAGGTCTTTTTAAATTTCTTTTAGCATTGTTTTGTAGTTTTCTGCATATAGGTCCTGTACTTCCTTGGTTAAATTACCTCCTAGGTATTTGAGTCTTTTTGTTGCTATTGAAAATGGAATTTTCCTCCTGATTTCCTCCTCAGATTGTTCAGTACTAGTGTACAAAAACATTACTGATTTTTGTGTGTTGATCTTATATCCTGCCACTTTGCTGAACTCATTTATTAGTTCAAGTAGCTTTTTGTGGATACTTCAGGATTTTCTAAATACAAGATAATGTCATCCGCAAACAGTGAGAGTTTTACTTCCTTTTTTCCTATTTGGACACCTTTAATTTTTTTGTCTTGTCTAATTGCCCTAGCTAGAACTTCTAGTACAATGTTGAATAACAATGGTGACAGTGGGCATCCTTGTCTTGTTCCTGATCTTAGGGGGAAAGCTTTCAACCTTTCCCCATTGAGTATGATGTTGGCTGTGGGTTTTTCATATATGCCTTTTTATCATATTGAGGAATTTTCCTTTTATTCCTATCTTTTGAAGTATTTTTATCAAAAAAAGGATGTTGGATTTTGTCGAATGCCTTTTCTGCATCTATTGAGATGATCATGTGGTTTTTTTCCTTCAATTTGTTAATGTGGTGTATTACATTGATTGATTTTCTTATGTTGAACCAGCCTTGCATACCAGGAATAATCCCACTTGGTCGTGATGTATAAGCCTTTTGATATGCTGTTGGATTCAATTTGCAAGTATTTTGTTGAGAATTTTTGCATCTATGTTCATGAGAGAGATTGGTCTGTAATTTTCTTTTCTTGTGGAATCTTTATCTGGCTTTGGTATTAGGGTGATGTTGGCTTCATAAAATGTGTTGGGTAATTTTCCGTCCTCTTCAATTTTTTGGAAGAGTTTAAACAGGATTGGTATTAATTCTTTTAGAAATGTTCGGTAGAACTCACCTGTGAAGCCATCTGGTCCTGGACTTTTCTTTGCTGGGAGATTTTTGATGACGGATTCAATCTCCTTAATTGTGATTGGTTTGTTAAGTTCTTGTATTTCTTGTTGTGTCAGTATAGGTTGGTTATGAGTTTCTAGAAATTTGTCCATTTCATCCAGGTTGTCTAGTTTGTTGGCATATAGTTTCTCATAATATCCTCTTATGATTCTTTTTATTTCTGTGAGGTCATTTGTAATTTCCCCCCTTTCATTTCTGATTGTATTTATTTGCATCTTCTCTCTTTTTTTCTTTGTTAGTCTAGCGAGGGGTTTGTCAATTTTATTGATCTTCTCAAAGAACCAGCTTTTGGTTTTGTTGATTTTCTCTATTGCTTTTTTGTTCTCATTTTCATTTATTTCCACTCTAATCTTTATTATTTCTTTCCTTCTTTTTGCTTTGGGATTGGTTTGCTGTTCTTTTTCTAGTTTCTCAACTTGTTCAGTTAAATCTTTGAGTTTAGCTCTTTCTTGTTTCTTAATATAGGCATTTAGGGCTATAAATTTCCCTCTCAAGACGGCCTTTGCTGTAACCCATAAGTTTTGATATGTTGTGTTCTCATTTTCATTTGTCTCAATATATTTACTGATTTCACTTGCAATTTCTTCTTTGACCCACTGAATATTTAGGAGTGTGTTGTTCAGTCTCCACACATTTGCAAATTTCCTTTTTTCCTGTCTGTTATTGATTTCTAGTTTCATTCCATTATGATCTGAGAAGGTGCTTTGTATAATTTCAATCTTTTTATATTTATTGAGAGCTGTATTGTGACCTAACATGTGATCTATCCTGGAGAAAGATCCATGGGCACTTGAGAAGAATGTATAACCTGCTGAGTTTGGATGCAGTGTTCTGTATATGTCTGTTAGGTCTAACTTGTTTATCATATTGTTCAAGTTCTCTGTTTCTTTGTTGATCTTCTGTCTAGTTGTTCTATCTAATGATGTGAGAGGGGTGTTGAAGTCTCCGACGATTATTGTAGAAATGTCTTTTTCTCCCTTCAGTTTTGCCAGAGTTTGTCTCATATATTTTGGAGCACCCTGGTTAGGTGCGTAGATATTTATGACTGTTATATCTTCCTGGAGGATCATCCCTTGTATTAATATATAATGGCATTCCGCATCTCTTATCACTTTTTTGCATTTGAAGTCTGTTTTGTCTGATATTAGTATAGCTACCCCTGCTCTTTTCTGTTTACTATTCGCATGGAGTATCTTTTTCCAACCTTTTACTTTCAGCCAGCTTGTATCCTTGTGTCTGAGGTGAGTTTCTTGTAAGCAGCATATGGATGGCTCATGTTTTTTTATCCATTCTGTCAGCCTGTATCTTTTGATTGGGGAATTTAATCCATTCACATTCAATGATATTACTGAAAATGCACTATTTATTTCCTACATTTTATTCTTTGGTTTTCATATGTCATCTTATTTTTGTCTTTCTTTTTACTCTTTTGGTTATGCTTTCTGCTTTTCTTTCTTCTATACTCTCCTCCAAGCCTCTCTCTCCTGTCTTTTTCTTTCAGGTTCTAAGGCTTCCTTTAATATTTCCTGCAAAGGTGGATTCTTTTTTGCAAACTCTCTTAGTTACTGTTTGTTTGTGAATACTTTATATTCACCTTCATATTTGAAGGACAGTTTTTCTGGATAAAGAATTCTCGGCTGGCAGTTTTTCTCTTTCAGTTTCCTAATTGTATCATACCACTGTCTTCTCGCCTCCATGGTTTCTGAAGAGAGATCTGCACTAAGTCTTACTGGAAATCCTTTGTAGGTGATCGTTTGCTTCTCTCTTGCTGCTCTGAGAATTTTCTCTTTATCTTTTACATTTGACATTCTGAATAATATGTGTCTTGGCGTAGGTCTATTTGGATTTATTCTTATTGGGGTACGGTGTGCTTCTTGGATATGTAAGTTCATTTCTTTCATGAGAGTTGGGAAATTTTCAGCTATTATTTCCTCAAATACTCTTTCTGCCCCTTTTCCTTTCTCTTCCCCTTCTGGAACTCCCATGACACATATGTTCTTGCGTTTTGTGTTGTCATTCAACTCTCTGAGCCCCTGCTCAATTTTTTCCATTCTTTTCTCTCTCTGTTCTTTTCTCTCTTCAATTTTAGCTGCTCTGTCTTCAGTATCACTTGTTCTTTCTTCTATCATTTCGAGTCTGCTGTTGTATGCTTCAAATGTATTTTTGACTTCACCTATTGTGTCTTTCATTCCCATGAACTCTGTTACTTTTCTGTTCATGATTTCAAATTCTTCTTTACATTTGCGCAATGACTTCTTGATGTCATTGATCTCTTTAACTATATTCTCTTTCATCTCATTAATTTGATTTTGGAAATGTGTGCTCATTTCACTGATTAGTTCTCTCAAATTCTGCATCTCTTCTGGGACTTTGCTGTATTCCTTTTCTTGGGCCATGTCTTCTATTTTCTTAGTATGGCCTGTAATTTTTTGCTGGTGCTTAGGCATCTGGTTAGTTTGTATTTTACTTAGATGCTCTATCTCTTTCTCTTTTATGGGGTTTTAGTGGCAGGAAGCTATAAGTTACCACCGCTCTTTGATTTTTGGCTCAACCTTGATTGTTAGGATTGTTTTGCTGGTTGCTCAAAACTGGGCACTGGACCCAGTAATTGGTTGTAGAGTCGTTTCCTAGGGCCTTGGGCAGGGAGGCTATAGAGGCCAGGAAAAGCCTCTCCTGGTTATTAATTTTCTTATGTGCACTTCCTTGGTCTGCCAGGAGATGGCGCTTGTTGGCAGCTCTCAATTCAATGCCTGGTCGGAGCGTATTTGTTGTGACACAGACCAGATCAATGTGATAGAGCTTCCTGTCTGGGGGCTAGGAGCCCTGTGATTCAAACTTTCTGAGACAGTTCTCCAGACTTCTCTTGTAGCACCCCCTTTTCCCAGCTAGGAAATATTTCCACTCCCTTCTGAATCCTCAACAATCAGTCCCTGTTAGTAGAGGAGGAGATTGGGAGGTTTGTATATCTTTAGCCCCTTGCAAGCTCCAAGGCAAACAATGGCGCAGCCCCACCCAGCCTGGAAGGGCTCTCAGGACAGGGCAGACTAAACCTGGGAGTCCAAAGCAGGGTCAGCCCCAGGCTCTCTCTCCCCTCTCCCGTGGTGTCCTCAACAATTAGTCCAGGCTGGAAGAGAGGGAGGTTGCGAGGGTCGAGGGTCGAGGGTCGAGGGTCGAGGGTCGGATTTCTCGAGTCCTTTCTAGGCTCCCAGGGCAAACCGCTGTGTGGAAGGGTCCATGGGGCTCTGCAGCCCAAATTTCAGGTCAGAACCTGAGTCAGCCTAAGGCTGTGTCCCTCTCTCTCCCCTTTCTGGGAGTGGCAGATCCCTGAAGCCCCCTTTGTCTGTGGTCACAGGCCCAGAGGCCCGAGAATTCTGAAGAGTGTCGGGGAGGGTGCCGGCAGCAGCAGAAGCTGCTACTTGCAACTCACAGTTCTGTAGTCGTGATTTCCCTCTTCTGTCCCTCTCCCCTCTGGGTGGTGTGCAGCCTTCACCTGCTGTCCTAAACCCTAGAAGATCTTTTTCGGGGCTGTTTCCGCGTGTCCTCTATTTTTCTGGAGAAGAGATTCCCATGTCTTACTAGTCCGCCATCTTCCCGGAAGTCCCGACACTATTTTCTTAATTCTTTTCTACCTGTTTGGATGTACTTGCTCTACTGTTATGGGATCCTTGTCCTTCATCTGCCCCTAAAAGTGTTGCTAGGTCTCCTTGTTCTTGTCACTCCACAGATTCTCCCTGGGGAAGTAAAATAACCTCACGGTTCCAAATACCATTCACATACTGGTGAATTCCAAATCTGTATCCCCAGCCCTGACTATTCCCTTGAACTTCAGATCCAACTACCCAATTGCTTGCTGGACCTCTCTGCTTGAGCATCTCAAACCATCAGGTCCAAACCTGAACTTACTGACTCCACTAAAGCTCCTCCTCCTCACTGTATCACCTGTCTTAGTCAATGGCCCCACCAGCCACCAGGTTGCCCAAGCTGGAAACCTGGCCCCTTCCTTTTCCCATCAGCCCTCCCTTCCAATAACCACCCAGTCTTGCTCATGGGTCTCCCTACTTTTATTCTTGTCCTCTTCCCATGGGCTATTTCCCCTGTAGCCCGCCGCTGCAGTATCATCTCTCAGCATCATCCTTCTACTCCCAGCACTCTCTGCTCCCTACAATCTGACCTCTGCTCACAGCTCCCACCTCACCTATAGCTTCTCCTCTGCACACTCCAGCCAAGCTGGGCTTCTCCAGACTCTTCCAAACCTTTGCACATGCTACTCGCTCTGCCTGGATTGCCCTACAACCAGCCTCTTCCGATTTATCATTTAGGTTCATATCTTCTAGGAAGCCTTTTCTAACTCTTCACCAGGCTGGCCGAGGCTTCTTCTCTGTGCTCCTATACCTCTCGGGGCTGATTCCAACCACACTCAATTGTCTGCCAACTTCTCTGTCTCCTTCCAAGGGCTGTAAGATCTTTGTGGCTGGGGATCCTGTCTTTGTAGTACGAGCCAGCCCCCGGTCTTAGGACTGAAGCCTAGTAAGTACTCCTTGAGTAAACAAATGGACAAAAATCACATTATGTATGCCCCAAGCCCTTTCCAGTGAGTGATGCCTCAAACTTACAGCTGCTCTGGTCTCAGTTAAACCTTGATGGAAAGAAGCACGATCTGGCCACAGGGCCTTTGTACTTACTGTTCCCCCAAGTCTGGAATGTTCTTCCTCAGATATCCATCCCCCTTATTCACTCTCAGCCTCTGCTTTTATCATTTCCTTATTAGAGAGACCTCCCCCGACCATATTATATAAAATAGCACCCACATCACTCTATCCCCCTTTCCCTGATTTCTTTTCTTCCAGTGCTGTCACTCCATGATATGTCACATAGCTATTGTTTATAAACCCAAGGCCTCAGTCCATTTTGAGTATTTGTTGTTTCCGTGGTGCCTAGAAAAGTGCCTGGCATTGAAGATATGCTCAAAATATCTGTTGAACGTATTGAGCTGAATAATTAACTGAGAAAAAGAGAAAGGAAAGGAAAGGAAAAGAAAGGAGAGGAAAGAATGGAGAGACACAAGCACTAGCTCTGATGTGCTTTCTTTTGCCCTGCACTTGCCTTCTGCCCTTGTTTTTATTTTCCCAGGTCCAGACTTCTCCTTTATGTTCTCTTGTACCTGAATCAAAGTAAAAATGAATCTGCACACAGCCCAGAATCAGCACCCCCATCCTCCTATGTAAAGCTCTGACAGAAAGGCAGCAGGCACGTGTATTCACAGTGTGTGTCTCTGTGTGATAAGAGGTCCTTAAGATACCCTGTCCGAGCAGCCCCCATTGGCTGATACACACGTGTGTTTTTCCCTGGCATCAGAAGACTAATAATGAACAGAACCCAGAGCCTTGACCTCTCCTGGAAAGCCACAGCTGGAGACCAGGGAAGCAGCTGGCATCAGGGCAGGCATTTCCCACCAGCATCGGTTTCCTTTTGCCCACTTGACAAAGATGCCCTTGGGCTATCTGGTCTCCCTGGGCCGAGGAGCCCCCCCCCCCATGGCTTCTGGCTGTGCCTCATAAGTGCCTCCTGGAGGTACCCTCATTGCAAAGCCTCCCCTTCCAGTGAGGGTAATGGGTTCACTCTTCGCCGATGATCCTGGGGTCCTGGAAACAGGTCAGCATCTTCTGGACTGGGATGCAGAAATGCAGTGACTGGAGGGAGTCCCTAGATGTGCCAGATCCCTGTCACTGCTTTATTTAGTCCTTATCTCCTCTGAAGATGTGGGACTCCTGAAGGCAGGGACTGCCTCTGGCTTATTCATCAGTGTTTCCCCAGCCCCTGGCACAGTGTTGGCACCAAGGTGGGGCTCAAATAAATATATCTGGGAAACTGAATGAACCCTGCGAGGGCATCATTATTATCCCCACTATGCAGAAGCAGGACCCCCGTTATATTCCCCACACTTCTGAAACGCCGAAGCACTTGTAATTACTTGTTCAAGTTCTCCCTCCCCTACCAGATGGTAAGCTCCAGGAGACTGTCTGGCAGGGTACCTGGCACCCAGTTGGCGCTAAGTTAATATCCTTGAATGAATGAGTGAGTGAATGGAGCTCAGAGACATCATGGATCTTGTCGAAGGTCACACAGCAGAACTAGAGTTCTACTTAGACTCTCTGATCAGACTGTGAACTCCAAGAGGGCAGGGGCACAGTCTGGTGTTTCTTGCCATGGGACTCCCAGCACCTTGGACAATATCTACACATCCTAGTGGTTCAAGAGATTCTTGTTGAAGGAATGAATGAATGACTTCAAAGACTGGACTTTTTAATTTGATCATTATTTTGCCACACTCTTGAAGGAGGCAGGGGCGTCATATACAGACACATCACAAAGTCCCTTCTTGAGATAAGGCAGCATTTAAAGTCACAGGCTGCTCGTCCGATAGTGAGGTTGAAGGGGAAAAAATAAGAGCAAGCTGACTGAAGCGTGAGCCCGCTTTTCTGTGGCTGGAGCACTAGCCTGTGTCCCTCTCTACCCCTACCCCCACCCCCGGAAGTGAGCTGGGAGCCACAGATGACAGGTTTCCTGCTGCTGGATCACTGAGACATCAAGGTCAAGGCGGCCAGCAGAAGGTGAAGCAGGCAGGCCTTCAGGAGCCCTGGAAGGAAAGCGATCACAGGGTCACTGCTAACACAGATGTCCTTTATGCAATTTTTTAAAAAAAAGCCTCTCTAGACTGTTTCAGGGGAAAGAAACCCTCTCTGGACGACCAATTAGAAAGAGGTGCCCACTCTGGGTGGAAAATGGAAAAAGGTGCCCTCCCAAATGGGCCAATTAGAAAAAGCAGCCTTTCCTAGGGAAGCCTTGCCTCTGGTCTGAGGCTTGTGCAGTACCCAACCTGCTCAACCATCCTTGGTGACCCTGGGGAATGTTCACAGAGGGCAAACCTCTCGGAAACACCCTGGTTCTCCAGTTCTGAACTTACCTGTGATAGGTTAAATTAGCTCAGGTCAAACACCAGGCCTGTGAATGCCCTCTGTGGCTCCAGGTTCCTGGAGCCAAGCAGGGCAACAGCTGCATGGGCTCACTTTTCACCCCGATTTTCAGACAACTGAGCGGTCATGAAAATCAAGGGCCATAAAAATGCTACCAGTCCCTGACTTTTGTGGTCAGAGGAGCAAAGGAGCAAAGAAACTGTCCCTGCTTGGCTGCTGTGTTCATCTAGGACTAAGCATGGGAGGCCCTCAACACCTATGCGTTACCTACAGAATGACTCCTGGAAAAGGTGTTAGAGAAGCCACGATGTTTCAGCAGGTGCCCAGGATGTAGGTCTGGAGTGTGTGAGTGTCCATTTGTGCCCAGGTTTGTAGCAAGTGAGTGCATGTCTGAAACTGCAAATATGCATGGGAGCAACTGTAGCTATCTGTGCAAGTACGTGTGCAAATATATATGGATGCATGCAACCACGTGCATGTGCAAACGTGTCTGGGTGATCTACAATCTTGTGTGCCCATCTGTGAGTGCCTGTGTCTTTGTGCACGAAAGCACTATTCAGAGCCAGCACAGGCATAAGTGCATATGCACAGCACTAGGGGCAGGTGTTTCCATGGATACAGCCAACTCTTCAGAGCTCGCAACCAGCAGGCCCTCAAGCAGGCCCTCCAGCACACCCGGGGGCCCACAGCTGGAAGCCCCAGAGGAGGTTTCTGGAGCAGGTTCCTCTGAAGCAAGGACCTGAACTTACCCAAGCTGCTGGTAGGAGCCATGGACACGACAGCCTGCATATCTGTGGGTGGAAACAGAGAGGTCAGTGCAAGAACCATGCAAGAAGAGGTACAAGGTGAAGGTGTAGGTTTGGCAAGGGGGCCCTGGGGGAGACCTCATCCATCTTTCTTCACCTGCAGCCAGAGTGTTCGTTGAAACCCAAGCCTGATCCTATATCTCCCCTGCTTCAGGCCCTTCCGGAGTTTCCTACTGCTTGCAGGAAAAAGGCACCAAACCTCAACCGAATGACAAGGCCCCATGTGCTCTGGCTCCACCCACTTCAGCTCATTCCACATGGCTCTCCTCCCCGGCCTTCTCTCAGTTCCTCTAATAGCCCTCGCCCCACCCACCACAGGACCTTTGCACATCTATGTCCCTGCTTGTGAGTCCCTCCCCCATTCCCTCCTTTCTTCACCTCTCTTAGTTAATTCCTCCTCAATTTCCAAATCCCAGTCCCAGTCTAACTTCCTCAGGAGTCTTTCCCGATCCCCCAGGCTGTGTCTAGTTTCCTGTTGTAAAATCTGAGAGCTCCTGATACATTTTCTTCATGGCACTTATCACAATTGTGGTTATACACATCTTCCCCACTGGTCCGAAAGCAGGGTCAGGGTCTGTTTTTTCTTATTACAGGATCGCCAGCCTCCAGCACAGGGCCTGGCACACCGCAAGCAATAAAAATCACATTTATGCCATGAATGAATGTGTGAACGACTGGGAGCTGGCCACAGGAAGGCAACTTCTAGTCCAGCTTGCTCCAAGGGTCCACATGCTCGCAGTTATTCAGACCCCAGCAAGATCCCTAGATGCCCGACTCAGTTATCACTACCTTCTCTCCAGAGAATATTCCTTGCCAGGAATGTGGGGGCAGGGAGGAGCTCTCTTACCTTTCCGTGTGATGGGCCCCAAGTTCAGGACACGGGTTTGGTCTATGACGCCCCCACTGTGGAATCTGGTCCCAGAGCAAGTCTGCAGGGAGAAGGTGCCAGAGACAACCTCCCATGAGGAAGACTAAATGTGGTCTGATGTGGGAAGTGGGCTGTGCACCCCAGAGTATAGTACAGGTGGAATGGAAGGTGGGTGAGGAACTCTGGGTGTCTGGACTCATATCCCAGCTCTACCATTTGCTAAAGGTATGATCTCAGGCAAATCGCTTAACCTCCCTGAGTCTGTCTCCCCATGTAGAAAGCAGGTAAAAATGCCAGCTACTGTTACTGGAACACAAGCTTGCAGATAAGCCAAAGCGTTTACCAGCCTGCAGCACTGCCTTGGTGCTTCTTAGGCCCCCAAGGTCTCCTGCTTGGCCACACCCACCCCATCTTACTGCGCTTTGTACCCCTGTACTAAAAGAGGGATGTGCGGCAGAAACGTTTCTTTTCTTCTAGACCTTTTGGCCCAAATGACTTTCAGGTCAGTGGTTATGGGAGGTGGGTGATGGGAGGTGATGGCAAATAGGCAGAGGGAGAAGAAGACTCACCGGCTTGCACTTTTCCTCCACAGTGTCACAAAGATACACTTCACAGTGCAGATAGACTAAGTCGTGGTTTCCAGCAAAGCGGAACATCTGGACGGAAAATCGGCCCTGAGGGGACTCCCCGTTCTCCACCACTTGGATGGCTGAGTCCTCCGTGCGCGGACATCTGGGAGGGTCACATCATGTAACGTGGCTGGTTAAGCCAAGACTCTGGGGCCAGATTTTCTGAGTTCAAATCTCGCTCTGCCACGTATAAGCTATGTGACCTTGGGCAACTTACTTAATCTCTCTGTGACTCAGTTTCCCCATCTGTATAAAGGGGATAATAATTGTAACCCACCTCACAAGATCCTTGTGAGGACTAAATAAGTTACCTTGGCAAAGTGCTAAGAACAGTATGTAGCACACAGTAGGTGCTACATATACCTGATGCTAAAGTAAAAATAGCAGCACACAGTTCAAAGTATGCAGAAAATCAGCACTTTCAGATGTCCCAGGAAATGACATTCAGGAATGGTTAGGTCCCATTTTTTGGATATTAACCTATGATGTGCTTGGTGGCTAATTTTAACAATGGACCCTTCTGAGTACTGAGGGCCACTGACCAAACTGGAGCCATCTGCACACACACACACACAATTGCACGCAAGTGCACTGACGGATTTGTGCTCAGAGTCACCCCTGCAGAGACTCACGCAAGTGTTGGGCTGGATCAGGGAGCAAAGGGACTCTGGGCAGACTCATCGGGCACCTCTTCTGCTATTTCACATTTTCTGTTCAAAATTTACTTAGAAGGGAGGTTGAATGCTGACTGCATTGAGAAAGAACTGGCATGAAGACTTCTGGGGATGGCATTTATTCTTTGCTCCTTGTCCCCACAATTCAGATCTGGCCCCAAAAGCGTGTCCTCCATTTGGCAAAACCAAAGCCCTGAGGTCAAGGGGACCCACCCTCCTGAAAGTCAGGATGGCTGTTCCCCCAATAGGGTCCTTGGTGGTCGAACACACTCCACCCAAGCAGGGTGCCCAGTGCCCCCTCCAGCCACTCAGCACCATCTGTTGTCCTGTGTTTGGGCACCTGCCCTAGACTAGGAGCTCTCAACCCATCTCTCACTTGCCCAGACAGAAACACACAAGCACACCCAGTATTCCTTCCTGCTTATTTCTACTTCCAATGCTTGTCAAGTTTCCCACGATGTACATGCAGTACTTTCACACTTAGAAAAAAACTTAAAAAAAAAAAAAAAAATCCTTGCATAGTAGGTAGCATTTACCCTCATTTCACACATGAGAAAATTGATATCCAGGGAGATGAGGAAACTTATGTCTCAGAACGAAGAAATGGCAAAACTGAAGTTTGAACACAAATCTCCATGATGCCACAATCAAGGTCAAGGCAAATTTCAGTTCTTTTTTTGCCTTGTCTAGATAGCACCTTCATGGATGTTTCTTATTCATGCAACATCTGTAATATTATTTACTTACTGTTTGTCTTGAAATCCACTTACATATTTCACAGAATGCCTTTACTTTTAATCTTTTTTTTTTTTTTTTTTTAAGGAGGTACCAGGGATTGAACCCAGGACCTTGCATATGGGAAGCAGGTGCTCAACCACTGAGGTACATCTGCTTACCAATGAGAGATGTTTTTTGTTTGTTTTAAGGAGGAACTGGGGGTCGAACCCGGGACCTCATATATAGGAAGCAGGCGCTCAACGACTTGAGGTACATCTCCTCCCCATAATGCCTTTGCTTTTAGATGAATTTTTAGCTCATGACCACAAAGAGCAAACAGTCTCACTTGCCATTAATAAAATATGACCATAGAAATAAAAACAAAGTAAACAAAACACGGCTATTCAATTTTAGTTGGACAGTGTTGACTGAAAAAGGCACTAAAGCAGACTTCTTTCTTTTCATTACAAAAGGAAGATTAACAAATAAGAGAGTGAGACTTTCCCATTGATGTTTCCAGGCAGATTCAAAGAAAATGGAGAAGGAAATAGGTCACTGTCTCTCAGTGATGCTTTCCCTGACCATGCTAATAAAATTGCAAACGCTTCTTTCCTTCCCTGGCTTAGTTTTTCTATAGCACTTTTGTCTCAATAATACATTTCACTTTTGTGTAATTGTCAGTCTCGCCCCCACCCCACCTCCCTTAGAGAATATAAACTATATGAGGACAGAGATTCTCGCCTTTTCTGTTCGCTGCAGTATCCTCAGAGCCTACACACAGTAACCTTACAAAAATGTTGTTCAATTTATGAAAATGGGAACTAGCAGTTCCTAATGTCTCTAGACCTTTGGCCTCATTGTTCCAATTGGCCCTTGGCTAACTGAGCCTCCCCTAGTTCTTCCCAGCCCTGGGCTTGCCCTTAGACAAGGTTTCTTCACCCTTTCTCAGCCAAGGATAAGCCCCCTTGGATGTTTGGTGAAGCCTACATCCCTCCTCAGAATAATGTTTTTATATACATAAAATAAGGGAAACAAATTAAATCGAAACAGTTCTCAAAATAGGTAAACATTTGATATATGTTTCTTGATTAATGCATGAAATAATAAGGGCTAGTGGAAATTCTAATAACTGTACTAATTCAGAAGTAATGATAGGCGTAAATGCTATCAGGCATCCTGCTAATACTTCTGCGGCTTGTTGCCTGTATTCGTAATGGCTGCAAATGCTAAATTCCAGTTAGAGGTTAACGAATAGAGAGATGTACATTTCCCCGCTCCAAGTCCAGAGCCCCCTGAATCCATCCATTCCCCCCCAACCCCCCCATAAGAGCCTTTGCCTCACCTGTCCTGGATGATAAAGTACTTCAAGGGGTCCGCGGCGTTGCTGCTGGGCGTGGCGAAGCAGTTGGTCATCAGCAGGGCAAAGCGGGACAGGTCGCCCCCATCCAGCACGGTGCCCACGTAGAGAAAGGCCTCGGTGGACAGTGTCACGGAGGTGCCCTGGTAAGGCTGCGTGTAGGCGGGGCTCTGGAAGAGCGCCATCCGCACGGTAAACAGGCCCGTCCCGCCCACGCTGATGTTCAGGGCACTGCGGGGAGAGGGGCTGGTGAGAGGACCCGCGCTGCACAACAGCAGGTGGCCCAGCCCCGGAGGTCTGCGTTCCCCCGCAGTGCCTTGCCATTATCTGCCTTTTCCTCTGGGGGTAGGACTGGGACGCACCAACCACTGGCTCTGCAAACTGCAATGAGCGCGCCCCTGGAGAGCTTCCTGAAACAGGGGCTCTCATTTGGGTAGGTCTGGGGTGGGGCCCAAGATTCTGCATTTCTAGCAAGCTCGCAGGTGCTGCTGACGCTGTTGGTCCATACTTTGAGGAACAAGAACCTCAACCACACCCAGTCCCTCTACCAGGTACCACCGTAACCTGCAAGACGTGCAACAAACAAATTCCCAAGGGAACCAGACCCCCAACTTTGGTCTCAACCTAGAACAGGTTAAAAGGCAGGGGCTGTGAGCTCTATAGACTTAAGTCTGAGTCCTGGTTTCCACCGTGGTGTCCTAACTCCTACATCAGAAGCTGGGGGTGCTTTAAATGAGTTATTTATTATTAACCACACTGAAAACAGCCATGCTGGGGTAGACGTCACTGGACCATCCCACAGAGGACACGGAAGGCTGATGCCCCAGGAAATAAGGTTCATGAGAAGTACTCGGTAATGCACATGTCCAACATGAACCAAGGTGAGAACCAGGTTCTCAGTTTGGACTCAGGATTGGAGAGAGCTGAGAGTTCCAGCCCAAACCACAGAGAGATTTGCCCAAAGATGAGTTACACCCTGGAGCTTATCAGCCTAAGACATGCCAAGGGCAGGTAATGAGCAACCTTCTTCTCCCAAGCCAGCCGTGCACTCTCTTCAGCTCCCAGCAGCCTTCCTCGGGTCTGGATGACCCACAGAACTTGTGACCATGTCCAAGCTTTAGACAGATGGTCATGGAGGAGTAGGGGCTCTGGGCCCGATGGCCTGGGTTCAAATCTCAGCTCTGTCACTTTCCAGACTCTGCAAACTTGGGAACATTACTCAACT
>JAKSZT010054576.1:11350758-11402164 GCA_026826555.1 Tolypeutes matacus | reverse complement strand
ATATATATATATATATATATATATATATATATATATATATATAGAGAGAGAGAGAGAGAGAGAGAGAGAGAGAGAGAGAGAGAGAGAGAGAGAAGGCGCATGGGCTGCCAGGCTCTGTGTGACGGTGAGCCACCAGGCCCCGGGAGCCATGCAGCAAGATGATGATGTAACAGGGGAGAGACAAGATGAGACGCTCCGAAAGCTCTGAAAACCAGGAACCGAGGTGGCACAGGTGGCAGAACACCTCTCTCCTACATCAGAAGTCTCCAGGATCGAATCCTGGTGAAGACTGGAGGAGGAGGATGGGAAGAGATGGCAGGAAACAGACACAGAGAATTGCCCAGCGAATGGACACAAAACAGCAAATGGGGGAGGGGGGGGTTAAAATGGATAAAGTAAATAAATAAATCTTAAAAAAAAAAAAAAAGAGTAATAATGATTGCTCCACCTGCGAGGACTGCTGTGAGGTTTTAATGAGATATCCCACGTCAAGTGCTAAGCACGGTACCTGGCATATAAGAAGTTCTCAATAAATGCTAATCATGACTATGACTATTATTTTTTCCAGCATCAGCTTCCTTGGCCTGTGAGCCATCTCCTTCAGAGATTTTCAAGTTTACTTAGCAACAGAATCCCCCTTTTTTATATACTAAAACCTTATGTGCATGCAATATGAGTGGAACTGCTCTGGGTCACCCTGCAGGGACCCCCAAAACATCTCCCCATAGGCTCCCAGGCTCCAAGGAGCAAAATTTGCAAACTCCTTCCATTTACAGAGAAGGAAACTGGGGTCCAAGAATTGGCCACAATTTGCCCGAAGTTCCATAGTGGGGCTGGACTGAACCCTTCCTCTCTCCCTCCAGCCCACACCCCCTGCCCGTCCAGTAAGCCAGAGACACTGTTATCTGATTCACATCTGCAGAGCACTGTTGTGCTTCTAAGAAAGGCAGTACAGGTATTGCTAAGCCCGTTTCACAGATGAGAAGACTGACGCCCAGAGAAAGGCAACCAACTTCCCAAAGCCATCTGGTTAGGACACGACAGAGGCTGGATTTGAACCCGAGCTCTGGACTTCCTAGCTGGCCTCCTCTACTGGGCCACACTGCCTCCCTATGGGTGGCAGTGGACAGAGAAGCTCAGGGCCTCCTAATTAAGGGGTTGGAGGGTAGAGTCGGCCAGGGGTGCTGGGGACCCTCTCTGGCCACACCTGACCATTGGCTGCAGGGAGGTCTTCAAGCTGACTTTCATGTCCAGGGGATAGGAGCAAGCAAAGTCGATCTTGATGTTGACGTCACGGATGATGATCTCTTTTGCCAAGTAAATTGTGTTGCTGTACGTGGCGTGGGTCTCGTTCCTCTGTTTGGGGGTGAGATAAAGGGGCATGAGAAGCTGAGGAGAATGGCAAAGCCAAAGGGCTTGTCTCTGGCAGCCTGCCAGCTGCCCTCCCAGTCTCCATGATGAGAAAAGACAACAGCAGTGACCACTCATGAGCCAGTGGCCTGCGCCAGGCTTTGAGCTGAAAGCTCCTTCCGTTACCCCATGCTTCCTCTCCGGAAGGCTAAGAGACTGAAAGCCCTGAGCTGAGTCATCCATTCATGGTGGAATTTCAGGCACTCTGGTTCCCATTGAGGAAGTCTCTATAGGCAAAGTCCTGGTTCTCCAAATGCCAGGGGTGCAGACCCTGCTTCTCAGGAACCCCCAGGACCACTGGAGAGAAACAGAACTGCTTCTGGATTCAGCTCTGATACCTACTGCCCTCTCTGCACCCTACTTTCCCCATCAGTAAAATGGGGCTCTATCATCCCCCTGCAGCACCTCTTTAGTGGAAGCTAACTTTATTGAGCACTTATTATGTGCCTGTTAATGTCACCATCACTCCACATATAGTAACTCACATGATACTCGCCATGAGCCTATGGAGCAGGCACTGTTATTACCCAGTTTTACAACTGAGGAAACTGAGGCACAATCAGGCTAAATAACTCACTCAAGCTTATACAACTAGCAAGTGGTGGAGCTAATAGCTTGAACCAGGCAATTCTCCAAGCCTGTCCAGGACGTACCATCATCACAGTGCCACAGGGGCCATCCCGGGCTGGGGTCACCACAGACACCCAGTCCTGGTTGCTTCTCTCCTCGAAGCCCGAGCACCGGCTGTCCTGCAGGTACATGAAGACCTTCTCGAAGCCTAGGCTCTCCAGCTGGCACCGGCTCAGGGATGCCTTGATGACATTGGCCCCACACTCCAGCCTGGGCTCCAGGAGGGAGAGATCTGAAACGGTCAAGGAGGGCCTGGAACTGGGGGCCCTGTGTCTACGGCTCAGGGGCCCAGCACACCCCAGGGGCCTGTCCCTGCTGGCCCGGATGGACACCAGCTGGGGATACTCGGAGTAGTCCCAGTTCTCACATCTCGCCGTGGCCTCCCTTCACAGTGGTGGAGACACAAGATCAGCTTCCCTGTATCTGGGCTGATTACAAAATGCAGGACGATTTGAGGGTCATTCACCGCCCCGGACTTAAATAATGTTGAATCCCAGTTTAAAAAAGGAGTTAATTGCCATTTCTTTCCTTCCTTCCTATGTCAAGAAGATGGCTTTCTGCCATCTTTAACACCCTATACTTGCTAATTTCTCTTTTAACAATCAGAGAGTATAGGTCTCAGGCTCAGAGTCTGGGGCAGGCTAACAGCATTCAGCTACAATTGTTTCTTTTTAAACATTTTTTAACTGAAATAGTGCACAGCTTCATCTTCTTTTCACCACATTCATTTTTTTTGTTGTTACCTTCTATCTAAGGTGTTACCTGCCAGATAAATACAATAGTGGCCATAAACATACTAAATGTACTTAAAAGGAAGAGGGATTCAATCAATTTGAAGAAAGGCAAGTAAATAATAAAACTCACAGTATGGGTAGTACTTGGATAAAGCAAAACTTGTAAAAATTGGCCCTTGTATGTAATTAGAAGCAGGAATGGAGTTTGGGAAGTTCTAGCCTATGCCAATCATTTTGCAGATGGGGAGACTGAGGCTCTGAGAGGGCCAGGGCCCTGCCCAGGGACGAGAGCCAGCAGAGTGCCAGGGAATATGGCTCAGGGAGCCTTTGGCCAGCAGGGGACCATGACTCTACCTGCTGTGGGTGGGAGCCTCAGGAAGAAGGCTGGGGCTGAAGGGGTCTGGGAAGGTCTGGGAGCTACGAGGTCAACTAGGTAAAGGTTTTGATGGGTACAATGGGACATTCCTTTTTCACTCAGATTGGCTAGTGTGTGTCCCCTGTGCCCACCTCCCACACAGACATGCGCCCCTCCCCCAAGCCCTAAGGTACCTTGCCCCTTCCCCACTGGCCTCACCAGTGATGTTGAAGTCCTCTTTGCACTGGCAGTGCCATCTGCCCTGATCGGATTTGCAGTTCTCGTCCACGCCACACTCCTCACATGTCCCCTCCACGGTGCTAGGGTCTGCAGGGTCACAGGGACAGACAGACAAAGATGAGCCCTCATCGCCCCACAGTGGCGTGGGATGGTGGGGAGCAACCCGGCTTACCTGTGCAGTAGGCCAGATGGCACTCGGGGGGCGCCGTCAGGTTGTAGACATAGTAGCCACCGGGGCAGGCCTTCACCTGGACAGGCGTGTCCCACAGGCAGCAGTGGCCGCTCCAGTGAGCGCAGGCCCTGCGGCTCACGATGCCCTCCTCGCTCGACGGGTGCGTGCCGTTGAGCCACATGGGCGCGGCCGTGTTGCAGCGCAGGACGGGCACGCAGGCCTCGGGCAGGCGCACGCCGCCCTGGCCCACGAAGCGATGCCAGCCGCGCAGGCCCGAGTCGCAGGCGTAGCCCGCCCCGTAGGCGACGCTGCGCCAGTACTCGTCCAGGACGCGGTGCGCCTGGCACGGGTCGGCGCACACGTGCGCGTCGCCCTCGGGCACGCAGTCCAGCCCCGGGCTGCAGGAGCCTGGGGAGCATTCACAGTGCCGCCCGTCCCCCCAGTAGCCGGCGGGGCACACGCACGAGTAGTTGCCCTCGACGTTGACGCAGGCGGCCAGCGGGTGGCAGCTGCTGAGCCCCGGCTGCGCGCACTCGTCCACGTCGGTACAGCCCACCCCGGGCGTCAGGCGGTAGCCATTGCGGCAGAGGCACAGGTAGGAGCCTGGCGTGTTCACGCAGCTGCTTTCCGCCGAGCAGTTGTGGGCCCCTGGCGTGGCGCACTCGTCCAGGTCCACGCACGTGAGGCCGTCGCCGGTGAAGCCTTCCTGGCAGAAGCACGTCGTGGCCACCCCATTCTCGGAGCAGGTGGCATTGATGTGACACTCAGAGCAGCTTCCTGCGGGCAGGCGAGCCCAGCCTCAGAGTGGGGGTGGCTAGGCCAGGGGGCACCCAGAGACTTGGATCTAGGGGACCCGTGTGCCTTAAAACAGGCTCTAGCTGACCCCCTCCAACACAGGCAAACAAATAAAAACAAAACTCCGTTGGTGGTGTCTGAACTTCCACCATTCCAATTTTGGTGTTAAGCATTGCTTTCCAGCTGAATCTTCTTTTAAAAATATCCACATTCCCATGTTCAGAGGAGTAATGCACAGAACCCTTGACTGTGGTAGGGACTTACGGTGACCCTGCTGTCCCATCCCACCCTTGCACATATTATGCCTTCTGCAGGGATCACCTTCCCCATCAAAGAGTCTTCATCAAGCCCCTGCCCCGTGGCCCCTCCTCTCTGGAGAAGAACTGAACTTGCAATCCAACTACTTCTCCTTTGCTAAGGAGAAGGATTATTACTCTGCTATAACAGCAGCAGTACAAATCATCCTTGATGGGTCTCTACTTAAGCGCTTCCTAGATGCCAGGCCCTAAGATCTGCGCTTTTCATTCATTACCCCTTCAAACGTGGTTTCAACCTCGACACCATGGAGCCATTTACTGTGTCCCCAAAGCACTGAAAGCAGCGTGAGGGAAATGCTCGGCAGAGAGGAATAACCTCTTAAGGGTGAAAGCACAGGGATTTGGGAGCCACCCGGATGGGTTCAAATCTCCCTGTGTTCTTGACAACGTTCTAGAAAACTGCTGGAGACCGACAAGTGTTGTAGTCCCCTTGCTTCTCAAAGTATGGTCCTCTAGAAATGCAGAATCTCAGACCGCATCCCAGACCTGCTAAGCAATGATCTGCATTTGAGCAAGATCTCCAGGTGAGCCCAGGGCACATTCAAATCTAAGAAAATTATTTAGAATAAAGACTGTACAAATCCTAAACGTGACAAGAGAGGGATGGAGACGGCCTCTTCTGCAAAGGGCGGCATTGCCCCCTGCACGTGTGTGTGCACACGTGCACGGATGCACATGGGCACGTGTATCTCACTTACTTGCTTCCGAGGTGTCAGTGGCTGCGGCTGTGATTAACACAGAGGTCATGACCAGCTGCAGCAGAGAGAAAAGCCTCCCCATCCCGTCTCTTCTTCACAGCTCCTTCGGGTCCTAGGACGTGCTGCTGGAAGACAAGGACAGGTGGCCTTCTTTGGGGTTCCTCCCAGTCTCCTATTCCTGAGGTCCTGTGAGCAGAGACGGATGTGATAAATGCGCGGTCTGACTCCCCTCTCAACAGCCTGGAAGAGTGCTTTGGTTGTGCCTGGCACAGCCATGGTGCACCGTTTATTAGACTACAGAAAATGTGCAGTGCCGCAACCCTGGCTCTGGTGGGGTTTCTCCACTGTGGCCCGATCCTCACTCCCCCCCACATTTCAGGTTTGACTCCCCAAGTCCCAGTGCATTTGGAACTAACAGAGCCTCTTATTTGGAGCAGGAAACAGCAAGCTGGGGTAGTGCTCTGGACTCACCACCTTAGTGGGGGGGACTTTGGATTTTAACAGCCAACTCCTGGTCTCCTGCTGGAAAACTTTCAACTGGCCCAGAGCCATTTATTCACTCAAGAAATATTTTTTGAGGAGCTCTTATGTGTCAACCATGGAGCTAGGCACCCTGGAGAGCCGTGAACAAGCCAGACAAGATCCCTGCCTTTATGCAACTCACATATTGCAAAGAAGTGGCTTGAGATACGCAGCTAGAGAGGTCACCAACCTTCACAATGGGGTCATTTATTTCCCCCAATGGGTGAGACAGTCCTAGGTGAATGCTACTATTACCCTGCTTCTTACTTGGTGGTTAAGTGTGGGGGACCTGGAGCCTGCAGCCAGGATCCAAATCTGTTTTACCCCTCACTGGCAGTGTGGTCTTGGACGCGGTACTTCAATTCCCTAAGACTCAGCAGCCTCATCTGTGCAAATGGGGCCATTGCTTCCACCCATTGAGCACCTACTGTGAGCAAGTCCCTGTGTCTGTGTTCAAAGAACTCATGCTCTAGAGCAGTGTTTTTCAAACTCTTTTGACACTGACCTACAATAAGAAAAACATTTTATGGCATGACCCAGTGCAGTTACACACCCGAGTCCACACAAACCCACACACGCGCACACAAGTGAAAGACAAGTTGTACAAAACAATATTTATCCTTACGATGTGCATCGCTTGCTGATGGATTCTATTCTATTTAATCATAAGAAAATTCCCGTCTAATCCACGGACGATTCCATAACCATTCATGGTTATGACCCATCGTTGGAGAAACACATGGTGGGTAATATCTGACTGCATATTGTTGCCATGGGGATTGAGCAGGAAGACATCTGCAAAGTAGAGCCCAGCACGTGGCAAATGCACTTGTTCATTGTTGTATGCCCAGTGCCTGGTCCACAGTAGGCGCTTAACAAGCTTTCACTGAATGAGCAAAAAGATGGTGGGCATTGTCATTAGGAAAGCTTAGACCCAGAGAGAGGGAGACTGTAACGACTCAGACCCAGAGCTGGCCCGGTGTCCAAACTCTTAACTTCCTCTCCCCTTCCCCAAATAGAACAGGAACCAATAGAAGAGCGGGTGAAGGAGTAGGAGGAGAGAGCTGCAGACAGCCTTACCTGAAGCCAGAAAGGTAGAATTAGTCTGTTCACGGGTGCCTGCCTCCTATATATGTATTTATTTGCCCCTGTTGGAACTCCCTCCTCCAATTATTCTCCGGTTCTTTTTCTTGAGATTGTTTTCTTGGGGGCGGAATACTTTGTCTTGTGACATAGTGTTTTCCTTTTCTAGGCTGTGAGGGGTCGCTGTTCTGCTTCCTACTAGCTAGAGACGCCAAATGATTGACGTTGGGGTCACACCTGCATCTGGAAATACAAGGCCTCTGTTTTGCACCTTTGGGGAGCAAGAGATTCCTTAGTTAGAAATTAACCGGGAAAGCAGAGCCAAGGTCCTGGGGTGTTTTCTCAGTCACCAACCAGGGCAAGGTGGACCCAAGGAACCAGGCAGATGCCAGTGTCTGAAGCCAGGTGTGCTGGGATGTGCATCATCCCCACTGAGGCCTGCCCCTGTGGTCACCGTGTTTCCCTGTCCTGGAGGGCATACCCTTCAGAAACCCACCCCATCCTCACCGTATCAGCCATCTCCCCTATGGTCTAGACATGCGTAGCAGGAGAGTCAGGACGGCAGAAGGTCAGAGCTGGAAGAGAACCCTGACATCACTGGACCTAACGCATCCTACGAAACAGGGACTCCGAGGTCCAATGAGGGAGGTCCCTTGCAAGGTGGAATGGCTTTGTGAATAAATACACCGACTTGGGAGTCACACAGTCTGGACCTTGGAGCTGCCAGGGGGCTCACGACTCAGCCTTCTCGGTGTAAGATGAGAACCATGAGAATACCCATCTGTGGAGCTCTCGCGGGGGCTAAAGGCGATGAGGCAAGTGAAGTCACGTAGGAATGATCCATCAGTGGTGGCCATGACAACCACTATTCTGCTGTGCATGGCCACAGAGGTGGGAGGTGGCAGAACTTTGGTTAGAACCCATGTCTCCTGACTCAGTCCCATGGGGCTGGCAATGCAGAACTCAATGGAAAAACAGACATAGAGCACGGTGAGAATAACCAAAGCCGTGTGGACTTGGGCACAGCAGCAGCTCTGACCATGGTCTCTGCCTTTACTGCCTTGAGCCCTTTCTCTTCCTGTCTCATGCAGAGCTGGGATGACCTCCAGCACACTCATGCACCATATCCTCGGGATAAATGCCCGGGAACGACATTTCTGGGTCAGAGAGGTGGCACAGCTTTAAGAATTTGGAGACTTTTCCACAAACAGCAGCCCAGAGAGATGTTTTTAAACTTAGCTTACGGGGGTCGGATGTGGCTCAACTGGTTGGGCGTCCGTCTCCCATATGGAGGGACCCGGGTTCGATCCCCAGGACCTCCCGGTAAAAAAAAAAAAAAATAAATAAATAAATAAATAAATAAATAAACTTAGCTTACGATCCCATCCGAAGCACCCACCAACCCTGAGTTTTGTTAGCTTTTTTCGTATTTGCCAAAATGATAAGTGAGAAATATCTCACTTTTGTTTTATTTTTGCAATTCTTTGATGAAAAGGGAAGTTATTTCTGCATTTGTTTGTTATTTATTCTTCTTTTCTGAACTGGATGTGTGTCCTCTGACAATTTTTACCCCTACAAGCATGTTTCTTTTTCTTCCCTCTGATTGCTTTTAGAAGGAAAGAAAACTTCTTAATAGTCTCTCCTCCACCCTGGAGGATGTTTATCCTTTCTGGTTGGTACTCCCAAAGCCCTGTCTATACCGAAGCTTGTCTTTAAAGGATTAAAAGAAAGTTGGCTTCTGGAGTTGCCTGGGCAGGAAAGCATGAACTCTGCACCCGAGCCTGTTCATAAGCCTGACCTTCACTCAACACAGCAGGACCATCCTGCCCCATTTCTTTTGTTGGTCATCTCCCCATACTTTGCTCAAACCTCCTACCCACCCCTAGCCCACCAACTAATGATCATGTGGCATTCTTCAAAGCAACGACAGCCTCATCCACTCAGGCTACCAGCTTCCGGCCTCCGCTTCCACGTCATCTCACGATGGAGGCAGCATCCTTCTTCCTGTAAGAGGCCTCTCCGTCCTCGTGGGCTGCTGACCTTTCCTTCTTTTACCTACTCCCACCTCCTGCATCATCAGGCTTCTCTTAGGTGCTGCTGGATGAGTCCCCTCATCTACTAAGGTCTCCTTTGACCCCACACTCCCTCCAGCTACCATCCTATTATTCATCCCTTTCGTAGCCAAACTTCTCCAAAGACTTTTCTGCACGCTCTCTACTTCAACTTTCATTTACTCTTCAGCCCATGCCAGTGTGCTTTTGGGAACTGCCAGCTGCATTGATATTGCTCCCCAAAGACGCCTGGGTTACCAAATTCAATCGATATTTTTCTCTTTATCTTACCTCGGCTTCCAGGGAAGTGGACTAAATATTTGCTTTTGAATGACCCTTAGTATCTCGGCCACGCCCTCCTTCTTGAAACACTCTTCCTTCTTCCCTTGCCAACACGGTTCAGAGCCTTGATTTTAGTAATCTTGATAGCTGCCACTTACAGAGTCCTTCTCTTGTGGCAGACACCATGCCAAGCGCTTTTACGTCCATTGTCACATTCAGGGAAACACAGCACCTCAAGTTAGCAGGGAAGAAAACTCGAGTTCATGGAGGTGGCGTGACTTGGAGATACACAGCTGGTTAGTGGTAAGCCCAGACGACAACCCAAACCTCACTCAGCTTCGCCCCTGCCATGGACTGCTCTCCTTGGGGATAAAGGCCATTCCTGTTTGGCCTTGAAGGAGCCTTAGGGGGGGCAAGTGGTTTCAGGTCTTTGAGGTAGCAAAGCTAAAATGTGGAAAGTTTTGAGAAACTGATCAAACAGAATGTACAGGAGAAGAGTTAGAGATTGGTGTGTGTTGGGAGGGGGCAGAAAGAGGCAAGGGAGTAGACCCCCACTTCCCCAACAAAGGGGCATCACCTGCCCTACCTATACTGCTTCCCCTACCTGAGCTCCCACCTCCAGAGGCCCCACTATAACTGGGGGGCCTGCAGGGGCACCCCACTCCCCAGCTCATGACCCGTTCCAGGTGATTTCATCCCAGCAGCCCCCATGGACCCCTCCTCCAACCAGCAGCCACATGGCCTTGTGGCCAAAGCAGGTGAGCCTCACTCCGTGTCCTGAATACTAACAGCTGCCCCTGTCGGGGCGGCTGGCTCCAGTGAGCTCCAGGGCCCCAGGCTGTTCCCTGCTTTGTCTAGAGGAGGACAGGCCAGGGTGGTGGGGGGAGCTGACTCTGGAGACCTGGGAAAGCATGAGCCGCCTCTGCCTTCCACAGCCGGTGGAAAGAGGAGCGGCCCAGCTGGTTTGTGGAGACCTAGGCCCCTAAAATAACACCCCCAACCTTTTCCCAAGAGAAGCCCTGTTATCACCTGGCTGAAGTGACTGTCACAGTTCAGCAGCATGTCTGTGGAAGCTGATTATGTTCATATCCTAATTCCCACAACCTGTGAATGTTCTCTCACCTGCAAAAGGGACTTTGCTGATGTGATCAAGGACCTTGAAAGAGGGAAATTTCCTTCGGTTATCTGGGAGGGTCTGACGCAATTGCTAGGGTCCTTGTAGGAGGGTTACAGGAGGAGTCAGAAAGTAGGAGAAGTAAGGAGGGAGGGAAGCAGAGGCCAGAATGATTCGAGGAAGGGGCCACTAGCCCAGGGATGCCGACAGCCTCCAGAAGCTGGAAAAGGCAAAGCCATTGAGTCTTCCCTAGAACTTCCAGAAGGAACCAGCCTGACTGGTTGCTTAACCTCTTTGTACCTCAGTTTCCTCATCTGTAAAATGGGGATAATGAAACCGACCTCTCGGTGACGGGAGAAGGTGATGTTGTAAGTGCTAAGTGTCGTCACTATGGCTTCCCCTGCAGCCCTGTCAGTAGGCAGCTCCAGTCAGGAAAAGGAAGTTATGAATGAAACAGGGCCAAAGACATTCAGGGGCTTTATTACCCAGTCCCCACTCACCCCACCACAATGATATATAATTTTATCAGTGTAGATCCATTCAGGAAATGATGTCAGGACCTAGAAGATGGGCCCTTTCCCCCCCGACTTGGGAGAAGCTAAAGTTCTTCCTTGACTTTTGGTCTCTTCTTTTGTCTTGGAAGTCTCTTTGGCTTAGGCACCTCCTCCTTCTCAGCTGGTTCCTTCTGCCCAGCTGGCTCTTCCAGCTTTGTCACATTCTCCAGCCCAGGCAACTTCTGTTCGGGTAACAATTTCTCCTCAAAAGCCACCTTCTCTTCCCCTTTCTCAGGTAATACCTCCTCCTCTTCTATCAACTCTCTTTGATCGACAGATAATATCTATTTAAAAAGAAGGAAAGGAGGGAGGGAAGAAAAGGATAAAGAAATAAGGAGACAAGAAACATGTGATGATTGGAATTGCCAAGGCCTCTTTCACTGGAAGGAAGTGCCCAGACAAGAGGGTCCTTGGCCTGGAGGTCCTCAGAGATGCACTTGGCTTGGGGTGATAAAGTGCCCAACTCGGTTTTGCCCTTTAGGTAGGCACACCTTTGGGGAACCACCCCTCCCCACCGTAAGTCCCCAGGTGTGGCCGCTCTACCCCTAGCTCCAGGGCTGGGCATGTGACCCAGGCTGAGCCAATGAGATTCCCACCAGGACAATGGCTGGGACTAAGAGCAAAGGAGGTGCTTTCTTTCTAAGATGGGAGATGTTAGTCTGGAGTGATGGGGCAATCTTGGAGCTTTAATGGGAAAGAGACTGCTTGAGAAGGAAGTCAACATCGAGGAAAACAGTGATGGGGAGAGAGAAAGTAAGCTGTTTGTTTTTTTTTAAGGGGGTACCAGAGATGGAACCTGGGCCCTCATACATGGGAAGCAGGTGCTCAACCACTTGAGACACATCCGCTCCCTGAAAGTCAGTTTCAACACAACGGTTTGAGCATCTGGATCCACCATAGCCTGACGATCTAGTTATATGGGGGAAATTCCCATTGTTGCTGAAACCAAGGAGTTGTGTTTCTGACATTTACAATAGCAAGGGTCCTGGTTAATACAGATGGTCCCTTCCAGCACATGGCCGCACCAAGGCAGGGGAGGACAAGGAGCTGGAGGTCCCTTCTCTCAGGAGAATAATGCCAGAGAGCAGAGTCCTGCCAGTGGACCTGGCAAAGCAAGCTGGAGGAGCCATGTGGGACTTGGAGCATTGGCCCTTCTCTGGGTTTCTAAACCTACCATATCTGCTTCCTCATAGTAAGTGCCCTTGAAAGCAAGGCCACTAGCACAGTGACCGAAATTGGATGTTTGTTCTTTCATCCTCAACTATGTCCAGAGGGAACGAAATGATGAATACTCTTGGCATGCTCTTTTCCAGTCCCTTGAGTCCCTGGTAATTCTGGAGACAGAATAATTCCAGATGTCACTGCTCCCCCTTACCTCATCCTCATACTCAACCCTGATCTTGATTTGCCTTTCCAGGAAGTCAGTAAAGCCCTTCATGGTATATTCTCCCTTATATATGACACCCTAGGAAGAAAACAGGACAGGGTTAGGACAGGGGCCACTCCATAAGTACATCCAAGGTCAAATTCCTAACAAGCTGAGTGAGCGTAAGCAGGTTACTCAGCCTCTGCTACCACGGCTCTACAATAAAGACAATAAACGTTGCTTCATCACAGGGTTGCAATGGACTGGTTCAGAGCATGTACTCTGGAGCCAGATTGCTGGGGTGCAAACCCTGGCTTCATCACTGAGCTGTGTGATTGGGAGGCTTCACCTCTCTCTGACTCAGCCCCCTCACCTGTAACATGGAAGTCATAGCATATTGTTGTTGTAGAGATGAAACGTATTCATAAATGTAAAGCCTTTAAAAGAGTACTGGCTCAATGCAAGCACGATGTGCACTTGCTATTATTATTATTGTTGTTTGTTGTTGTTGTAAGAAGAGTAGTTATTATTTTACAAAGCCTGTGGCTCGTGGTGGGTGCTCAGCCATCACTAGTTCCCTTTGGTTTTTCAGTCTTTTAAGGTCAGGAAGCCACTTACTGCCACTGGTTTCCTTTTCTGATAACTTTAGGCCTGGTGACACTCAGCCCCATCCTCTTCCTCCAGCCTTATTTTCCACGACTCCCCACTTGCACCTTCTGCACCAGGAGAATGGACTCCCCTTCCAACACCTCTGCCCACCTCTTCATTCATATTGCTGAGAGTTCATGCCTCCTCCTCTCATCTGCCTTAAACCCCCACCTTCTGCAAAGTCCCAATGTCTCCACTGAGACTTCCAGCCACATCTGCCCTCTAGAACCTGTCCCTCCCCTCAACTCCAGTTCATTCAGAGACAGTCCTGTATTGTGGGGACTAACCCCACACACACCCTCAGCCATGCTCTTAGGAGCAGGGGCCTCAGCTGACTCTTCTTTGATGGAGCCTCCACATCTGCCCTAAGGAGCATGAAGAGTATGTCCTATCAGCACTGCGGATGGTCAGTGACTATAATCCCAAGGCATAAAAGGTATCGATTGTGTCTAGGAGGCATTCTTCCTTCATCAACAGAAAGTGATGGTGGCTAGAGCCAAGAGTGAAGCCCATTCAGTAGAAGGCAGAGTGGGGACAGGGAGACACTGAGTCCGAGGACAAGATCACATGCTCAGTTAGGGGAGTCCTGAGAGTCCCTCACCTGTTCAGAGTCGGTGGGGAAGAGTCTGAAGAATGGGTACCTGTCCAGGTACATCAGCTGAATGTCATTGGCCGTGATGTCGATCTTAGCGATGGTGATGGTGGAGTGGTTTTGATACTTTCTGCCCAACTCCTCCAACACTGGGAACAGTGCCAGGCACTTTTCAGACCAGGGCGCATCTGGAAGAGAAGGCTCCTCACTGGGGCTCCCTCTAACGAAGACCCTGACAGCCCCTACCGACCCCCCAACACCACCACTGTGTTCTTATTTGCAGCTCTGCTGCTTGGCAAACTGCACTCCCTCTTTCTTTTAGTGGTGTACTGGGTGGTGTTTGCATTGTGTACCTGGTACCTGGGCATTATTAAATGCAATGAGGAAAGTATTTTTAACGTAGTCTCCCCTTCCACCCAGACATTAACACTTTGAGTGTGTTGGGATATTTTCTTATATTGCTTATTAATTCCTTATATTAATAGGGCTTTCCTTGCCAGTTGATGAAGAAAACCAAGAAAAATATTTACCCTAGACGATTCCTCATGTTTTGCCAAAAAGTGTTTTTGCATGTATGGGCGTGTGTGTGTGTGAGAGAGAGATAGCACAATGGTTTTTCAACAGAGGTTAAGCTCTGTGCTAAGGTCATCCTGTGAAGCAGAGGAGGTGGGATTTGAAACCAGGCCATTCGGACGTGTGGCCATTCTACCACACTGAGGAGGAGAATGTACCCAAGGGTGAACTGGAGGCTGTGACTATTACAACTACCCATGGGAAGGGGTGTCCCTTGGAAAGTGGTGGCTTTCCTTGTGGACAGTCCCTTGAGCTCTGAGGCTGGCCCAGGCACCTGAGCCCTCTGGAGAGGAGCCTTGAACAAGCTCCAACATGAAAGGGAGACCAAACTCGTCCTGCTTGTCCTCCCACTGAAGTCTGGAGGGCCAAGTTTCTGGCTCTGTGGGAGGAATGGCTTCCAAGGACTCTGGACGTGCTACCCGTGGGTTCTCATGCTCCATTTACAAGCCCAGTGCCTCCACTAGCATCTCCTCAGCAGCCGGCACCCCGGGCAGCCACCTGGAGCCAAGAGGACCCTGACTTGGAAGAGGAGGGAGCATAATGGCAGCATCCCAGGGGGCCCATCTGACAGCCCTGCTTCCTAGAAAATGAGGCGGCTTTGGCCTTTTACAAGATCCAAATGGACAGTCTCCTAACTCGGAGTGTCAGGTGAGCAGAGAGGCTGCTCTGGTCTCTGATTGAAAGGTAGCAGGCCATGCAAACCCTAAGCATCTTGCCCTGTAGATAAGAGTCCATTTCAGTGCCCAAGAACTCAAGGGCAACATTTGAAAAGTCATGCTGGGGGCCCATAGCCTCCCACCCGCCTCTGCAGAGATACTTACAGAACATCACAAACACATCCCTTTCCTTGTCGAAGACAACTATGTTGAAGTTCTTTCCCACAAGCTGCTTAACTGGCCCCTGGTCCCAATACTTTGGAATCTCTTCACTGGATTGATGTTTCTAGAAAGAAAATCCAAGAGGTCTAACAGAAAGGAGTTGGCAGTTTGGGCGCCCACCCTGGTTGGAAACAATGAAAGGTTTCCTCTTGTTCTAGAGTCTGGGAGAGTATGTGAAGCACTAAGAGAGATTATGGTCTTGATGTCAACACTGGATTGTCCAGGGCAAACTAGAATCAGAGGGCTGAAGAGACAGAGCTGCAAACTTGGATGGATTCTAGCATTGCAAATACACAACTCTTGGAATGCTTAGATGAGAGTGGGCTTCACGTCTTAAACATCTAGTTTGCTTTCCAAAGGGCTAGCCTATCTCCCACCCGTCCTCTGATTGTACTGTTCTCTCTGCCTGGAATGCCTTCCCCAGGATAATGCCTTATCTCTGCCCTTACTTCTCTTTCTAGATATCTCTCTCCTAAACTATGTCAGGTCCTGCTATAATAAATTGGTGCTTTTACTTGTCTCAATTATTCAAGATTATCATTTACATTTATTTATCTGGTTATTTGATTAGTGCCTATCCTTCCCCACTAGATTAAATGTCATGAGGGACTTTTTCCCCTTCCTCATTGAGTATCCACTGCCTGGAACATGGTAGGCCTTCAATAAGTGTTTTGTGAATGAATGAATGAATTTTCTTGAAGGAAATGGTAGAATCTCAGCCCATATATTTTTCTCCACAACTGCTGCCTCCTGTGTCTCCAGAATCTTCAGCCTCCTCTCCACCTGCATAGACACCTCTGGGTCAGATAGCTTTCATCTCTCACCTGGACCACCTCAGTAGCTTCCTCGTGTCCTCCCTGCACCTCCTCCTCAGCCCCTCCAGAGCTGATTCTTCTGCAGATGGGATTTCCTTTTCGCCATAAAATTCTAGTTTCTCATTGCTCTTAGGATATGCTCACAATGCCTGCCCTCCCTCGACCCCAGCCTCTATAAGGGATGTAAAGATCCTGCAGCTGGAGCATCAAGGAGGTGGCGGGGCAGAGGGTCAAAGATGGGAAATGGTGAAAATGATGGATGGTTAGGAATGGGACAGACCAGGCAGGTCTCCTGGTCATGTGAAGAGGCTGCCTCATCTTTATTCCAAGAGGACTAGTTGGCCTTTGTGAGGGAGACGGATACCTCCTCAGGTCTCACCTGAGAGAAGAGAGAGTGGGTTGAGTTCCAGGAGAGTTTGTGGCTGTGATGATGGAAAACAAGGGGTCCCAGTCTGAAGCCTTCTGCCCTCTTAGTGATCTGTGGGGTAGGGTGCTCAGCTGAGCGTGAACATAGGAATAGGGTATATGGAGAAACAGACTCAGAGGTTGAGAAAATGGATCCATGAAGAGAAATTGATAGAGTCGTCAGGGCATCTCTGAGTGCCCATAAGAGGTTTTGGTTTGTGACTCCCTGGAGGCAGCCAGCCTCCCCGTGTGATGTTCTCGTATCTGCAGCATCAGCATGGAGGGAGTGGAGACACTGAATGGGTTCGGCTGGAATTGGGATTTTGCCTGGTGGGTACTCCAGAGTGTAGAAGAGGTGGGCAGTGGGCAGTGGGGTGGGAGTGCAAAGGCGTTAAGGGGGTCAGAGGGATGGACCATGGAATTTGAGTTGATGAAGGTGGGCAGTAAAGAGAAGGAAAGAGCTGACTGTGAAAGGCGGACGGGGAGGTGCTGTGGACAGCAGGAGATTGGAGGCCACAAGGAGATGTGGCAGTGTGGGGACTAGAGAAGGGACCCAGGAAAGATGGGCAGCCTGAATCAGGACTTCAGAGGGGCTACCTCCCCTGCAGTGCGGCCCTGCGAGCAGGTGACCGAGGTGGAATGGACTACACTGGCTATTGGGAAGAAAGACCAGGGTTTTAGAAGCTGACATCCTCGGGAAGGATGACAGGATTCAAGTGGAGGGGAAATCTGTGACCAGAAGATTACATCCTCAGCAAAGGGTTGATGGTCAGAGGCCAGCACAAAGGGTGAGAGCAGAGGGTCTAAAACCTGCAGACATGGGGTCCGAAGAATTTGGGGCTTCTTAAGGTGAAAGGAGGAGAAAAGGTCAGGATGTCTTGAGCATGCAGCCCGGTTCCTTGCAAAGAGGATGCCCATCTCATCCCTTGGCCCTGCTCTACTCTTGTGCATGAGAGAAAACCAGCTTCTGCTTGCGAGGGCTGCTAGGGAGGTGGAATCTTTGGGGATACTGAACAGAAGGTAACGGAAGCCCTCAGAGGTGAGGTGACCACACATAACAATTTTTCTGTAAAAATCTCAACTTATTCCTGTTGTTCTAGAATACTTTTAAAGAGTGCCCCTATTACTCCCCACAGTGTCCCGGGTTGGAAAGTAATTAGTCTGGCCACTCAGCAAAGTAATTGAGGATGTAGCAAGTGCTAAATAAACACAGGTGATGTCTGTCTTCTGTGTGGGACCTTTCTGCAGCCTCTTCTCCCTTTAGGAAAAATAGACGCTCCCCCTATCCCCTTCCAAATTCCCCCAAGCTAAAAGTCTCTAAGACCTTTGAGGCTGAATCCTGACTGCTCCATGAGTTCTACCCCTCCTTCCCCTCATAAGCCTTCATCTACCCTGGGGCTAAGTAAATCTTTCACACTAGAGTATGAAAGACATCAGTTAGCCCTCCAGAGGGCCAGCATTTCAATTGGAAATTCTTATGAGGGAAATGCCTTTACTTAAAGAAAGAACTAATGGTGAAATTATAGGCTCAGGACAGGGCAAAAGTTGAGTAAATTTGGGGTGGGGGAGATGAGGCGATGTCTCCATGTGGAACCATGAGCTTAGCCTTTATTCCTCTTCCCCACTCAGAGGACCAAAGCCAGCCATGTTTCAGGAAAGGGACGATTCTGAGATTCTGGATAAACCTTGTCCCAGAAGGAACTTACCTTGGCACTTCTAGACAGGAAACTGTGGCCGAATTTCTTGAGGTTTTTGTAGGTAATCTCATCTGCAGGCATTTTGTACCTCGCATCAGAGCTCAAGTTTAGGATTTGGACAGATGGGACATCGACTTCGGTGATCCGGAAGTACTCGAAGATACGCCCGTTTCTGGGTTCATCTGTATTCACAAAGATGAAGAGGATCTGCCAAAGCAAACGAAACCCATTTCTCTCTGGAGAGAAACTATTGGGAAACCATGGGAATGCACTAATGGAATGCAAATGGCAGAGTCTGGAGAGCGCCTTTCCCTCAGAGGGTGCAGCCCTGAGCCAGCACACACAGTCAGGCAGCAGCCACCCGCTTGGTTTCAGTCCCTATTTGCCCCCTTGGGGCAGGGAGGGCACCATGCACACAACCACGGGAAGTAGGACGTCCTGAACTTGCAGCCTGGTTCCTTGGGCAAAACAACTTCCCCTCTCTGTACCTCAGTTTCCTTATCTGTAAAAATGTATCATAGGGTGGATGTGAGAATCAAACAAGACAAAGTTATGTAAAAGCTTAGTGCCTGGCAGGTGGGAAATGCTCAATACATCCCAACTATTATTATTATTATGTTAAATTATTCTATCAAGGCAATCCAGGACTTCATTCATATTCGTGGCATGCCTGCTATGTGCTAGACATTTTACTAAGCATTGGGGATACAACAGTCCCCAAGCTCCCATGGAGCTTATGTACCTAGTGGGGAAGATGGACAACAAATGAATAAAATAAATTCAGACAGTGCTGAGTGTTAATTTGAAAATAAGGCGTCATCAGAGAGCAAGTGACTGCACAGGTGGGGTGAAGTGAGGGCTCATTATTGGGTAGGGTGGTGGAGAGAAGGCATCTTTGAGGAGGTGACATTTTAACTGGGACCTGGGTGATGAGTAACAAGTCAGAACAGCGACCCAGGCCGTGCAAACTTCCAGTGCAGAGACCTGGAGGCAAAACATGAGTTAAGAATATTCTAGGAATAGAAAGGAAAGGCCAGGGCGACTTCAGCACCATGAGGGAGAGACTTCGTGGACTTTGGTGGCCCACACAGTGGGACTTTGGCGGCCCCAGTAAGGAGCTTGGGTTTTAGTCTGAACATGATTGGAGATCACTGAAGAATAAGATTTTAAAAAAAAAAAAGATCACGCTGCTTGCTGTGCTGAAAAGAAGGAAGAGTGAACGTAGGAGACCAGTTAGAGGCTATTGCAGACACGAGCTGTGACATTCTCTAGGTTATTTATCCGTCAACATTATCAAGTGCCCTACCAGGTGCCAGCCACCGTTACAGCTGCTGGGGAGACTGTGAAAAACAAAGCCAACCTGTTAAGACCATCCTTGTATGCTTTGAAAAATATGGACCTCCTGCTATAGGCTGGGCAGAGAGAACAAGATAGAGACAGGCTACCACCTATTGGAGTATTGGCACTAATCCAACTGTTTTTCTTTGGCTCTAAAAGGGATCGCCATCAATCAATAGCATGAGGAAGCCGGCTACAAGGGGTACCAACAAGTTAGAACCTCATCTCATGATCTATGCCAATGTAAATTCCAACCAGATTAAAGGGATGAATAAAAATAAATAACCTGAAAGAAAATATGGCTCAATATTGACTTTTTTTTTTTTTTTTAAAGATTTTATTTATTTATTCATTTATCCCCCCCTTGCTGCTTGTGCTCACTGGGTCAGCTAACCACACCATGCGGGCGGGCTTGCCTTCACCAGGAGGCCCCGGGAACCGAACCCGGGGCCTCCCATATGGTAAACGGGAGCCCTACTGATTGAGCCACAGCCGCTTCCCAATATTGACTATTATAACATGGGAGAAATAGAGGGAAAGTACTCAGATTGTAATTGATTTAACTACATCAAAAATCTTAAAGTTTAAAATGTAATAAATCAGGAAATATATTTGCCAGCAGCATTTCTGTGATTGGAACAATTTTCCTGGAAAACAATGCAGTGCGATTAGCATGAATACTGTGTTCAACCCCTGTTGCCTTGACTCCTTGTTTAGTCTGAGTTTCAGGGTTTTTAACTACTTGGTTTGAATTTCAAGAGAATTTTCATCAAAAGAAAAACAAGTCTGCCATTATCATACATTTTCATAGAGAAATGAAATAAATAGCCCCATAGTCCACCTGGTGGTAAATACACTAATTATAGGGTGAGTGCTTAGGAGAATCAGATTTGCCTCTAATGATGATAATGATCATGGAGATAATGATAATAAGAATAAGCACCTGTTGGGTGTTTGCTCTTTGCTTTAGACATAGCGTCTCTAATTCTTACCATAACCAGTGGAAAGGAGGTATCCATACTTCTCCATTTTACACATGAGGCAACTGAGGCTAAGAAGTGAAGAACCTCACCTGAGGTAATACAGGTTGTATGAGGAAGAGAATTTGCACCCAGGTATGTGTGCCGTTAAAGCACAGAATCTCAACAATGACCTGCCAGACAAGCTGTGCTGCTTCACCCCTGTTAAGCTGTCCACACTCAGTAACCTGGGTCGGAAGCACCTTTCCTTCCCCTCACCTCCGAGTCAAATTCCACTCATCACCACACTCCCAGTGGAGAATGGTCCTCAGAAAGGCAGCCAAGCTGTCGTACTTTCATGGGAGACTTATTAAAATGACAAGGGGAAAAGGAACATGGATTTAGCAAGAAAGGGGGAGACACTAGGAGTGTGGAGGCTTATTTAAAATTAAATATTAATATATAACATTGATATGCAAATGAATATGAAAATCAGGATGGTTTTTAGCCATTGATGGAGGTGAGTCTGTTGTTTTTCCTTTCTCACACATGCAGCAAACATGACTAGCAAGTAGTGAATGTTTTCTGGCTTAATTTATAAGCAGGGCAGGTTAAGGGTCTACAGATCTTTGACTTTCATCCAAAAACCCCAATAAGCAGTGGCACCTTGCACAGACCTTGTTTTGGAATTCCTTCGATGCCAACTTATAATGCTGAATTATGACACCAAATGACTCTGAACTTTTGGAGGCGAAGAGCAGCATGTGATGCAGGACGTTCAATTCATAAATCAGATCCTTATTCTGAAATCACAAGGAAAACAGGTCATCCCACGCACACACAGCTGCCCCAGCTACCCTTCCCCCACCCCCCGGGACCCTCTGCTCACTGACCTCACTGTTGTATTCAATCACAAAATCTGTGAGATGCTGTTTTATGACTTGATTGAGGGCCATTTTGTTGGTACTGTCATTAATAAGCTCCTGGCGGTTCACAACTCTTCCCTTGGACGAAAGAAGGAAAACATTGGTGGATAGTAGTTTGCATGGCATAGGCACTTAATAAATGTAAATAGCACAATTTCCTCCTTAGATAAAAGCAAAACATCAAGGGACAATGACATCCATAATCCATAATCTAGGTACTCGATAATTCTAGATAGCTGGGTGCCTTAGTCTACAGATGGTAAAGGGGTATGTGGCAGCTACGAAAATCTCTCCCACCTCCAACCACAAGGGTGTAATTAACTGTGAGCCAGCCCCATCTGTATTTGTGCTGGGGCTTCTCACACACCACTCCCAGTCAATGACTGTATCAGGGAGTCTCAGGCAAGCCCATTCCTGGGCGATCCCAGACATCCCTGACAGGCAATTTTGCTTAACTTCCTTAGACTCCACTGCAGTCTGACTCTTCCACCCAACCTCCCTTCCTTCCAAAGACTCAGACCTGCATCATACTCTGATGGTTGTCTCTGTCTCCCCCACTCTCCCCGTTTTCCTTTACAGGTGTTTTCCTTAAATCTTTTACAAATCTAATCCTTATGGGTGAATGCTCCTAGAAGGGCCTGGACGAAAGGGTATGGCAGGATTCTCTGTAGCCCAAGATCAAAGTCTGAGGGGAAGGGGAAAGAAGCAGCTCTCTCCCAATTTCTCTCTCTTCTGTCTCCTTCTCTTCATCTGCACCAGTCCTACCCTAGCTCAACCCTCTCAGCTGCACTCCTGTAATAGTCTCCTACAGCTCTTCCAACTTTTCCCCTCGCTTTCCTCCCTTCTATTGCCCACACTTCAGCAAGAGTAATGTTGTTGAAGCACAAATCTGACCATGTCATTCCCTTGTTTAATACACTTTGGAGACTCCCTTGCCTGCCAGTTGTCCTCTGGACAAACTCCAAACTCTTATCATGACAATAGTAATAATACTAATTAGACTTATCAAGAGCCCATTTGTGCCAGCCACAGTTCTAACCATGTTATATAGTCTAACTCATTTAATCCTCATAACATCCTACATAAGCTATTACTATTATTTCCTACCATTTTACAGATGAGGAAGTTGAGGCCCAGAGAAGCGAAGTAACTCGCCCAGTGTTGCTAAGCTAGTAAGAAATGGAACACGGATTCAATCCCAGGCAGTCCGACTCTCGTGCCTTGCTCCTAAGCATTGCAGTAGGCCAAAGCCCTCTCAGATATATCTTCCAAGTTGGCTATTTCTCATTTGATTATTTTGTGATAGAGTTTATTCTGCAGAACTTTTCAATTTTTATGTGGTCCAAATGTATCAGTATTTTCTTTTTATAGTTTCTAGGGTTTATGTCATGTTTATAAAGGGATTTCCACACTCTAAGGCAGGGGTTCTTAAAAAGGGGTCCGTGAGCTTGAAATGAAATTTGAAAAAGCATTATTCTTGTGGGGACGTGTTGGTGCAGGTGTGACATATCTGTTAAATAATACAGAGTGTAGTGGGGACTTAGTAAGGGGTCTGTGGTTTTCAGCTGACTGGCAAAGGAGTCCATGGAACAGAAAAGATTAAGAACCCCTGCTCTAAGGTTAGAAAATAAATGCTCCCACAGCATCTTTGAATCTCTCCGTGGTTTCATTTCTCATATGTTTGAATCAGGAATCTATCTGGAATTTAATTTGGTATAAAGTGTGATGTATGGCTTGAGCTTCAGATTTTTTTTTCTAAATGGCTGCCCAATTGTCTCAATATTACTCATTCAGTAATCCATATTTTCCCCACTGATATAAAACACTATCTGTATGACATACTCAATTTCCATCTATATTTGGATCTATTTCTGAACTCTGTACTGCCCCATTTTTAAACACAAATCAGATTATTTTATGCCCAAGTTTTAAAAATCTCAATGGCTTTCATGAGCCCAAGGGGGAAAAGAGCTGATCAGAGCCTTCTCTTGGAAGTCAAGCAGGTCTGGTTATGATGCCACCTTCTGTGTGTCTTTGGGCAATTAACCTAAGCTCTCTGAATCATCCTATAAAGAACATGGATATTGTAAGGATTTGGATCTGTGTGGGAAAGGAATAAGGCATGTTCCAGGAGCCAGACGATCCCAGTGTATAGAACAGCACTGTCCAGCAGAACTTTCTGTGATGGTGGAAATGCTCTGGGAATCTGTGCTGTCCAATAGGGAGGCCACTAGCCATATGTGGCTACTGAACAGTTGAAATGTGGCTAGGGTGATTCAGGAACTGAAATTTTAATTTAGTAAGTTTAACTTAAAGAGCCACATGTGGTCAGTGGCTACCCTATTGGACAGCATGGGGCTAAAGCTCAGAGGGGGAGGGGGAACGACCTATGCAGTGAGGCTGGAGAGACAGGTAAGGGTCAGGCCATGGGAGGCCCTCTGGGCCTTATCAAGGATTTGAGTCTTTATCCTAAGAAGAAGAGGAAACCATTAAAGGACTCTCAGTGAGGAGGAGGGAAGTGGCATCATCAGATTTGCATTTTGGAAAGACTGCTCTTTAGAGAATCTGAGAAAGTGTTGTAGATTGGTTGGGTGGCTCAACGAGGTGATGGTTACTTGATCCAGGACATTTGCAATAGAGATAGAAAGATGTGGGTGGATTCAAGGAATAATTTGAATATAAAATCGGTAGGGGGAAGCGGCTGTGGCTCAATCAGTAGGGCTCCCGTTTACCATATGGGAGGCCCTGGGTTCGGTTCCCGGGGCCTCCTGGTGAAGGCAAGCCCGCCCGCATGGCGTGGTTGGCTGACCCAGTGAGCACAAGCAGCAAGGGGGGGATAAATGCTGGCATTGGAGAGGAGACCATGCCTTTGGGCTAGGCCATGTTAAGACATCTGGCAATGGGCATATAGGTCTAGATATTAGAGAAGTCTGGCTAGGGATTGTAGGTCATGGATATACAGATGGTATTTGCTGATGGAGGGTGGAGGAGGGAGCATGGACCACAAACCTAGGTTTGAGCCTCAAATAACAGCATTTCTCAGTTGAAGACAGAAGGAGCTTACAATGGAGAATGGCTGGAAAAGTCAGAGACACAGCTAGAGAGTGTGGTTTTAGAGAAGCCTGCCTGTCCAGAGTCACATAGTGCACAAGTGCCAGAACCAGAAATTGAACGTAAAGCCCAAACATTTCCCACTGTGTTGATCCAGAGACTCCCTTGCTAGCAACAGGATCAAAGTCCTACCTTTTTGAATACGAGGACACTGTCAAGGACAACGTGGAAATGCCCCTTGGTATTGCCAATTGCTATCACTCCAAAAGTTAGTTCTGGGAAGTCTTTGATCATGTCAAAGAACAATTCTGCTACTTCTTCTTCTAAGTCCTGTTTGGGGAAGGATGTTTGTTAAGACTTTGGTAGAAAGCAAACTGCCTGACTTATATAAGGAGAAGGTGGAAATGGTGGCCAATTCATCTCTTCACCTTTCCAAGTTCTGGGCTTCTGCTTGGTCACCTAAATCCCCTGCTTCATACCCCAAATGTTTCACTGGCTATGTCTAAGGCCAAAATAAGGAAATCCACAGAGATAAATGGAGAGAATGGATAAACTTGACTTTTTCCAATTATTAAAGTGAAGGCTGTTTTAACCCTGGGGTTGAAGCGTTTTAACATTTGTTTCATAATTGCTTTCAGAAGAGGAAATTGCTTTGACCACATCTCATACCAAATATAAACGTGGTATCAAGCTATGGCTGTGGTTCTAACCTTTGCTCTTTAGCTTGCAAGAAAATTGGGGCTAAAAGCACTGGTCAGAGAGTGAGAGAGAGACATTCTCTCTCCATGTATAAATGTAACTCCAAAATGCTGATTTCCGCTGGGAGAAAGGGAGAAGTCATCCAAATTCCGTTAAACTACTTAAGGCACATGAGGCATTCATTCTCCAAAAGTAAAAACGATTTGAAAACTGTTATTCAACACAGAAAACAAAATCAATAAAAGCTATCATGAGACGCGTTATTAGCGTATCTAATTTATGTATGTTCCTGCCTAAACATTTCCCGCTGCTGCCATCTTTGATGAGGGTTGGTATATTTTCAGATGGCAGCATGTTTACAAAGCGTTTTGGATTTCAGTGTGTGGAGATCTTGGAAGGAGGTTGGCCTGACCCACGCATGGCTCCCAGTTGTCAGAAACATAGAAAACAATGGCTCTCAAATCAGAAAACAAGACATCCCTCTGTTGAGTGATGTTCTACATGGATCCCAAAAAAATCAGTGCCACTCCAATTTCCCCTCCTTCCTCTCCAATTCCTGTCCACCTTTAGAGCTCGCTTCTCCTACCACTTCTGCTTCCATTTTTCTTTCTCATTTTAACCCTGCCACTCCCACGGAAAACCAGCTCATTGGATGGGAAGAAAGGGCACAGAATTAACTCAAGTGGGTGAGCTCCCCTCTCCGCCCCTCCTAGATACAGGACTCTTAGCAATCACAAAGCCTCCTCCCACTTCTGGACCGCATTACCTGGAAGAAGCCAATGATAACCAAGGGCCTGGATTCCACAAACTCTATGATCTGCTTAGGGTTGGTGAACAAAAATGCTTTCTGGCTAATTTGTCTTCTCAACCAAACGATCAACGCAGCCGACTCAACCACTCCTGGAGAGAGACACAGTTAAGTGGATTTCACAGAGGTTTCCTCTTGAACTGGAACAAGGCCTGTCTTCCTCACATTTAGTCATTAGAAGCATCTTGCCTTGGGCTCCCAAACCTTTGAAAGTCAGGGTCAGTTCTTCTATTTCCCCAAGCCCCTAGGCATAAACATCCACAACTGCCATGCAGTTTTATTGAATGCTCACCAACCAAGAGCCAGGCACCATGCTCAGCGTCTTGCATGTACCGAGTCCTCACAACAACCCTTTGGCATAGACCCTTTTATTCTCACCATTTTGCAGATGAGAAAATAGAGGTCCAACTTGCCAATGGTCACCCAACTAGCGAACCTGGGAGTCAAACCCAGGAGGAAGCGTTTCCATCTTTCTCTTTTTATCCACCCTCCAAGGTGACAGGAAGATGGATTTATTTAAAAATAAATAAAATGTAAATAAAAAGACCACCTAGTTTGTGACCTTGGGAAAAATCCCATTATCCCTCTGTGCTTCCGATTCCTCAGGTGAGACCCAAATCTGCTCTCAGGTCATAGAATCCTGACTTCCACTTCTCAATTATTATGTGGGAGATGTCAGGCACACAAAAGTCTCAGCTTCTAAAACCAGATGCATATACCATCAGGGAAGACACAATTGTGTGCCAGAATGTACATAAGGCTCCGTATGTTTCCCAGGACCTTCAGTGCCACAAGCTGGCAGGTAATGTTCTTAAAGCCTGCTGTAGAATAGAAAGAAGCATTGCAATGAGTTCAGTGATATCTTTCTAAAACTATGTTTGTTGTGGGTAGCTGTGGACCACATTCACAGACCTTTATTCATTCACCCACTCATTCACTTCTTCACTCATCCATTCATTTGACAAATATGTATTGAGGACCTATTATGTTATCAACTGCTGTGCTTAGCTCTGGGGCAATACTGATGAGCAGAAGCAGACACATAACCACTATCCTACAGCTCTCGAGCCACTGAGGGAGACAATCATCAAATAATTTCACAAACAAGAGCATAATCTCCCCCCAGGTAAGTATTTTAAGCCAAAGTTCTATGGGTCTGAAGCAAAGATACCTGACCTAGATTGCAAAGTCAGAGAGAGGTTCCTGGAGAAGGTCTCATATAAGCTGAAACTTGGAGGATGCACAGGAGTTAACCAGGAGGCAATAAGGAGAGGGAAGGGCTCCAGGCAGAGCAAACAGTCTGTGCAAAGGCCCTGCAGTAGGACAAATCGCCACTTGGGGCCTGGAGAAAGCACACTGAGTTGCTAAATCAATTGGAAAGGACTCTACTTTCAATGATTTTGCTTCCACTTCTTAAGACCATATTTTTAAACTTATAGTGAAGCATGATATACATGCAGAAAGGAACACAATAATGTATAGTTTGAGGAATTTTCACAAAATGAACGCAGCTTTGTAAAACTACCACCCAAAGCAAGAAACAGAACATCATTCGCACCTCAGAAGTCCCCATTGTGCCCCCGCCCAGCCTCTACTCTACCCAGGGGACCTTCTAACACTCTGCATTAGTTTGCCTGTTCTTGAGCTTCATATAAATGGAATCATAAGCCTGTACTCTAGGGTCTGGCTTCTTCATATTTGTGAGATTCATTCATACTATTGCACGTCCTTGTAGATTTATTCCCACTCCTAAGTGGCTTTTCATTCCACACCCTACTTTGATGGGCATTTGGGTTGTTTGCAGCTTGGGACTATTATGAGTAATTTTTTGCATGTCTTTGGGGACACATGTGCATGCACTTGTATTGGGTATATTCCCAGAAATGGGATTTCTGGCCCTACGCTCTGTTATGTTCAGCTTTAAGCGATAAGGAGAAAGCAAGTTTTAAAGCCACAGTCAGCCAAGCAATAGAAAGTTCAGAGGAGGGGGAGCGGCTGTGGCTCAATCAGTGGAGCTCCCGTTTATCATATGGGAGGCCCCGGGTTCGGTTCCTGGGGCCTCCTGGTGAGGGCAGGCCCACCCGCACGGCGTGGTTGGCTGGCCCAGCGAGAACAAGCAGCAAGGGAGGGATACATGAATAAATAAATAAAATCTTTAAAAAAAAAAAAAAAGAAAGTTCAGAGGAGGAGGAGGTGGTGGCCTTGGGAGACGGAGAGGGGAGTAAGAGGTTTCATGCCATCCTCAGACCCCCGAACTCCACCATCATCTTTCAGGTAGAAACAGACACATATAATGGGAACAAACTGTTTCTCTTATAGGCAATTGTCCAACAAAATTGTGTTATAAGTGCCCTGAAAGGAATTGGCTTCAAATTTCTGAAAATACTGAAAAAAGAGGATCAAAAGTCTTCTAGATGGGCTTGAATTCCCGGTCACTGGAACTAGCGCCTGATGACCCCCAGGAAGCCAGGCTGCAGCTTCTGCTGTCCCCTCCACCGGGGCTGCCCTTTCCTTGGCTCTTCAAAGGCTAGCTCCTCCTGGGTTATTCAGTTCTCAATTTGCTCTTCTCTTCCAGTGCCCCCACCCCCAATTTTCCAATTTTTCTTTCTCTTACGGCCTGTTTTATTTTCTTGGCTGAGTCTATCACTCTCTGAAATTATTTTGGGGGATCTTATTTAATGTGAGCTCATGGTGATGTCTGGAATATACCAGATGCTCAAGAAGTAATTACAGGATGCATGCATGAGATGAGTGAGTTGTCAGGTGAGCTGGCTTGAGGGAACTTGACCTTGGGCCCTCTTCTCTGGGATCCCTGAGCTCCGTTTGCCCCTCTGGATCACATGGGATGGTACCTGTGAATGCCGCAGAGAGCCTGCTCCTGGGCACCTGTGGAGCAGGCACTGCCCTTGTGGGGTACGGAGCCTCCCGTGCCTGGCTCTGAGCCAGAGGACATGGTGACAACTGAGGTGTGAATGCTCTGTCAATAATTGACTGGAACTGCACTTGGCTGCATATTTCCAGGCGCAGGCTCTGAATGTATCATTAAAAAAGACCCTAGAGGTGACCCGAATCTCCCTCCATCAATCCTTGGAGACTAGAGGGGAACATGAACTTGAAGCTTTGACCTAGCAAGGACTAAATCCCATTGCAGCAAGAGTCCCATTGCAGGAGACATGTAAAGCACTGTCTCGCCTCTTAGCTCAAAGCAGCCCTGTCAAGTAGGCAAAACTGACATTATTCAGCCTATTCAGAAAAGGAGACATTGGAAGCCCAGGACTGAAAGGCTTGCTCAAGGTCACACAGCTAGTGCAGGCAAGTGCTTGTTCTACAAACCAGGTGCCCTGAGTCCCAGCCGAGCCTCTATCCTGGCAGCCCATTACCTCTTTCTCTAGTTGGGGATACTGAGGAAGAAGGGGGACGGACAAGCCCAGCTAAAATATGGGCTGACACCTTAGCCCATACCTTCCTGCAGAAAATCCTGGCAATTTCATTCCATTTAAACCCAAAAACTAGTTAAGTGCCTAAATGTTCCACGTACTGGACTGGGGTCAGGAAACAATAACAAGTTAGTAATAATAGCCACAACTGCCATTTAGAGTTCAGCACAATGTAGAGCAAGGGCTAGCAAACCACAGCCTGTGGTCCAAATCTGGCCCACCTGGCCCACAGCCTGATTTTATAAATAAAGTTTTATTGGAACACAGCCATGCCTATTTGTTTACATATGGCTTCTTTCACACTACCATGGCAGAGTTGTGTGGTTGCAACAGAGACTATCTGGCCCATAAAGCCTAAAATACTTATTATCTGATCCTTTATAGAAAAATGTTTGCTGACTCCACTGATTACTACTTGAGGGGCCTTGAAAAAGTTACTCCATCTCCCTATGCTAAAAGCACCTCCCACGTGGGATTTTTGTGACATAGGAAAGGGCCCACCACAGGGCCCGGCACAGCCAATGCTGAGGTATGCATCAGCCCTGGGCCTTGCAAACAATATTTCATCTTCCCAAAAGTCCCAAGAGGTAGACTTTCACTGCCCCCCATTTACAGATGAGGAAACTGAGGTCTGACAAGAGGAAGTCGTTTTTCCTCAGGCATGCAGTGAGGACTTGAATTCGGAGTTCTGTCCTCTTTGGAGGACCCGGGAGTGGACATGAGGTTCCTGCCTTGTGGCGCTCTCAGTCCCATGAAGTAGACAAACAAGCAACAGATACAAATCTTCAATGTAACGGGGGAAGCTCAGGTGCTGTGGGCCACAGAGGAGGGGCAGGCACCCCTTCCGGACAGTCAGGGGATACTTCTGGGCAGGTGATGATGTTTCCTGAAAGGCAGAGGAGGCCCCAGGCACTGGCTCAGAGGCCAAGGGCCCATTCGAAGCCAGAAATTGCCACCTTGTCACCTTGTTGCTTCTAAGTGGAGAGAGTAAGTTCTCCCCTGTCCTTCAGGAGGCAAAACTGGTCTCTCTTTTCTAGCCCCAGCACCTGAGCCACTCTGGGGGCAAATACAGACCTCAACAAAGCAACCCTGGATGTCCCACTCCTTCACAGCTCTCCCCAAAGCCAACACACCACAAAGGGCTCCTCGCTTGAGATCAGTGGGCCTCACTGCACCTGGCCTTCTCTCCACACCTCCCTGCCTCTCGTTCACACACACACCACCCTGCCACGAGCCCCCTGGGAGCCACAGCCATGCCAGGTCTCTTATGTAAACCCACCTTGAGATTCCCTCTCCTGGGGTACCTTCCTCTGAAAGCCTGGCCTGTGTCTCTCCTGCCCCCTTGTGTCCATTCTGAGAACTGCAGGGCATCTTGCACCTGGTCAGCCCTTTGGTTCTTGCAACAGGCAAACAGGCTTTTTGGAAACTGTGTGTATTCCAGGCCCTGTGAAAGGCAGTCTCAGTTTCCTGAGATTCACTCATTCAATACATATATAATAGGGACATTCTATTATAATACCAGGGCCCATGCTGGGCTCTTCTGGGTTCATCCGTTTTATTACACCTATCCATCCATTATGCATCCACTTATGCGTTAAGATATTTAACATTTTAAAAATTAGGATCTACCCGGGCACATAATTCTCCAAGCATCCCCAGTATCAAGATAGGGCTTGACACCTTGTAGGTTCTCAGCAAATAGGTGGCAAATAAATGAATGAATAAGTGAATGAAACAGATGACGAGAGAAGTTTAAGTGTTCAGTAGACACTTCATCCCAAACCTGTTTTGTTCCATCATCTCTCAGGCTCCCTTTTGGCCAACTACTGCTTCCTTGGCTGGGGACCATGTCAAAATCATTCTAAAGTAGAAGATGGTAGTGGAGTGGAGTTAGGAACGCAATCTCTGGCAGCTATAAACCATACAGCCCTTTCCCCTCCCGACCTCACGCTGTTTCTACTGCCCACCAGCTGAGGAGACTCCAGCTGTGGTAGAAGCAGCTATGCTTTCACCCAAACCAATTTCCTTTTCCTTTTGAGCACAGAGCTGGAGCACATTTCCCAGCCTTTCTTCCAGGTGGGTGCGACCAGGTAACAGAATTACAGCCCATGGAACTCAAGCAGAAAATGGTGTTCGCGCTTCCAGGCCTGGGCTGTGAGTCCGGCCCGTCCCGGGGGAGCCTCCGCCTCCTTGCCTCAACTGCAGGCCAGAGGCAGAGAAAACAGCGGGCGGCTCTGAGGCCCTGGGGGAGGGCAGAGCCACAAGGCAAAGGAGCCTGGGTCCTGAAAGCTGTGCAATAGAGCCCCTCTCCACCCTCCAATTGCCAGCTGGCCTTTATGTGGGCAAAAAGCAAATCTGTAATTCTGTTAAGCCCCTGACATGCCGAGGCATCTATTTCTAGGCCCTGGTACCTTTGCAGCTGATGGGCTCCGACCTGTTGCCCTCAAAAAACATCACCAGCTCGGGAGCCTTCTTAATGTCAAACTCCTCCTGAAGTTCCTTCTCGACTGTGACGTCCACTTTGCCGAAGGCAAGGCCATTCTTGCCTTTGCCCATCATCTCCACAGCTTTGCCCAGCTCCTCGGCCATTTTCCTGGATTTCTTTGAGGATGCGTTGTCTGTAAGAGCCACGTGAAGACAGAAGTTGCCGGAACCTCTTCCCTGCTCCTCCCCATCTCCCAAGGAGGAGTCTTGGTCTGGGCTTCTTACCTCCCGTCCCCTTCTTTTGCTCATCTGGCAATGGGAAACTATTTAGAAATCTGCCAGGATGGGAGACACAGTGGTTCATTAAACTGGACAAACAGGGAGACACATAGCAGGGTCCTTTGGGTTCAGCAACCTATTCTAAAAGCTTGACATATATCAACTCATTTAATCCTCCCAATAACCCTAATGGTACGTATTATGATTATTATCTCAATTTTGCGGATCAGGAAACTGATGCACAACAAAAGGACCTATTTACCCAAGGTTCCATGACAGTAAAAATGTAGCCAGGACAGGGGCACCCCCTCAGCCTAGCTGCATACTCTCTAAACTCCTCCATGCTTGTAAAACACTTAGCACAGTGTCTGGTACATGCTACCTACACAATACATTATTATTGTAAAATTGCTATAGTCAGAAATGATAGACCAGAGGAGGGTGTGAGCGCCATCTCCTGGACGGTGCTGGAGCTCACAGGTCAAATCGGGCCCTCCAGTTGCCAGGCAGCTGGATGGGGAGGGGGGCGGATCTGAAGCAGTGGGGGGTGGAGCCCATTCTGGAAACAGCCTCAGGGAGCCACCGCGTGGCCTTGGCCCTGAGCGAGTTCTTCCCAGGCAAAATGGGAGGGGACCCAAAGGCGGCCAAGTCTGCCTTTCTTCGTCCAGATAACATTGTGAGACTGCAGCTGTCTGAGGCGCACGTGGGCCGCGCCGGGGCAGAGGGTCACTGACGTCCTTTCCAGGCAGGACACTTTATCTTTTTCAAGCCCCAGTCCATCTGGAGCACTTGGAGAAAGTGCAAATCACGCTCCCGCTCTGTGAGCGGCAGGAGAGCGGGCAGCACCCCTCCGCCCGCTGCGGGTCCCACACCTGCTTCTACAGTGGGAAGGAAAGTGAGTGATCGTTTTCATTAAACTCCCAATCAATGGACGGGAAACGGGAGCTCTCCGCCGCCCTCACAGATCGATGGCTCTCCACTGCCCGCTTTGTCACCATCATGGCCTCCGCTGTCCCCCATCCATCACCTCGTGGGCCCCGGTCTGCCTCTGGGGCTCCGCTGCCTCCCACCCCCCGGCTGCATTGCGCTCTCGGCCCGGCGGGGCTCAGCGCTGCCGACCCACGTGGTGCCCTGAGCTGGGCTGCTGAGGGCAGATGCCGGGGGCCAGAGGGAGTGTCCAAATAGTGTCCCTGTCAGAGGTTCCACGGCACAGCCCTGTGCACCTCAGTGTCCAAAATGGACGTGAGAGAAAGAGCTGGGAGAGCTGGAGCGCTGGGATCTGGGAGCTGGGTGGGCGGGACCTGGCAATCTCATAAAGGGGAGTCATTCCCGCATTCATCCCACAAATAGTTTTCAGGATCCAGCATGTGCCAGGCACTGTTACAGCTACCTTGACAGCCCCAAAAGGATGAAAATCCTTGTCCTCATTGGAAAAGGCAGAAAATAAACAAAATAAAGAAGTAGATGATATGTGCTGTGGGGGGTGGGGGGGAAAGAAGCTGGGATGGCGATTGGAGGTGTCAGGAGGCTTGGAGGTAAAGTAGGGAGGTAACAGAAGGCCCTGCTGAGATGCTACATTTTACTGATGACCGAAGGGGATGCAGGAGCAAGCCCTGTGGAACTCTGGAGTAACAGCCTTCCAGGCAGCAAGTGCAAAGGCCCTGAGGTGGGAGCAGCATATCTGGCATATTTGGGGAACTAGAAGCCAATCAGGTCTGGAGCAGAGAGAGGTGGAACAGGGGTCAGATGATGTGGGGCCTTGTAGACCATTGAATAGACTTTGACTTTTCCTCCGAGTGATGTGGAAATTTACTGGAGGGTTTTGAGCAGAGTTCTGATGTAATCTGACCTACTTTTTAACAGGATTGCTCTGAATGTTATATGGAGATTAGAGCAAAGGGAGAAAAGGGTGGAAGCAGGGAGACCAGTTGGAGGCTGTAGTAATAATTCAGGTGAGAGATGGTAATGGCTTGGACCAAGGTAATGGCAACAGAAGTGGGGACAAGAGATGAGAGTCCAGAGAGGCTTTTAAGGAGGAGTTGACCAGAATTCCTGATAGCTTGGATGTGGGGTGTGAGGGAAAGAGAGGAGTCAAACTGAGTAATTGTAAGGATGATGATGATGGTAATAAGCAATGATCACAAAATAATATAATAATAAAATGGGAAGTACATAATACATTATTATTTTAAATTTTTTATAGTCAGAAATTCAAGACTACGGAGGGAGCATGTTCGCCATCTGGTGGACATCCCTGGAACAACAATGCTTTTGAGCACTTGGGCCAAGCGCTATGCTAAGCGCTGCCAGCACTGCCTTGGTTAACCTTCCCACAACCCTTATGAGTTATCTCTTATGAGGTGAACAATGTTATGGGGGAGGAAACGGAGGGCCAGAGATCTCACAGCTAGTAAGTGGCTGAGCTGAGCTTCAACTCCAAGGCAGACTGACCTAGGTCGGCTTGTCTGAAAAATGTTCCTTTACCCTGGAGGGGTGCGATGGGGGTGCCTTGCCCGTCTCCCCTGCTCTGGGTGGTCTCCTGCCAGGGCAGAGAGGAACTGTGGAGCCATACCCACTCTTCATGATCCACAGCCCCGTTTTCTGGCTTCTGTTCTTTTTAAAATTTTGCAGATTGGTTTTACCTCTGGGCCTCTGGAAGCTTGAACCCCAGACCTGTGAAGGTGAAATGAAAGCATACACCTCTCAGGTGTATCAGTGCCTCTGCCTCACCCGAGCCAACTGGATAAGCCAGGTTGGTCCAGGCATGGAGAAATTTCAGATCTACTTTGCATCTGGAGCAGAGCCATGCCTGGTGGCCAGGGGTCCCTTTGCCGCAAAGGCTTGAAACTAGCTCACTGCCTGGCCCAAAATGGGCATGGATTCCTTAGGTTATCTTAAAAAACCAGAGGTAGTTATGGCAGCTTAGAGCACTTGTGGTCCAGGCAAGCTGCCTCAGTTTCCTCATCTGAAGAATGGGGGTATGACTGGCTGCTACACCTTAGGATGACCCTACATAGTAAGACAAGGCCTGCCAAGCTCAGTCACCAAGCCTGGCCCGGAAGTGCCCAATAGGCCTTGATTATGACTCTGACAGAGGTGGGCATCCCTGGTCTTGTCTGGACCAGATGTTCTCTGGGAAGGGAAGATCCTGTGGAGATGCCAGGATCCCTAAGCAGATATTCTGGCTCCTGGGGAAAGGGGGACGAGGTTGGCCAGCACCAAGATATCCACCCAAGGCCTGGGCGTCTGGGCGGTTTTCACGTGGAGTTCAGACTCATATCAGAATAGGCACCCAGGGCCATGTTAGAACAGGCAACAGCTCTCCGTCTGCCTGGTGTGTAGGTGTGTTCATGGCTAATGGAGCTAGGATCAATGTTTGCCTGAGTCCCTCATAGATAACCGCAGGCTCCTTTCTCGGAGCAGCCAATGGGAGCCAGGGGAGGGGCAGATGGCTGGGGGAGGTGGTGAGTGTAGGGACTGGGGACTAACTCCTAGGAGTTGGCCCTCTTTAGACCAGCAGTTCTCAGTGAGGGATGTCTGGCAACATCTAGAGACAGTTTTGATTGTCCTCCTTGGGAGGTGGGCTGCTATTGGCATCTAGTGAGTAGAGGCCAGCGAGGCTGCTATACATCCCACAATGCACCAGACTGTCTCCACAACAAAGAATTGCCTGGCCCAAAATGTCAATAGTGCCAAGAATGAGAAACCCTGCTATCCACCAAGCTCCACATCAAGCATGAATTATTTTGAGAATGACCCTCTTTCCATGCCATAGGGTCATTTCAAGGTACAGAGGCACTCACAGCTGGTAGGCCCTTTGGGATCATCATCAATCCCGTCTGGTTCCTCAGGGGCCAGGCCAAGAAATTGTTCTGACCCCTACAATGGTCTGTAAGACCCTAGGGGATCTGTGCCTTCTCATCTTTCTGACCTCGGCTCCTCCTACTCTTCTCAGCAACTCTGGTTTAGGCACGCTGATACATGCCCACCCCAGGACATTTGCACTGAAATGAAATATCCTTGTGGGCTGCTCCTTCACCCTCACTGCCTTCAGATCTTTGCTGAAATATCACCTTTCAGGAAGGCCTTCCCTGATCACCCTGTTTAAAAATGCACACCCACCTTCAGCCACCCCTTGCATTTTCTATGGCTTTTCTCTAGTTTTCTCCATAGGACTTTTCATACTATATGCTTTGTTTTGTTTTCTTTTCTTTTCTTTCCTGGGGATAGCATGAATGCAGTCCCCCACTACCACAAATTATGCAGTCGAGTTTCCCACATTTGGGGGAAATCGCAGGGGTCAGCACATCCAGAGTGCGATGGATAAGGTGCACCCTGGGAAAACCACCTTCATGATCATGGCATCTCCCCTGCCAGGTAAGTATTCATACTATATGTTTTAATTATTTGTTAACCATGGGTCTCCCCACTCCAGGATGTAAGTTGCATGAGGCTAAGGATGTTTGCTTTGTTCACCATGATCTCCTCAATGCCTAGAAAAAATCTGGCACGATAGGTTTTCAATCAATATTTAATGGATAAATGAATAAATGAAGGAATGTACCAGTTATCAGTGCAGTGCTGTAAAATGGATTGAGCTCCAGTTTTGGTATTAAGCTTGGGCTTAAGTCCAGGCTTCACCACTTAGCAGCTGTGTAACTTAAGGCAGATTATGTAACCTTTCTGAGCCCTCTTTGTCTTATCTGTAAAGTAGAAAGAATGATACCAAGTCCAGTGCCTGGAACCAGGTGATCAATACATGACAGTTATTATCACCATCACCATCATCATCATCATCACCATTATCATCACCAGCATTACCTGTTCCAAGACAGACTCGTGGACCCTCTGCCCGAGGAACGATTGCTGCGTGGCCTTGAAGACAGTTCATGATTAATCTCTTGGCCTCTCGCCACGAAGGATAGCCTTTCCTTTTCTCCTTGTCTCATTTGGTCATTCAGCTGACCAAAGGACAGCTGATTTCCTTCATTCATTCAGCATTCATTCATTCAACAGCTACCGAAGCCTGCCACAGTCCAAGTGCAATGCCAGATGTTAAGAATCAAGAAAAGAATGCTATTTTTCCCCGCGCCCCATGGCGCTCACAAGTTTAAAAGCAGTTTCAATACTGGATGGCAAAGACTACGAACCGGAAGGTACAGTGGGGCTCCTAGACAGTCGGAAGGGGAGTAAGGGTGGGCACAGGGGACTCCATGAGCTTAAGCGTCGCAGTCCAGGTGGAGAAGTGCAGGAAAGACACGAGAAGCAGAGCGGATGGCCAGGGCAAAGGCCAGCATGATGACCCATCTGGCAACCACGAATAACTCAGGGTCTAGAGCACAGCGTTCAAGGTGGGCAGACAGGTGAGCCTAGGCTGGATCAAGCAGAGGACGCTGGAGCCAAGTCAGAGAGCTTGAGAATTTAAAGACCCATTGAGGGTTCTCTTCACCAGGGAATGACAAAATGAAATGTGCCTTTTAGCTACCTCTCTCTGGGTGTACTGTAACAGCAGCATTGGGGGGGGGGCAGGAAGACCACCTAAGAGGCTGCTGCTGCGGTTCGGGTGGGGAATGATGGGGAAGGATGTGGGAGCTAAGGCAGTGGCGGTAGGGATGGGCAGAACTGGAGATTGGAGTGAGATTTAGGAAGTGGCATCAACAGTACTTGGTGACGGGTTGGATGTGGGGGGTGGGTGAGAATAGAGGGAGGAGTCAAGAATGACCTTGAGGTTTCTGACTTTGCCCTTGGGTGTATGGTGGTGCTGTCAGTTAAGGCAGGACAAGTCGAAGATGCTGCCTTCTGTTTGGGACACCTGTGGCATTTGATTCCTCCAAGGGGTTTCCAAGAGGGACAGTCCTGCCAACCATTGATTCTTGGTCCTGGAATCCCCAGAGAGAGGAGAAGCTGGGCTATAGCTAAGGATTTGAGTTATTGCGGCCATCCCTGGGGACAATATTTGAAAAGTCCCTTTTGTAAAGAGTCCAATCACCCCTGGACAAAAGCTTTTATGCTGCTTTCTCCACGTGATTAGTTTTTCCAAAGGCCGCTTCAGAAGGCCTGCCAGTTTTTGAGAACTCCTTTTGATTTCAGTTGTGTATTGGCAGGAATCAAACAGTCAAATGTAATGAGTTTAATTGTCTCTTTTAGATAAAAATCTTTGGATTTAAGTTTAAAGTATTCAAATTAGTTGTTATCAAATGCAATTAAAGTGTGTGAATGGATTGGCTCTCTTGGAAGCCCCAGATTCAGTGTCAGTCTCTAAGTTTTAAACTTGCCCTTCTGCTCTGATTAAAACAGAGCAGCCACCAGGCAGGGCCTGGCATCTGGCCTCGAGTCTCACACTGGCAGCACAGCTTTCCCCGTCTTACTCGCCTGCAGGGCCGTTTTAAGAAGAGTAAATGTGTGTTGAGGTGTATGTGCTACTGTGCAAAGTGTGGGGTCTAAAACCTTCAACATCTCCACTGAGCCACAGCAGAAAAGAGAAAAGAGAAGACGGCTTCGGTGTCTGACCTGTCTGCCACCCTTCCCCTTACGCTTCCACCGTGGGCAGCACCGGGCTGCAGGATTGTCACTTCTTTGCTGTGGAAGGGACCGTGAACTAGACGTGCGGGTGGTGGCTGGAGGTGCCGGTGAATGGGGGCTGTGTGGACCCAGTGGCAGGAGTCCTCCCGGAAAGCAGAAACGCCTGCCCTGCTCACAGGCTCCCACAGAGAAGGTGGCCCAAGCAGGAGCTCTCCGACAAGGCCTGTACCCCGATGCTTAGATCACAGGCAGCCACGGCAGGCTGGGCCAGAGGAAAGAGGCGCGGGGCTCTCCTGATGGAACTCAGGTTCCATCTTGGATGGAGGCAAAAATGACCCAATCAGACTTTCCCTTCTGGGAAGGATAAATGTGAAGGGCAGAAAGAGGAGGTGATTTGTGTTGCTCTGAAGTGGCTGCTCAGCCTTATGGGGAGACACCAGGACCCGGAGGGACCGAGTTACTAATGGCACCAAATTCCCCTCCACCCCAAACGCCCTCACAGAAGGGGCGTCATGCAGGGAGGTGTCAAGTGAGAAGAGACGAGGGTTGAGGAAGGAGCTGGGAGGCTGGCATTTCAAGCATGGGACACAGACTTGAAGGCTATGGGGCAAGGCAGGGTATGAAAATGTGTGGGGTTTACAGGATAGGGGTGTGGCAGGTGGAGGGGCACATCCTTTAACATCGAGGGGAAATCACGAGCCAACTGTCACCTTGCAGGAATGTGGGGCAAACCTCCCAGATCTTCTGACTTTTCAAGGGTATGTAAATTCAGATTAATTGGGAAACCTCCTCATTTCTAGAACACCATGTGCTGCCTGCCTATTATGTCAGGGCTGTGAGATGGAGAAGGAGCCTTCACAAGGAACTGAGAAAGGGGAGCCAGAGAGGCCCGAGGGCACAGGAAGAGAGTGGGCTCTGGGGAAACAAGGAAGCAGAGGGTCTCAGGATGGGGATGCAGAGAGGTTGAGGAGGGTGACCATGGGTTTGGGGAACCAGCTATCCTTGGAAGGTTAGCCTGAGTCAAACAGAGTCAGGGAAGGCAGACTCATGGAGGAAAAATTTCTGGGCATTCATGTCCAGAAGATAAATCTTTTCCGGTGGTTCGCTGTCTTTTTTGCCCTTATCCCCAACACATTCAGGATGATGGAGCAAGACTGGAAAAGCCTGGATCCCAGACATTGTGGAGCTGTTATGCCAGTTACTGACTGGATTACATGCTTGGATTTAACCCACCATGAGCAGATTTCTTTATTCCTTGCAGCTGAACCCACTCCTAACTGATACGGAGTTGACGGAGTGCATCTATTTAGATACAACTGGGCCAAGAGAAGATGGGAACTCATATTTATTGACCATCTTCCATGTGCCATAGACAGTATCTCAGTTCATCTCTACAATGACTCTACTACTCCTGTTATTCCCACTTTACAGTTAAAGAAGGTCGGATGCAAAGAAACTTCCCCAAGGCCACGTAGCTAGTTCCATGTACTTTATACTAAACCTCGATGCCAGTTACAGACAAAGGCATGGGGATGATTCAGGCTAAGAGGAACTCTACAGGGTTCACCAGTGCTTGCCATGGGGTCTTTGATAAATAGTATCGGCAACAGCCACAAGTTACTAAGACTTCTGCTCAGATTGCTGCTCTAGCTAAAGATTGCCCTCACTAGCCATCACTGGGAAGCCCAATAGAAAGGGCCTGTTCAAGCCCAGCTTCAGGTTTCCTGATGCATTTGCATCTGCCTGGGAAAGCCTTGCCTACTCCAAGACATGGGGGCTCGAGTGCCAAGCCAAGGCAGCTCAGCCAATCAAGCATTTGCAAAAACTATGTCTGAGGACAAGCCCAAAGCATCATTCCTCCTTTTTGGGGTGCCCACAGTATAGGGTTTAGACTTTCAATGGCATGAATAAACTTTTTGTGCCTTGTGACACTCCCAGCTTAAACTAAGTTCCTTGAGAGCAGAAACCAAACCCCTTTGCCTCTGGGATCCCGGCAGAAACCGAGTAAAAATGGGGGAAATCAGAATACAACCACAACTACTTTTGCCGATTGAGTGTCCACTAGGAATTAGGGGACTGGGCATATTTAATCTCTACCCTCACCCAATAAGGGAGGTATTATTGACCCATTGTACAGATGAGGAACCTAGCGATGATGATAATGACAGTGGTGGCCAGTAAAACTCTTCAGATCTTTTTATGCAGCAGACACTGTGGTAAGCCCACAATAACTAGGAGTTATATAATATTATTAAATCCCCCATTTTGAGCCAAGTATAGAGAGGCTCAGGGTTCAAGGTCACTTGCCCAAGGTCACCAAACATGACACCCAGCATTTGAACCTAGAACTATGAAGCTCTAAAGCCCACTCATCCCACTGCACTGCACTGGTTGAGCTGGGAACAAAAGGGGGGCTGGAAAAGGTTATGATTATGAAAGACGGGTGAACAGTAGTGGAGAGGAGGGGAGAAGGGGAATGTGGGTGGAGGGGCTGCATGGGGAGGGGCAGGGACAAAGAAGGGAAGGGAGCCCTCTCCCTGCCCTGCTCTGCTCAGCTCTGGAAGCTCAGACTCTGCCGGGCTCTAGGAACCTGGGGGCTGTCAGGCCTGGTGTGTCCTGGAAGCAGGCTTTGAGGACTGACATGGAGCCAGCCACTTCCAAGAGTGGCTCTAAAGTCAGGCTTCTAGAATCCACTATTCACATTTGTTTCCAGGGTATCAGGAGGTAGTATAGCACAGCGCCCGTGGCCGCCACGTGTGAGCTGTGTGACCCTTGGCAAGTCATTCGGCCTCTCTGAGCTTTTGTTTCCTCTGCTATAAAATAGGGAGATGTATACTGCCTACTATTCAGGCTTGTTGTAAGGATTAAACGAATTCACATTTAATGAGATGCTTAGGACAGTGCCTGGCACCTAGTAAGTGCAATGTGAAAGGCATTAGGAAAATCCCACAGCTCTGGGTCCATACCCCACAAAACATCTGCGAATGCAGAGAACAGCAGTCTGAAGAATGTAAGTGGGCATGCAAAGTTCAGATGGCAAAGGTGATGGTCTAGAATCCATTTCTGGAGAGCTAACCCCGAACTACCATCATTTACTGATCTTGGTTGTATTTCAGGAAGTTAACACATAATCTCATTTAATCTTCACGATAATCCAGTACAATCGTTATTTTCATGCCCATTTTATAGAGGAGAAAACTGAGGCTCAGAATGGTAAAGACCCCACCAGAAATAAAGTCTGGCTCCTTACCTTCAATAAGACAGAGGAGCCACGTGCAATTCCAAGACTAAAGTGAGAACGTAGCCTCTTGCAAATTGCTTACCCTCCCTGGGCCTCTGTTCTCATGTGGAAATCAGGGGTAGGGAGTGAGTGATGTTACATAAAAATAGTTTTGTCTTAAATATTAGTGACACGTGTTCTCGGGTGTTTAGCAATACACAGGGCTTCTCTGGCCCCCATCACCTCCCACTCACCACCCACTACCCGGGAGCGGGGGCCACTTACGGAAAAGCACCATGAGGAAGCGGGTCTGGTTCAGCATCTGGGTCAGGCCGGTAGCTGTCAGCACCAGCAGGTTGCCTTCCTCCTGGATGTGCATGGGCGGGGGTATGCTGATGCCAGCCTCCTGGGCGTCCACCTTGGGTGAGTCCCAGTCAGCAGAGACACAAGAGGCCACCAGCAGGAGGGACACACAGAGCAGCTCCATGGCTGTCCTGCAGGGGCAGGGGAAGAACAGGTGTCCTTATCAACGCAGGCGGCGCGCCCCACGTCACCACTCCCTCCCCTTCTCCTTCCCTGTCCCGGCCCAGTCTGTGTGTGGAGCACCTGGCCAGAGCTCTGCCCAGTGCCTCCAGCTCAGCAGCAGCCCTGGAGGAGAGGCGAAGGATCAGGTCAACCTCAGGTCCGGTGGCGACTGCGTGGGGGGAGCTCAGCTGCAGGAAGCCAAATTTACACGCAGGCCACTGGCTCCCCAGCCACCAGGTGAGACCTCTGCAGAGATGTGGTCCCAGCCCAGGGCCCTCCTCTGAACCTTGAGATCTCAGACATGACTGGCCCCATCCCCCACCACAGCCTCCCAGGAATCCCTCCACCAGCAATGTCCTTGCATCGTGCTCCTCCAGCTTCTGCTTGAATACCCCTAGGATGGGAAGCTCACTCGCTTGCAGTGCAGCCTGTTTGTTTGTTTTTAAAAGGAAGTACCGGGGATTGAACCCAGGACCTCGTACATGGGAAGCAGATGCTCAACCGCTTGTACTACATCCACTCCCCCTGTTTGCTTTTTGAATGGTTCCCTCCACAAATATAAATATTTCCTTTTAAAAATCATAACTATCATACATGCTTGTAAAAATTCCAAGTTATATAATAAAAAAATATGCCACTTAGAAAATAGAAATCTCTCCCATAAAACCCCCCCATGAAGAAAGGTACTGTTAGCAGTTTGGGATGATTCCTTATAGATGCTGAAAGTACAGAAATAAACATACATTTGAATGTACATTTTTAAACATAATTCAATGTTTTGAATTTCTTACTCTATAATGTGCAATTTATCCTAAATACCTTCCCATACCAGTACATAGAGATCTACAACATTGTTTCCCATCCTCCTTTTTGGCCTCATTCTTTCCTTTTTACCCCTGACAATTCATAACTGTTAGAAATCTCTTCCTTTATCTAGATTAGCAGCTGCCTCCCAGTAGTTCCACTCTCCCAAATAACTTAGAGCATAGTGCCACCTCCTCAGATCTTTGCATGTTCACTGCAAGCATAGAGCCCCGTTTCCCTGTGAAAAACACAGACTACTTGAGTGTCTCAAATAAGAAAACTCATAGGAGGTATATCCTAGCTCACTCTCTCAGCATTAAATTAATAAGGACCTTAACTTTTTTGTTGCTGCTCTAGTCCCAGAACCTGGCATTTAGGGTAGGCAAATGGAGTGAATGAAAACATGAATAAATGAGTGAATCCTTGATACTTATATGGGAATATGTCTGGCAAAATGCCTGAAACTTTTACTTAAAAAAAAATAGATCCAAAGTCATTTTCTTGGCCTAATATATCGAAAATTGTGATCAATTCTCAGTACTGAATTTTTTAATGACCTGAAACTAAATATGCTTTTCATGCACTGGGCACTGTTCTAACTGATTTCCATGTGCCAGCTCCATAGGTATCAACAAGCCTATGATGTAGGTATAGTACTATATAATCTTCATTTAGTGATATATAAACATGAGGCACAGAAAGGTTAAGTACTTTTCTTGCGGTCACACAGCTAATAAGAAGCAGAATCAGGGACTTGAACCCAGGCCATCCAGTTCCAGAATCCAGAATGCACTTAGTCACACATATATATTGCCCCTCCAGTGCCCCAGTGCAGAAAAGACAGACTGAACAATATTTTGAGAAATTAACTGAGGCTTTCATCCTCCCATCCTGGCACATATGACCCTTTCCCCGCTTTTCAGTCCTGTCCTGAGGGCTGAGGTGATAGAGAACTGAGTCAGATTTTTGGCTTTGAGTTTCAAAACAGGCTATTGAAACTCCTAGCAGGGACCAAGCACTGGCAAGCCAGGGTTCCAATTGCAACAACAAGGCTTTTTAGAGAGGTGGGGGTTTTTGAGTTCCCAGAGATTAGGAGCCTGAGCGCAAGACTAGGCAAAGTCTATGCTCTAAACTGAGTAGGGAAGCCTGTGTGTTGCTAAAAGGAGCAGTCTTCCTACCCCAAAGGAGATCAAAGCTTGACCTCCCATCAAGAGGAGGTGGGCGGGGAGGAGTGGCGAGAGCTTTGATGCTTCTGGGGTCCTGAGAAAGGGGTCTTGCCCTCCCGTCCCTCCTCTGAGCAGAAACCCCAGCTCCATCACCATTGCATCCCCGGCACCCAGGGTAGCAATCAAAGTCAGCATTTATTGAGCTAGTATTTGAGCCTTATGCTCAGCATCCCACTAAGTCACAGCATGCGAATGAGGTATGAACAGTTATGATACCCATTTTACAGATGAGGAAATGGAAACTGAAAGGGCCTGGAGTAACCCATCCAAGAGGAGCAAGACTCAGGCTCAGGTCTAACCAGAGGTCAGCAGATGTGGCCCAGCTGCCTGTGTTTGCAAATACAGTTTTATTGGCTCACAGCCACACCCATTCCCTCACGTGTCCGTAGGCGCTTTCACCTCCAAGGCAGAGTTGTGTAGTTGTGACACAGATTATGTATGTCCTGCAAAGCCAAAAATATGCACCCTCTGTCCCTTTACAGAAAAGTTTGCAGACTCGGTCTAAACCATTACACAACTCCGCCCTCCTGTCCAGACCTCAGAGCTTGGCCTTAGGGGGCATTCACAGACCCCCAAATCTGCAAGCTCAGAGTGTCCCATCCCCATCTATAAAAGAGGTAAGTGGGGGGTGGATGTGGCTCAAGTGGTTGGGCATCCATCTCCCATATGGAGGGTCCTGGGTTCGATGCCTGAGACCTCCCGGTAAAAATAAAGAAAAACCGAGAAGGCGCGGGCTGCCAGTCTCCGCGAGCGGGTGCACCGTCAGGCCCCACCGAGCCAAGCAGCAAGATGGTGACATAACAGGAGAGTGACACAAGGGAGAGCCAAGAAGAGACGCGCCGAAAAACCAGGAATTAAGGTGGCGCAGGCGGTAGGACGCCTCTCTCCCACATCGGAGTTTCCCAGGATCGAATCTCGGTGAAGACAGGAGGAGAAGGATGAGAAGAGAGGGCAGGAAACAGACACAGAGAACTGCCCAGTGAATGGAAACAGAAACAGCAAAAACGGGGGGAGGGGAGCAAAAATGGATAAAAGTAAGTAAATAAATAAATCTTTAAAAAAAAAAAAGAGGTAAGTAGTTCCTCCCAGTGAGTACATGAGGGAGAACACAGGGTCAATACACATTTAAATCCCCCTGGGGAGCTTTTTAAACTCCCTGCTGCTCAATCCCACCCTGGACCAATTAATCTAGAATACCTCGGGCCCCAGCTCAGCCTAGGGCCACGAGGGGAAACATTTTCATTAAAATGAAAGCTGACACTGAGGGTTAGACAAGCCTGCCCTGGGCTGAGCACTAAACGCGCATTTTCTCCTTCATTCCAGCAGGACCACTCTCTTGTCAGTCCCCTTCGTCTCTGAAAACGCAGAGCCTCCCGACTGAATCCCCTGACGCCACTGGATGCTTCTCCTCTGTCTGTTTCCCCCATAGCAATAGAGGGATTTCCCCTAAAACGTGACTTTGATCACCTTGCTCCTCTCACTAAAAGGCTCCAGGGGTAGAATATAATCCAGAGCCCTGTCCATGGTGCCTCAGGTCCCACCCGCTCGGCACCCCCCAATTCTCTCTGAGCTTAGTGCCCTCAGGCTCCTCATTCACTGGCCGCTCTGGTCTCCTTCCCTTTCCTCCAGCATCCTCTGTCTCTGTCTGGAACAGCCTTAACCTGGACCTTCAAGCTTTTGCGGTCACTCAGGTCCCAGCTCAGGTACCAGCTCCTGAGAGGGGTCCTGAGGGAGCCTCTGTCCCCCACTCCCCCTCTGTTTCCAGAACTCTTTGCCCATCTCCATGCTTTCTTTTGTATTTTTTGTACTATCCTTACTAAATGTACTTTGTCTACATGTTTTACTTTTTCTGTAAACATGCTTTTGTTCACTCCTCTTTCCCCACCTCCTAGAACAGTGCCTGACCCAGATTTGGAGCTCAATAAATGTTTGTCGAATGACTGAGCGATCTGATCTAATTCTCACATGGTCCACTTCACTGCTTCTCAACCATGACTACACATTAGAATATCTTGGGGAGCTTTAACAAAAATACTGATGCCTGAGCTCCAGCCCAACTGGCTCTAATTTAATTGATCTGGGCTGGGATGCATCTGATTATCTCTTCTTTTAAGCCCCCTATGTGATCCCCTTTGTGATCCACCTATGGCAAGAGCCACACTTAGATCTGTGAGCTCCGTGGTAGAGGGAGGGCAGCGTGGCCTGTCATCACAGGGACCGTTTTCACTCAAGCTCATACCTGCAGGAGACCCGATGGGGCCCAGCTGGCTCTGTGGCACTTGAAGAGAGAACTCGTGGCCCAGAGAGTGGGCTTCTGGCTTCCGCTCACCACCAGAGCAGGACGCGCAGGCAGCTGGGTGCTCTCAAGAAGCCCAGAGACAAGAGGAATCCCCTCCCTAGGCACGCTGCCCGCTCAGCAGCCTCAGCAGCAGTGTTCTGAGTTCTGGGGTTCTGGAGGTCCTGGGGTGTCCCTGGAGAAGAATAGGCCATTGTTGAGTAAGAGGGGGCCCTGCCCAGCAGCTCTTGCTGAGAGGAGGTGGCCCAGGGGCCACAGGGGCTGCAGTTTGCCTGCAGGGCCAGAAGCCGAGGGGGCCCAGGGTGGCCTGGAAGGGCTCTGAACTCAGGGCCTATAAAGATTGGAGTTAGAATCCCAGCTTGGCCCCTAAACAGCTGTGTGGCCTTGGGGATGTCAGCTGTGACACCCCTCACCTGTGAAATGGCACACAACTCACAGGGGTTCAATGGGATGGTGTGTGCAAAACAAGCAGCGTAGTACCTGGAGGCACCTCTCTGACTCCCCCTAGTGCTCCTCTCACTCTGCTTCCACCTCCCTGACTTCCTTGCCTTTCCTTGAATACAGTCATGCTCCCACCCCAGGGCCTTTGCACATACAGTCTCTCTGCCTGGGAAGCTATTCCTCAAAGTTCCCTCTCTTACCTCCTTCGAGTCTTTGCTTAAATGTCACTTGCTCAGCCAGGTTTTCCCTGGCCACTTTAAAATTGTAGCTGCCCTAACCCCCTCTTGGACACTCCCTGTCCTCTTGTTTTCCTTCCTAGCATGACTCATTTTCTTAATGCCAGTACTGCTTTGCCTAGAATGTAATAGGTGCTCCATTAATATTTGTCAAATGAATATACGAATGGAGGTGGTTATTATTATTATCAATATCACTATTCTTATCAGTTTGTAGCCCCCAGGTGTCTGCTGCCCAAGTCTTATCAAACATTGATGGAGAGTAGTGATATGGAGATCAGATCTCCTGAAGGACAGGTAATGGGCCCATCCACCTCTCCTTGGATCTGGCTGGAAATCCAGAGATGAAGATGGTTGCCTGGGACCCAGGAGAGGACTGGGAATCGAGGAAGGGGACCTTGCAGGTTGAGGAGAGGGGTGCCTGTAGCCAAGCGTGGCAGGGAGGGAGAGGAGCTGCCCACCTGGAAATGGACCACACTGGCCTAACCAGGAAATGAGACAGAGCCACAGGGGGACAAAATGCAGTGGGGGATGAATCCCAAGTGTGGTGTGGAACTGCTGCAGATAGGCAATCAGCACCCAAGCGTTCTTTCTATGGGGCACCCATCACCCCTACTTCACCAGGGGACTTCATCCAATTCTAGGGCTAAGGAAGATGCTCTGAAGATTAAAACTGAGGTAGGGAAAGGTAGGAAAAGGGAGATAATTCAGCAGTGGAGGAGGACCAATGGAAAATCACCATCAGATAGTACCTGACCGCAGTGAAAAAATCACCTGCCCAAGGCCTAATGCCAGAAGATACCAGATGACAAAGGCCCACCCATCACCCGACTACCACGTGCTTCACTTTTTGTTAGGACAATTCCCACTCCGAGGAATACAGAGCCAGCAAAAAGTTGTAGTTTTCAATCCCTCTTTTGCATAAAGCAGACCAATGAGAACATTGGGACCTAGGAGTCCTCATTTACATGGAGGGGAAGAAGGGGGGGATCCCAGCCTCAATAAAACAGCACCCCCAGCCCCAGCAGGCGCAGCTCATGCAACCAGTATGAGCATGCCCAGGCTCCCATCTTGAGTGTGTGCTTCCGCTTTACATGAAATTCTCCTGCGACTATATGACTATATGGCTAGTCCTCGAATTCTTTCTCGCGACTGGGTCAAGAACCCTCCTACTCTAGGCTGAGGTCTTTCTCCAAGACCTCCCAGGGCCTGTCTGACATCAGAATGATCCTGGAGTTCCCATAGGTCCTGGTGACCCAGAGCTTGCACCAGGTTTGAATTGATTCTGGGGGAAAGTAAATACTTTGCACCCCATGTCAGAGGACAATCCATACCTCTGGAAAGTCTCAGCACAATATCTGGCAGATAGAAAGTGTCCACTGGTTATTAATTATCTTTTCTATCCACTGACTCCACAAATATTTACTGAACTCTCACAATGCACCAGGCACAGTTCAAAAAGCTAGGGGTATGGCAGTGCGAAAATCCCAAATCCTTATCCTCATGAAGTTTATGGTCATGCACGGTGTGTGTGTGTCTGGGGGGGGGTGACACAAAATTTTAAAAATGAATAAATGAAAAATAGTGTTAGATGGACATAAATGTTAAGGAGGAAAATCAAGCAGGGAAGGGGCAGTGTCCTAGTTTGCCAGGACTGCTATGACAAATACCGCACACTGCTTGGCTTAAGCAGCAGGAATTTATGGACTCACCGTTTTGAAGTTCAAAATCAAGGTGTCGGCAAGGCTGTGCTTTCTCCACCATCTGTAGGGTTCTGGTGATGGCTCCATCACATGGCAATTTGTGTCCATGTCTCCTCCTCTGGTTTCTTCCACTTCCGTGTCCAATTCCCTTTACTTCCGAGGACTTCGGCCATATTAGATCCAGGGCTGCCCTCATTCTGGGCACACCTTAACCAATAACATCTTCAAAGATCCTGTTTACAAATGGGTCACACCCGCAAGGCCGGGGTTTAGGACCTGAACATGTCTTTTGTGGGGGGGCATGATTCAATATCCAACAGGCGGGTAGGAAGTGTCAGACGGCAGAGGGTTCTGGTGCTAGTTTCCAAGGTTAGAGAAGACCACACTGAGCAGAGACCTGGGCAAGATAGTGAACCAGGAGGAAGAAAGAGACGCCAGCAAGCAAAAAGACGGAAGCGGTGCTGGGCTGCAGCCAGCTTGCAGGGGCACGCAAGGGCCCACTGCAGCTCTTCAGGAATTTCATGAGCTGGTTGCTAAAACTGTGGGGGCTTGAAACTGGCGGTTGCAGGGATATTTGCGCCACAGACGCTGGCAAGCAATACAAGGATATTTTTGTTGGTGGTGTTCCCAGAGGGCCAGAACTTCAAAGGACAGCCTCCCCGCAGGTAGGCTGGGGCGGACCGAGCAAGGGCTGAGCAGTGAGAGAGGTCAGAGGAGATTACATGAAGTCATGTGGGCTCTTGAGGCTACTGCCAGGACTTGGCCTTTTATTATAGGGAATAAGAGACAGGGAGCCATCAGAGGCTTTTCAAAAACAACAACAACAATAGGTTTATTTAGGTAGAATTTGCATCCTGTAAGATTCACTCATTTTAAGTGTACGATTTAATGATTTTGTTAGTAAATTTACACAGTTGTGCAACCATCGCTACAACTGAAACTTAGAACATTTCCATCACCCCAAAGAGATTCCTCGTGGCCATTTTGCAGGCATGCCTGGTTTGAATCTCTCGCTCCTGGAAACCACTAATTGACTTTCTCTTTCTAATTACTGGAGGGTTTTGAGTAGAGAAGGGACATGGTCTGGCTTTCGTGAAATCACTCTTGTGCCCTTTCTGTTAAAATCTGATAAAAATCCCTGTGCTCTTCCCAGATTAGTTGGCGGCCTGAATTTTCAGCAGCCAGGGATTGAACACCCACCTCGGCAGGGCTTAGGAGAGACAACTCGGGACAGACAGCTGGTGTTTAATCTCCCAGGCCTTGTGAGTTGTGGGGCAAGCTTAGGGGCTGGGTGCCCAGCAGGGGACCCAGAGCCTCTGTGTCCTCTGCTGGTTTTGGGCTCTGTTCTCGCTTGGCTGTGTGGAGCCAAAGTTCCCCATGGAAGGCTGAGTCAGCCACTTGCCTTTGCCAGCTTGAGGGGGAGGGAGGAGCCCAGAGGCTCACAGGCAGTCAGGCCTGCTGCTCAGCGGACGCAGAACACTCAAGACTTTCACATTTCCTGGGTTCAAGAACAAGGTAATGCCGGGAGAAATCCTCCAGGGGCCTGGGGAATCCGGGCATGGGCAGGAAGAGGAAAGGGCCTGGGCAGAGCTCAGGAGAGGTGAGGCGCATGGGGGGGGTTGGGGAAGGGGAGTCCCTGAGGCCACAGGCCCTGGGTTGGAGGCCACAGAGGCGGCTGGGGCCTAGGCCTTTCTAGACCTGGAAGCCACTTTGCCTCTCCAAGCTTCACTTTATATGTAAAATAGACAAAAAGAAAACTTCCCTCATAGCTTTGTTATACGGAAGCAGTGACAGAATGTTTATAAAGCACTTTCGAAATGCTCGGTGGTTATTATTATTTTTCTTGTTGCTGTGATGTGTTATTGCTGGTTATTATTACCATTATTCTGTTATTATTATTATTATTATCAAGAGGCATTAGGTACGCGTCGGGACCGGGGGCCGGTGCTGAGAGCCAGTCGTCCCGGGAAGCGGGGCGCGGCCGGAAAGGGGGCCGCCCCCTCGCCCGTGTGGGGAACCTGGCGCTAAACCACTCGTAGACGACCTGCTTCTGGGTCGGGGTTTCGTATGTAGCAGAGCAGCTCCCTCGCTGCAATCTATTGAAAGTCAGCCCTCGACACAAGGGTTTGTAAAAGATAAAAAGAAGAAATTAAAAAAAATTAAAATTAAAATTAAAAAGAAAGAAAATTATTAAAAAAGAAAAAAAAAAAAAAAAGAGGCATTAGGTAGAAGAGAACTGAACCTGGAGACCCAGCCCTAGGCAGGGCTTCTCACACTTCCGTGTGCCCAGCACGCACCTCGGGATCTCGTTCAAGTACAGATCCTGATTCCATGGGTCAGGGGTGGGGCCTGAGATTCTGCATTGCTAACAAAACCTCCCAGGCAATGCTGGCGCTGGTGCTGGCTCATTGATCACACGCGAGACACTAAAAGTGCGCCGTCCCGAATGGAAGCCACTAGTTACCTGTGACTGTTGAGCATTTTGAAATATGGCCAGTCCAAATTGAGATGCACTTGTAAGGGTCAAAATACACTGTTATAACCCAGGAGATCGACCACACTCAGACTTTAACCACTTTTA
>JAKSZT010054576.1:11293209-11340758 GCA_026826555.1 Tolypeutes matacus | reverse complement strand
GTAAAGAAGAGTTTGCCTGGAATGCAGGAGATCCTCTAGGGCGTCTCCTAGTACTGCTATGCCCTATGATTAAAGTCAATGGAAAATTGCAACAAACCAATTCAAGTAGGGCTAACAATGGCCCAGAATTTTCGGGAATGAAAGTTTGGGTCACCTCACCAGGCAAAGAACCATGACCAGCTGAAGTGCTTGCTGAAGGTAACAGGAACATGGAATGGGTAGTCGAAGAAGGTAGTGATAAATATGAGCTTCGACCACGTGACCAGTTACAGAAACGAGGACTCTAAGAGTCATGAACCCTTCTTCCTTATTTTGTTATGAGTATGATTGTATATATATACAAAACAAATTTCTTGTTTTCTTTCCCAATGTTTTCCCCCATCATATGAAAAGTTGTATGAATTCCACATCATAATATTTAAGGATGCCAAGTTTAAGAGTGAGTATTACCCAAGGACTTGCACCCTATTCTGTGGGGAATTAATACATTTCTGGTTGTACGCAAGGGAGTTGAACATTGTTAGGCAGAAATATATATGCATGCTGGTCTGTTATTGTTTTTACTTAGAGACTAAGTATGGTTTAGGGTAATGTGCATGGTTGTTGAGTTGACAAGGGGTGGACTGTGATGGTTAGGCTAATGTGTCAACTGGGCCAGGTAATTGTGTCCAGGTGTTAGGTCCAGCAAGCACTGGGCTAATTGTAATACAAGAGCATTTATGGACTTTGATCACCAGTGAGTTTACTGCATGGATGGCTGATTACATCTGCATAAATATGGGAGATTCCATCATCAGTGGGTGATGCTTTTATCCAGTCGTTGAATGCCTTAAAAGGGGAAGTGATTTCACCATTCAGAGAGAATTTCCCAGCTCGTCATTGGACAGCCAACTTCTCCCAGAAACTCATCAAGGACCTTCATTGGACTTTCATTGGAGTCCCTGGTTTGCAGCTTGCCTGCAGAATCTGGATTTGTGATCCCCACGGTCATGTGAGAGACTCTTATAAAATCTCAATTATTGACAGATAACTCCTGTTGATTTTGTTTCCCGAGAGAACCCTGATTAATACAGGTGGGTGTCCTAAGCTCCCTAAGTCTTAGTTTTCTCATCTATAAAATGAGAGTAATACCACCTGCCAGTCAGGATTGTTGTGGGAATTAAATGTGAAGTGCATTAAAGTGTTGGAGTCAGGATGCTCCAGTTCTAATCCTCTACAATTGTAACTACAAGTAATTCCTTTTACTACACCAGGGGACATCCTTAGAAGACTTTTCCAAATGATAAAAACAAACAAGCAGGGTGATGTCTGTGAAAATAGCAGAATAGGACCTCTGAAAATTCCTTCTTCCATAACATCCACAAAAAAAAAAAAAAAATGGCAAAAAAAAATAGTTACGATCAACATTTTGAGAACTCTGGAAACTAATCAAAGTCTTGCAGCAAACTGGGGAGAATTTATTTAAGGGAAACCACTGAATCTAGGTAAAAGCAGTAAGCTCTGTGGCATTTCAACTTGCCCTAGTCCCATATCTGCTCTCCAGATACATGGTAGACTTGATAAATAACACCCCACATTATCAGAGCCTCCTGGCAGCCATTGGAGAGAGTAACTGGAGCTAGAGCTCTTTCAAAGCCTCATTCCCAGAGAATTTACATTATTTCACCTTTCTGTTGTCCCCTAGAAGATCCTATTTGTGAGGCTGTCAGTATTTGACCTGACCCAGAGCTCTCCCAGTGTCAAGTGCCTTTTCCCCAAGGAGCATTTATCAAAAACAGTTACAAGCAAGTGTTTTAACTTTGCAGCTGCCTGAGGTCATAGATATCAGTTGGTGTAAACAGTAGACTAATCAGAAAGCTACAGAGGAAAAGCTGGGAGATGGTATGTCCATAGGAGCTTTGAAAAGTTTGACATATTCCTGGAAATCTAGAAGATCACACATATGAGTATGTGCATGCCCAGGCCTGTGGAAAGACCCAAGAGTATCCTAAGTGCTCACCTCTGGCTCACCTTAAGATTTTGAGCAAGTAGGAAATGAAGGTTAAGGCAGAGTTGTCAACTGCTTGGCTAAACGTCAAAGGTATGCCCCAGTATGCACAAAGAACCCCTCATCAAAGACTGAGAGATTTACTGGTTCCAGACATTTAAGGAATTCTCTGCCCAGTCATAAACTAACCACTAAGATGAGTAGAGACTTCAGCGACCATGCATGAAGAATAGAGACTTCACAGAATTAATTTTAAAAAGTCATTAAACAAACAACAATGACAACAAGCAACAACATCAACAAACCCTGTGATAGGGAGGCAGTCTGATTTCCAGAGCTGCCATGTTATATTATTTTAAATGTCAGGTGTACAGCACAAAATTACAAGACAAGCAAAGAAACAAGAAAGCATGGCTGGAGTAGGTAAAATTCATGGACCCCAAAGATGTCCACATCATAATTCCTGAAACTATGAATATGCTATTTTACATGGCAAAAGGAACTTTGAAGTTATGGTTAAATTAAAGAGGTTGAGATGGGAAGATTATTCTGGATTTTCAGAAAGGGACTAATGTAAACACAAGGGTTCTTATAAGAGGAAAGCAGGAGGGTCAGAATCAGAGGCAATGTGGCAACAAAAGCAGAGGTTAGAGTGACGCAGGGTCAAGAGCTAAGGAATGTGGGCAGACTCTAGAAGCTGCAACAGTCAAGGAAATGGATTCTCCCTAGAGCTTCCAGAAGAAACAAAACTCTGCCACCACCTTGCTTATAGCCTATTGAGACTGATTTTGGACTTCTGACCTCCAGAACTAGAAAACAAATTTATGATATCTTGTACCAATAATGTGGTTTTAGGTGATTAATAAATATCTAAAAACGTGGAAGTGAGTGCATCTCTCTCCTTCTTGAGCAATCCCACACTCCCGTCTTGAATGTGTACTTTCACTTTACATTAAACTCTTCACTTGCTTGCTCTAAAAAAATGTGGGAGTGAATTTGGAATTGGGTAATGGGTAGAGGTTGGAAGAATTTTGAGGAGCATTGTAGAAAAAGCCTACATTGTCTTGAACTGACTTTTAGTAGATATACAGGTATTAATGACGTCCCTCTGAGGACTTAGAAGGAAATGAGGAACTTGACTGAGAATACCTATATTATTCCAGAGAATACTTAATTCATCATAAATGGAAATATGAAAACATTCTTTATGTAAATATGAATGTTAAAGTGGCTACTGGAAAAAGCTTATATGGAAATGAGAGGCATGTTATTGGAAATTGGCAGAAAGGAGATCCTTGTTACATATTACATAGTAGTAGAACCAGGACTTGATTTGGGAAATGAAATTCTCAGTCTGTTCAGGTCGCAAAAGATGCTCAAATAAGGAAATTCATCGTCAGGAAAGCATGCTCTAGAGAGAAAGCCAAGGTGTTTCTATACAACACTTTGCTCAGGATCAAAAGATCATACTATTCAGTCAAACAGACAGCTTTTTGAAAGAGGGGCCATTACTAGTGAGCTTACAGAATTAAATAGGAATATAATGGTACACCAAAAAAGTAGATAAGCTAAATTAAATAAACAATTTCCTAAAGAGACACCCTACTAAAACTGACTCAAGAAAATATAGAAAATATCAATAACAAGTAAAAAGGTTGAGTTAGAAATTAAAAAAACAAAACAAACAAACAAAAAAACATATCCCACAAAGAAAATCCCGGGACCAGATGGCGTCACTGGTGATTTTTACCAACATTTAAAGAAGAATTAACACTAATCCATCACAAATTTTTCCAAAAAATAGAGGAGGAAAATAGTTCCCAATTCATTCTGAGGTCAGTAATGATCTGATGCCTAAACCATACAAAGATATGAAAAAGGAAACAACAGAACAATATCCCCTATGGATATAAACACAAAAATCCTTAAAAAAAAAAAAATACTAGCAAACAAAATCCAGCAGTATATAAAAAGCGTTATACACTATGACCAAGGGGAATTTATACCAGGAATACAAGGTTGGTTCAAAATACAAAAATCAACCAGTGTAATACACCATATTAGTAGAATAAAGACTAAAACCACATGATTATCTCAATATATGAAAACTCCCACTTAACAGAAAAAACACTTAACAAAACGGATGATATAAACACTCAACAGAATAAGAATAGTGGAAATTTCCTGATAAAATTCATGATAAAATAGGAATGGTATAAATTTTCTCAACTTGATAAAGGATGTCTATGAAAAACCAACAGTTAATATCATATTTAAGATTTGAAAGACTGAAAACTTTCCTCTAAAATCAGGAGCAAGACAATAATTTCCATTCTCACTAGTTCTATTCAACACTGTGCTAGAGGTACTAGCCAGAGAAAATGGGCAAGAAAATGAAATAAAAGACATCCAGATTGGAAAGGAAGAAATAAAACTTTCTCTATTTTCAGAAGACATAATCTTGTATATAGAAAATCCTAAGGACAACACATACATACACACACACACACAGAAACTACTAGAGCTAATAAATGAGATCAGTAAAGCTTCAGGATAAGAGATCAATGTACAAAATCAATTGTATTTCTATACACTAGCAATGAACAATGCAAAAATGACATTAAAACAACTCCACTCACAATAAACCAAAAAGATTAAAATATTTAGAAAAAAATTTAACCAAAGTAGTGTAAGACTTATACACTGAAAACTATAAAACATTGTTGAAAGGAATTAACAAAGACTTAAATAAATGGAAAGACATCTTATGTTCATAGATTAGAAGATTTAATATTGTTAGGATGACAGTATATCCTAAATTGATTACAGATTCAATGCAATCACTATTAAATCCCAGCTTCTGTTTTTGCAGACGTTGACAAGCTGACACTAAAATTCATGTGAAAACGTAAAGGGACCAAGAATGGCCCAAGCAATCTTGAAAAAGAAAAACAACTAGGAAGACTCACACTTTCCTCTTTCAAACATTCTACAAAGTTACAGTGTTCAAGACAGTGTGCTATTAGTCTAAGGAAAGATATATAAATAAATAGAATAGAATTTACAGTCCAAAAAATAAACCTTTACATCAATGGCTTATTGATTTTTGACAAGTGTGCCAAGACAATTCAATGAGAAAAAGAATAGTCTTTTCAACAAATGGTACTGGGAGAACTGGATATACACATGCAAAAGAATGAAGGTGGACCCCTACCTCACACCATATACAAAAATTAACTCAAAATATATCAAAGACCTAGATAAAATAGCTAAAACCATAAAACTCTTAGTAGCAAACATAGGTGTAAATCTTTATGACCTTGGATTAGGTAACTGGATATTACACCTAAAGCACAAGCAACCAAAGAAAAATAGATAGATTGGACTTCACAAAAATTAAAAAGTTCTCCATTTCAAAGGATATTATGAATAAAGCGAAAAGACAACTCACAGAATGAGAGAGAAAATAATTGCAAATCACGTATTTAAGGGTATACTACCCGGATTATATAAAGAGATCTTAGAACTCAATAATAAAAAGACAACTAATCCAATTTAAAATGGGCAAAGGATCTGAATAGACATTTATCCAAAGAAAAGATACTAATGGCCAATAAACTCATGAAAAAAATGCTCTACATCATTAGTCATTAGGGAAATGCAAATAAAAACCACAATGCAATACCACTTCATACCCACCAGTATGACTATATATTTTTAAAAATGGACAATAACAAGTATTGGTGAGGATGCAAGGAGCAATTAGAACCCTTGTACATTGCTGGTGGGAATATAAAATGGTGTAGCTATTTTGGAGAACAGTTAGCAGTTCCTCAAAAAGTTAGAAATAGAATTACCATATGTCTTACATATATATGTATGTCTTACATATATACCCAGAAGACTTGAAAACATATGTCCACATCAAAATTTGTACATAAGTGTTCATAAAAGAATTATTCATAATAGCAAAAAAGTGGAAACAATCCAAATGTCCTTGCATTGATGAATGGATAGATACAATGTGGTATATCCATCCAATATGGAATATTTTTCTGCCATAAAAAGGAATAAAATATTGATACATACTACAACATGGATGGACCTTGCAACATTATGCTAAGTGAAAAAAGGCACACATAAAAGGCCACCTATTGTGTGGTTCCATTTATATGATATATCCAGAATAGTCCAATCCATAGAAACAAAAAGTAGATTAGCTATTGCCAGGGCCTAGGGAAGGGGAAATGGGAAGTGATTGGTGATGAATATGGTGAATATGGGATTTGTTTATGGTGAGATGAAATGTTCAGGAATTAAATAGTAGTGATGGGTGAATTACATTGCAAATATCCTAAAAGCAATTGAATTGTACAATTTAAAATATGGAATTTTATGGTATGTGAATAATCTCAAAAAAAGGGAAGATACAGAAGAGTATAAATCAAATGCTACCTTTTGCATTAAAAAGGTGGGATGGCAAAAAGAATATACTTATATTTGCATAAAGAAACACTAGAAGGTGTGTAAGAAACTAATAAAAGTGGCTATACATTGAAGCAGGTGAAGTGAGGAACAGGGTAAATAGCCACCAAGGTGGAAGCGAGACTCTCGATGCACACTTTCCATGCTATTCCCCCCCATCCCCGAGATGGCTCCCTCGTCTGTCTGCTCATTGTTTCCACTTGTTGTCTGCTCACTTTCTCTGCTCATTGTCTGCTCATTGTGTCTGCTCATTGTGTCCGCTCATTGTCTGCTCATCTTCTTTAGGACACACCGGGAACTGAACCCGAGACCTCCCATTTGGGAGGAGGGTGCCCATCTGCTTGAGCCACATCTGCTCCCTCTCCATGCTGTTTTGACGTTTGAACCATGTGACTGTATTAACCATTGAAAAACAAATTTTTTTTAATTCCATTAAAAAATTTTTTTTTTAAACTAGCAAACATTTTTCATAAAATGGCTTCTATTTCTTTTCTGCCTGCACCATTGTCTAGGCTGGGCACCGGCCTCCAAACCCTGCATTCTGGTGGGTCAATGGCCTGGGAGCAGAAGTCAAGTGGAGCTTTGAGGAGCTGGGGAAGCTGTCCAGGAAGGCGGCCAATGTGCTAGCGGGCGTGTGCGGCCTACAGCCTGGGGACAGAATGATGCTGGTGCTCCCGCGGCTCCCGGAGTGGTGGCTGGTGAGCGTGGCTTGTATGAGGACAGGTCAGTGAGCAGGGCTGGGCATCCAGTGGGGGCTGACACAGTTTGACAGAGTTTTGCAGTAGCCTCAGGGTTTGGGGAGATGGAACAAAATGAACTCTATGGGGAGTTTTGTTTACTTCCCTTTTGCCCAACAATCACAAACTTGATTGTGTGCAAGGGCCAGTCAGTGATGTAAATGTGTACAGCAGGCCAAGTGTTAGGCAATTGGGATGAGTGAAGACTGTGGTGAACTGGAGATCCTGTGTCTTGTCTAATGGGGCAGCTACTTCTTTGCTCCAGACAAATGCTGCCATGCGGTAATGAGGGCCAGTGTTATTAGAGCTTCTGGTTTTGTAATTGAAAACACTGGATTTTTAAGAGAAAACTTATAGCCTTTTAATGTTGGTACGTAAATCATTTGCAAAATGATTCTGCTGGTTATGGTTTAGGGGATAACAGTATGCATGCAGCCTTGCCCTAGTCTCTATATTTTTACCTGGAGATCCAGAATAATGGAATTATGGATGAGATGCTCTCACAACCAATCCACATTAGTTTCAGTCTTAAACTTTATTACAACAAGGGACGGTATAGAGGGACAAAATAATCAAAGCCGTAAGATCGGCCGTGGGGGAGAAGAGTCCTTCTGCCGTCATGACTGCTCAAGGCGTCAGGGCCACTGATAGCTTTGGGATGATTCCTCCAGCAGAGGAGCAGACGAGGCAAGAGGACACAGCCCGGTGACCCTGGAGAGCCTCTGCTGACACAGACTGATGCACTTTTCAAGGGGCTGGGGGCTCCAGGGTGGTTTTACAAAAGCAGTCTGACTGGCTAAGACGGAGAGCTGGTTTCTCCATCCTCCAGAAGCTTTGGACCACTTGGATTGTTGTACATCCCCTTCCAGTTGTGGTCTTGATGGGGTTGACCCAAATGATATGACTATATGTGTCCAGAGAACAGTTCACCTGAACTACAGGTGTTTTCATAAATAATGTGTGCAAAACAGAGAGGTACAAAGCCATGCTAGAAAACTAGCTTTTCTATATGAACAAGCTTTAGTCAACCATTTTGTGAATGGATTATCCAAAAAAAAGGAGGAACTTTAATTTTAATTTTTGTATTTATTTCCACAATACACAAAAGAGAAAGAGAGAGTGAATGTCATTAAAGTGTTTCCAGCTCTGAGGGAAACATGCACATAGGTTTGAGGAGCTCTCCATATTCCACTATGACATCCAAGGTCCTTTTCTTAAAAATTTATTTTATTTACTTTATTATTTTCCTTTATTCCCCCCCCCCATGGTTCTCTCATCTGTCTGCTCAATGTTTGCTCATTTTCTCCAGGAGGAACCGGGAACCGAACCCGGGACCCCCATATGAGAGGCAAGTGCACAACAGCCTGCACCACATCTGCTCCCTGCGGGTTGTGGCATCTGCTGGCTCGTGGCATCTGCTCATCTTCTTTTTAGGAAATACCGGGACCGGTACCCGGGACCTCCCATGTGGTAGGCAGGCACCCAAGGGATTGAGCCACATCCGCTTCCTACAAGGTCCTTTTAAATAAGAGTCACAGTAAGGGAGTCCTGACTTTTCTTGAGCACCTACTATGTGCCAAGCATTGTGTTAGGAAATATGCACCATCAAAACTTCCCTTTTGGGTATTATTAGCATTATTTTTCATGTTACCTCAATGCCCCCAGCTCTTCCAATTATACAATTTCACCCATTTTTCTGATGTCTAAACAAAATAACTCAAGACCACATCCGACCTTGCCATGTCAAGTCTAGCATCCTCTCCAGTATCGTAGAGGCTCCCCAAGCTGGACGTTCTCACATTCTCGCATTCCCATATTCTCCTGATATGCACTTGTCCCTGCTCATCCAATCTACTGCGTCTGACTCATTTCTCCCGCTGACAGCTGTGGCTGTCCACCATCTGCTTTGCGCTCAAACTTGAACATGGCCCCATAGCGCCACAAACACATCTCTGTGTAGGACAGGCATCTACTGGAAATAACCAAGAAAGAAAGATGTCAATAAGGGGATTCCACTCAGCTAAAAAAAGTTCATGCTGGGATTTCAAACCTGTAAAAGTTTGAGATACACAACAAAGGGCAAGGAGCTTTGGCTCATCCCTGTCTTGTGTCCTTGAAATTTGCCCCTTCTTCTGTCTTGTGTCCTTGCTTACCAACTGGCTGTGGCAAAGCAACCGATTCAGAACCACTTTCTTCTCATCTCTGAAGTGAGAGTGTTGGACTCAATGGAGTGTTTACAACCTGCATTTTGAGATACTCAAATGGTTTTTCAAGTGTCTGATTCAATTTTTGCCCTATTTTTGCTTCTTCACTTATTACCCTTAGAAGGAGATCAACTCAGCCCTGGAACCCCCACCTGCCATCTGCCCACCAAGTAACCTGCGCCTACATACCCGGGTTCCTTGTAATGATTTATTTGAAGTACACAGAAAGCCATTGGACTAGGTAGGCTCTAAGGCAATATAATACGATGGTGAGTATTATACTCAGGCTTACCACTGCCTGGATCCACACTTCCAGCTCTACAGCATATTAGCTGTGTGATCTTGGGCAAGGTACTTCTCTTATTTAAGGCTTAAAGGTCTAAGTCTTGGTTCTTCATCTGCAAAATGGGTATAATAGAATCTACTTCCTAGGGTTGTGAGGATCAAATGAAATAATATATGTAAAGCTCTTAGCACATGTAAATGCTCCTTAAATATTCTCTAGATTTCATTATCATCATTATTGTTACCTTTTCCCAGCACAGGCACTCCAACCTTCTCCATCCCCTTCCTGCCCCCACCACACATGGGGACTTTTGGTCTGGACCTCTTCCCTGGGGTCCTCTGTCTTCCCCTGCTGTCCAGTCAACAGCTTCTCTCTGTGGTGTCAGGGGTCGTCTTGATACCTGGGGTCTCTCAGCTGACGGAGAAGGACCTCAAGTACCGGCTTCAGGTGTCCAGAGCCAAGTCCATCATCACCAGTGACTCCCTGGCTCCACGGGTGGACGCCATTAGCACCAACTGTTCCTCCCTCCAGACCAAGGTGCTGGTGTCAGATAGCAGCCGGCCAGGCTGGTTGAACTTCAGGGAACTCCTCCGGTGAGTTGGGGGTCTCTGGGAGAACAGCACAGAAGCAAAGACGAGGCACGTCTCCTATAAGCCACAAGAGATGAAACACATTGCTGATAGCACATGAAGGGAAGGAGTCAGAGAGGAGCGCTCACTTTGGAAGATAGACTGACCTGAGACCTAATCCTGGTGACCACCTTAAGATGGGTCAATGGTTCAAGGTCACTCACTCACTCAGTACTGGATCTGTCACTAACTTTACTGTGCCTCATTTGCCTGTATCTTGGTCATGATAGTTATAGAGTTATAAGCCAGAGTAAATGAGATAACCTGCCTGATGCTTTAGTGCATAGTAGGTGGTCAATTCATATAATAATAGTGGTCATGGATTGAGTGCTTACTGTATGCTGGGCTCTGTGCTAAGTAAGTATTAACCTATATTCATTCGACCTACAAAGATTTAATAAATATCTACTTTGTGATAAGCATTGTGTTTGGTGCTCAGAACACAATAATGAGTAAGACATCATCTTATTTAATCCTTGAAAACAAAACCCTATGAAATATGCTTGATCCCAGTTTTACACGTGAGAAAAATGAGTCTTGGAGAAGTAAAGTGACTTGTCCAAGTTCCTAAAAAAATAGTCAAGTCAGGATAAAAACAGAGACCTGCCTTATCCCAAAGCCAAGGCTATTTCTGTCTTTGAGCAAGGTCCTCGTAGAAACCTATCTGGGAATTTGAGATGTTGCCTGATTAGAGGTTAGAATCAAAAAGTCCCAAATGCCCATCTCACAGACCAACTGCATCATATTCATCTGGGTATGGTTTTAAATACAGATTCTAAGGCCCCACATCTCACCTACTGAGCCAAACATATCTGGGCATGGGCCCTGGAATCTAATTTTTTAAAAACCTGCCCAGGTGATTTTGATGAGTTACTAGGTTGGCCTAGATCAGTAGTTCTCAATTTTTGATTGCCTTTAGAATTACCTGTGGAGCTCTTAGAAACTACCAATGCCCAGGTCTACCCTCAAAAGATTCTGATTTAATTTTCATGGGGCCCAGGCAAGGGTATTTCTTTTAAAAATTCAGCAGGTGGTCTGAAGGATTGAGAACCAGTGGGTTAAATGATTCTACAGATCACAGAACTTTAGGAATTACCCAGATTTCAAATCCCCAAAGCTGAGGAACCCTTTAGAGAACAGCTCTAAATTGCCAGGAATTGATGGGAGGACAGGCTGTGCCCAAATGTGCAAAAGTATGTACATGTATGTGTTCCACCAGAAAGTTCCTCCTGCTCTGTAAAAAGAGCATGGGTTCTTTTGAGTGAGTCATTTAAGCATTTTGAGCCTCAATTTCCATATCTGCAAAAGTGTTATAATGATAGTGCCTACCCCATGAGGTGGTTGTAGGGATTAGAGACTTAATGCAAGCTGGAGCTCCCTGCACAGTGCCTGACGTGGTATTTATTAAAGTGCTAGCCAGAATTGTTGTTATAAATATTATTGTTACTATTACTATTTTTACTATACTAGCACCAAACCTATTACTTTTACATTTTACAGAGAGGCATCCACAGAGCACAACTGTGTGAGGACCAGAAGTCAAGATTCACTGGCCATCTACTTCACTAGTGGCACTACTGGGGCCCCCAAGATGGTCGAGCACTCCCAATGCAGCTACGGACTGGGTTTTGTGGCCAGTGGAAGGTATTGGGAACAGATCGCCTGGTGGGTCCAAGGAACAGAAAGCCAGTGAGCTGGAAGAGTGTGAGTGAGGGGGGATAATGATCAGAGCTGAGGGAGAAAATCAGATAGGATCTTGAAAGCGTTGGCTTTTACTCTGAGTGAGATGAGAAGCCATTGGAAGATTTTGAGCAAAGGAGTGACATGATCTGATTTGATTTTTTAAAGAATCATTTTGGCTGCTGGGTTGGGAATAAACTATAGAAGGCAAGGAATGAAGCAGGAGAGAAGCTACAAATGGGAAGGTAGTAGCTTGCCCAGGCTAGTAGCGGTAGGAATGAGAAGAGGTGAGATCTTGAATGCATTTTGAAGGTAGGCCTAATAGGATTTGCTGACAGGTTTGATGTGGGATGAGAAAGAAAAAAGAGTCAAAGATGATTCTCAGGTTTGTGGCATCAACAATCAGAAGCATTAAGTGATTTGGGGAAGACCATGGGTTGAGCTGGTCTGGTAGGAAGAAAACAAGGAGTTCATACTGGACATTGAAAGTTTGAGATGCCTATTGGACATCTCCATACTCCTAGTTAGGAGCAGGGATGATGAGTAGGCAGTTGGATTCACATGTCTAGAGTTAATGAGAAAGAGTCATTCTGAAGTTATCAGCAGAAAGATGGCATTTAAAGCCATTAGATTGGATGAGATGAGAAAATAGTAATATAAAGTGAAAAGAGAAGTGGTCTAAAGACTGAGCTCCTGCAGTATTTTTACATTGGAGGGGAGGGGAGGAGGACTCAGCAAAGAATACAGAGAAAGGGCAGCCAATGAGCAGAAGAAGGACCAGGAGAGTGTGTGTCTCAGAATCTAAGTGTCCAACGTGACCACTTTTCCATTTTCCGTGTTTGCAGGCACTCTTTCCCCTTCCTGGGCTGCTCTGCCTTCTCTGCCACATCTACATACTTCTGATATGTCATTTAAGTCTAATTCAGGTGTCATCTCCTCTATGAAAGCATTTCTCAGACCCCACTTTTACCCTTGTCTATTCTTTGTAATCACAATAAGGCTCTGCGTTTACCTCTATCAAAGCATGCTTTCTAGGGGCTTCCCAGATTTTTATATTTACTAAACTATAAGCTCCTTCAACAAGACTAATCATTCATTTCTATATCCCTAATAACAAACTCAGTGTCGGTGCTGAGTAAATGTCGGCTGAATAAATTAAGTGGCTGTATCACACTGTATTGAGGTTACTCGCTCCTCCATATATAACTCCTACTAGATTGTGAACATCTTGGGAGCAAGGAATCTTTTAAATTCTGTACCCACAGTGTAGGGCATAGGTATATAGAAGTTGCTCAGTAAATGCTTTTTGTGACAATAGTTGGACTTATGGTTCTTGTACATGTTTGACAAGCATGAATACTTACTGTGGGAAGAACTACAAATAAGGTGATAAGGACAATGGAATCCCTTTGAAAGGTAGCAGCGTTGCTGAGGATGCTGGCTTTCTCTGCTTCTTGGCAGGCAGTGGGTGGCCCTGAGTGATTCGGACATCTTCTGGAACACGACTGACACAGGATGGGTGAAGGCAGCCTGGACCCTCTTCTCTGCCTGGCCTAATGGATCTTGCATCTTTGTACATGAACTGCCCCAAGTTAATGCCAAAGTTATTCTGAACGTAAGAGACAAAAACACCACTTATATGTTGGGTGTAAATGAGTGGGAAAAGGGTTCGGAGTTTGCAGTAGAAAAGGCATGAGTTGGTGGCCATAAGGCTTCTTTGGGGCTTATATTAATCAATAGGTTCCTGCCCACTTGACTCCCTCCAGTCGTTGCCTATGCTCTAGCTAGATCCCTGGAAATTAGCCCATTTCCTATCTCCAAACCTTTGCATATCTATTTCCTCTACCTGTGGGGTCTCTCCTTCCCCCACCTTCTTTCCTATGCCCTGGTGACTCCTGCTCAACCTCCCAAGGTCTTCTCATGGGGAGGGAGGAGAACTGATGGCCCCAGAGAAGAAATGGGTCACCTTCCTTCTGCCCTCCACATCCTAACTGTCATTCCTTAAAACACCGGAGGGTCCATCTGCCCAAGCTCTTAGTTTTGAAGCAGGCTGTGTCACATGGCGGATAATAGCACAGGGGGTGCGGTCAGTCAGACCTGGCCTCTGATCCTGCATCTTCCAGTTGCTAGCTGTGTGGCCTTGGGAAAGTCATCTGGCCTCTCTGAGTATCCACTTTATCAACTACACAGGAGAGAGAATTTCTTTTTATAGGTTTGTTGTAAGAATGAAATGAGCTAATATATGCCAAGTGCTCAACTTAGGGCCTGGTACAGTTTGGTTCTTACCACATATAATTATTATTATTATCATCATCAAAATCATCAGCATTCATTCATGGAAGGCTTGATCAGCCAGTGTGTGCCTTCTCCCTCCACTGCCCCCAGCCTTGACATAGTGCATTAGTTATCTATTGCTGTGTAGTAAAAAACCCCAAAACTTGGCAGATTAAAATGAACAGTTATTATCTCACAGTTTCTGAGGGTCAGGAATCCAGGAGCAGCTTAGCTGGGTGTCTCTTGCTCAAGGTCTCTCAAAGTGTCTGCTAGGGCTGCAATCATCTCAAGGCTCAATTGGCCCTGGAGAAACTCACACATGGGGCTTGTGGCAGACTGCAGTTCCTCACTGGCCATTGGCCAGAGCCTTTACTGCCTTAGTATGTGTACTTCTCCATAGGGCTATTGGCAACCTTGCAGCTGGCTTCCCCCAGAGTGAGTGATTCAAAAGAGGGAGAGTGGGAGCATCCAAGGCAGAAGCCAGAGTCACTTTATAAACTAATCTCAGAAGTGGCATCCATAACCTCCACAGTGTGCTATTGGCCAACACACAGCCCAACCTTGGTACAATGTAGGAGAAGCCTCCGCAAGGGAACAAATGCCAGGAGGTGGGGAAATCATCTTGGAGGCTGGGTACCTCACAGTTTTCAGCTTCTCTCCTTTGGTAATGAAAATATAAAGACCCAAACCACCTGCTCCATTTCCAGGAAGTCCTACTTCAGTGACACTAAGCAGATCCTCTAGCCTCTGTTTTATTTTAGACTCTCTCTCGGTTCCCGATCACCACCCTCTGCTGTGTCCCCACCATCTTCCGGCTGCTTGTGCAGGAGGATCTGACGAGGTATGGGATGCTTGGGGGGCTTACAGATGTGAATATATACCACAGGTACACCCACCTTCATTTCTCTCTCTCTCTCTCTCTCTCTCTCTCTCTCTCTCTCTCTCTCACACACACACACACACACACACACACACACACACATTCCCTACAGAAGCACACAGGCAGGTGTACACACACAGATATACTCACAAGAATACACATCAATACCCTTGCAATCAGCCCTCAAGGATGAGCTTCTGGCCTACAGGAATTTGCACCCAGCTGGAACGAAATACATTTAAAGCTTTAGGGAATCTGAAATGTCAGCACTTGAGGTGGGCTCTCACCTCACCACAACACCCATGGGTCATTCCCATGGCAATATATAGGCATTACTTCTAATACGATTAGAGAAATTTTTGGATAATTGTTAGTTACCTATGGAATGGGGCTTGTTGCCAGGGCCCCTATATCTAGTGGGACTAAAAGGTCACCACAGTGGAAGTACCATTCTTCAGCCCCATATTAACCCCAGCCAGCCACTCTCTGAGTGAAGGCCACTGGGCACCCAAAGGGAGAAGACAAGAGAATGTGGATGGTTCCCATTCTGACCCTATATGGAGAGGCCCATCACCCTTCAGTGACCCACTGACCCTGATATATGACTCTCCACCCCCTTCCTCTTCCAAGACAAGTTAGACCCCCTCTGTCTTCCCTAATCATGTATCTGCCCTGACGTGCCTAAGAGACTGAATTATTACAAGGAACTCAACATGAACTCTTCTGTAATGTAAGAATTCATCCCATTCATTGATCTATATATTTATCTCCACATTGGCATTTTGACTGAAAGCAGGTGCTAGGTGATTAGTTCAAGAATAATTTGATTGAGAGACCCTAGGCAATAGTAAGTAATTTAGTCAAAAACAATTTGATCCAAAAGGACAAAAATGTTTGAAAATGTATTTGCCATCATTGATTTTTCACATCTTGGATAATTCGTTGAATGGAGGGGTAGTTTGAAACATATTTAATGTCTTTAGGAATTTTGGACCCATTTGTCAGAATTTTAGAGCTCTTAGAGCAGTAAGTTTTATTTTTTGAATTATTTGTAAATGATCTATAGTTTCCAACCAAATTATTGCTTAACCAATTTATTTTTAATCAGTTTGTTTCCAAATAAATTTTTCTGGCCAGTCCATCTGAAATTCATCATGTTATGCCAAAAACCTACTATATGAGATTCTGATTTTATTCCAAACTCAGAATTTTTAAAAATATACATATTATCTTCCCATGAGGAACATGACTGCAAAGTCAGAGGATGGGACATTTGGAGTGAACTATAAAACATAGGCGTTTGCCTTCTGGTGCTTTGGGGAGGACACAGCCTGGAACTGAGCATCAGTGCTGCAGAATGGGGCGGGACTGGGAACCCTGACATGGCCGCCTCATTTTGCTGCCTGAGAAAGGTACCAGTTTCAGAGCTTGAGGCACTGTTTGACTGGAGGAGAGGCCCTCAATCCTGACGTAAGGGAGAAGTGGAAGAGCCAGACAGGCCTGGAACTGCATGAAGGCTACGGCCAGTCTGAGACGGTGAGCACCAGGTGGACCCGGGGCCCTGCCCCAGGTGCCCTCCTCCCGACCCCCAGCCACCCAGAGCCAATCACTGGCCCACAGCAGCCTCCAGCCCTTGCAGCTGCCATCTTGGGGAGATCTGCCTGCAGGGAGAGCAGATGATAACATCTTGATAACAAAATTCCTTTTGGATTAAAGGAGTAAATCACACATCTTAGCCCCCGTTAGATGAAAATATTCTTGAGAGGGGAAAACGTGAAAATTCAGGAGTTAGTTGTCCCTTAGTTGGTTGTATTTTAAAACGTTTCCAAAGATATGATTTTTTTGGTAGTGGGGTGTATTGTATAGAGAACGTGGGTATCTGGTCCCCCTCTAAGAGGAGTTAATAGTACAGAATAGGATAAGCAGGAGGTTTAATGCCCAACATTGCTTTTTTCACCATTATTTCCAATGAAACAACTCTAGTGGCCAATGATATAGTTTGTCTCCATCAGGATAGCCAAAGAGCTGTCCTGCCTGTGGTCAGAACCCAAGACCCTAAACAATGTGCTCTATAGCTGTCCTGGTAGGGATTTGGGGATCAACTGAGTCTTTTGGACTTAGTGACGTGTTAAGTTCTTTATGTGAGTACCCATTACAGAGCTCAATAAATGTTGATTATGGAAAGACTAGAAGAAAGAAAGAAAAAAAGAAGGAAGGAAGGAAAGAAGTAAATTAGGATAAAAGGAAAAAGAGAAAGAAAAAGGAAGAAGGAAAGAAAAAGAGGGGAGGAAGAAAGGGAAGAGAAGGGAGAGAAAGTGAAGAAAATGAAGGAGGAGAAGAAAGAGAGAAGGAGAAAGAGTTGGAAAGCAGGGACAGAGAAAGGGATGGACCAGGATGGACTCTAAGGGGAATAGAGTCCTCCTTATTGGCTCTGGTTTCTCTCCAGGTTGTAATCTGTGCCAATCCAAAAGGCACGAAAATCAAGTCTGGCTCCATGGGGAAAGCATCCCCACCTTATGATGTGCAGGTAGGCAGCCTCTCCCAACCACTGGAGAGGCTTGATTTGAAGAGGAGTGAGACTCAAGCCCCTTGGTTAGCAATACAGGCTCGGCAGGTGGGGGCCCTGCTTGTACAGACATCCACACATCTTCTCGTGATTTTTCCACCAGATTGTGGATGACGAGGGCAACATCCTGCCACCAGGAGAAGAGGGGAATATTGCTGTTCGCATTAGACCTGCTCGGCCCTTCTGTTTCTTCAATTGCTATTTGGTAAGAGGCAGGGAAGGGACCATTCTCAGAGCAATTACTGGGTGCCAAGCACTGGGCTCCACACCTTATAAACATCTTTGTGTAACTCCTACAATAACTGTATTATTGTTAAGGAAATGGAAGCTAGAAAGGTGAAGTGAGTTAGTCAATGCCGAACAACTAGTATATGCAGAGCATGGGATTTGAACTTGCATGTGTCTGAAAGCATGAATATATGGCTGATAAGAGCAACCCTATTATCTTAATGATGAGACAACTGAGGTTCAAGGAAGTAAAGTGACTTGCCAAAGATCAAACTGCAATTTCATGTCAGAGCCTAGTTTTCACGATTCTTTCTGTCTTGAGTTGCCTGGGTTTGACAGTAGGGTTTGTACCCTGAGATTCTAGTCCAAGTTTCTCTGATAATACAATAATTACATCTCCTTTACACCCACTGTTTTAGTTTCTTGGCTGCTAAAACAAACGGCATGTAATGGGGTGGCTTAAACAACAGGAACTTACTGGCTCATGGTTTTGAGGCTAAGGAGAAGCTCAGAATCAAGGTGTCATCAAGGCGATGCTTTCTCCCAGAAGACTGCAGTATTTGGAGGCTTGGCTGCTGGCAATCCTTAGTCCTTAGCTTTTCTGTCACATGGCAATGCACATGGCGGCCTCTCCTGGCCTCTCTTCTGCTTCTGCTGACTTCCAGCTTCTGGCTGCTCCCTGTGGCTTTTTCTCTGTCTGACTTTCCCTCTGCTTATAAAGGACTCCAATCACATGGATTAAAGCCAAACCGGATTCATTTGGGCTACAGGAATGGATTAAGTTTAAGAAGATGTTTTTCTGAGTTGCATAGCTCCAAGCCACCACACTCATTTTGACTAGTATCTATGATAGGTTTTCTTTTTTCCAAACTCCTCTCTCAAAAATCTGCTGAAATGGCTCTCAAACTTGGCTACACATTAGGAAAACCTGGAAATCTTTAACAGTAATTAATGATTTGCCCCCACACCAGCCTAATTAAATAAAAGTTTCTCATGGAGTGGCTCAGCTCCCCAGGGGATGTGAATGTGCTGCCCAGCTTGAGAACGGCTGCCTTATAGAGATGCCATCTGGTATGGATATTAAGCTGTCAGTCACCTATGATACTGAAACAAGCAGATAAATAGTCCATTTGTTTTTGGAGTGTTATATCTGATATTTGTATTTTAGCATTTTTCTCAGTGATTATTAGAGAAATAGTCTCTAACTGAATTTTACTTAAAATCCCAGAAGTTTACCTACAGAAAACCAAAAACCATAGTAATCACACCAAGCAGGGATAATGTTAACATTTTAAGGTATTTCTTTCCAATCATTTTTGTAGGCAGTGGTAAATTCTTGATCTTCCTGAGGAACTTATTCACTCATTTTTATTGAGTGTGTGCTTCATGCCACTAGGTGTACACCAGTGAGCAGGAAAGATGTGGCCCTGGGACTCGTGGAGCTTACACTCTAGTTGCGGGAAACAGATGATAAATAAAAGATGGTGAAGTGATAGAGAGTAAATGGAAGGACAATGTCCATGATATTCATAAATCCCCATATTTGTGAATATTGATAGATAGGTAGGTGGCATAAAAGCCCATAAAGTATAACAGAATATGCAACCTTTCTGGATCTGTGACAATTCCATTGAGTGCTAGAGTAATTTGTAGAGATACTTGCTGGCCCAGAAACTTCCCTCCAAATTTTTCTTTCCAATCACCAGCACCAGCAGTTTGGGATCTTTTTTGTTTTGTGAGGTGAATTTCACAGAATATAAAATTAACCATTAACCATTTTAAAGTGTACAATTCCGTGTCATTGCATACATTCACAACATTGTGCAACTTACACTCCCACGAAAATCCTCAGATCGGGTCCCCATGGGTCTGGACAGTTGTGATCTCATTCACTTCTAATAGAAGTACAATGGTTGGCCCTTTTGATAAAGTAATTTGGTAAAAGATTACCAGGGCTATGAAACTAGGCATTCATTTTGGTTCAGGAATTCTATCTTTGGGAAATGCTACAAAGAAGAGTATTCATACTGCAAAAACTGTTTGGCATACAAAGATGTTCACTTCAGCATTGTTTATAACTATTGAAAAAATGAGTGGGTGGGTGGGAGAATCCCAATGGCCAAATTAGGGCGAAAGTAAAATAAATTTTAGTAGATTGACAATCTCATGAGTGTAAATGGTATCTCATGGTGTTCTCTGTTTATATTTCCCTGTTTGCTAATGAACTTGAACATCTCTTCATATGTTAATTATCCATTTGTATTTCCTCTTCTTGGAAATACATTCATGTTCATGGTGTTTTTTTCCATTTTTACTGAGTTGTTCATCTTTTCTAATTGATTTATAGGAGTCTTTTATGTATTTTTTAAATTTTTTGTATTAGAGAAGTTGTGGGTTTACAGACCAATCATGAATAAAATACAGGATTTCCATATACCACCACACTACTAATACCTTGCATTAGTGTGGAACATTTGTTACAATTGATGACAGCACATTTTTATAATTGTACTATTAGTTAAAATCCATGGTTTAATTTAGGGTTCCCTGTTTGTGTAATGTAGTTCCATAAATTTTTCAAAAAATTTTCACTCTGTTACCATATATACAATCTAACATTTCCCTTTTTAATCATATTAAGATACATATTTCAGTGCTGATAATTACATTCACAGTGTTGTGCTACCATCACCGACATCCATTACTAAAGCATTTTCATCACTCCAAATAGGGACTCTGTATATTTTAAGCCTTAACTTCCCTTTCCCCATCCCCTGGTATCTTCTATTCTAGATTCTGATTCTATGAGTTTGCTTATTCTAATTGTTTCAAATCTGTGAGATTATACAATATTTGTCCTTTTGTGTCTGGCTTATTTCACTCAACATGGTGTCTTCAAGTTTCATTCATGTTGTCGCATGTATCAGGACTTCATTCCTTTTTATAGCTGAATAATATTTCATTATATGTATATACCACATATTATTTATCCATTCATCAGTTGATGGACCCTTGGGTTACTTCCATTTTTTGGCAATTGTGAATAATGCTGCTGTGAAGATTGGTATGCAAATATTTGTTCGAGCTTATGATTTTAATTCTTTTGGGTATATACCTAGAAGTGGGATAGCCGGGCCATTTGGTAGTTCTACGTTTAGCTTTCTGAGGAACCACCAAGCTTTCTTCCACAGTGGCTGCACCATTTTACATTGCCACCACCAATGAATGAGTATTCCTATTTCTCCACATGCTCTCTAACACTCACTATTTTCCATTTTCTAATAGTAGCCATTCTAATGGATGTGAAATGGTATCTCATTGTGGTTTTGATTTGCATTATCCTGATGGCTAATGATGTAGAGCATCTTTTCATGTGCTTTCTGATCATTTGTATATCTTCTTTGGAGAGAGGTCTATTCAAGTCTTTGGTATGAGGGTGATGTTTTAATTGGGTAGTGTTTTTGTTAAGTTGAAGGATTTTTAAAAAATATATTCTGGATATTAAACCTTTATCGAGTATGTGGTTTCCAAATATTTTCTCTCATTGTGTAGATTGCTGTCTTACTTTCATGATGAAGTCCCATTTACCTATTTTTCCTTTTCTTGCTTGTGCTTTGGGTGTAAAGTCTAAAACCATTGCCTAACACAAAGTCCTAAAGATGCTTCCCTGTGTTTTATCTAGGAGTTTATAGTTCTAGTTCTTATATTTAGGTCTTTGATCAATTTTAAGTTGATTTTTGTATATGGTGTGAGATAGGGATCCTCCTTCTCTTCTCTTTTCTTTTTTTTGCAAATGGAGATTCTGTTTTTCCAGCACCATTTGTTGAAGAGACTATCTTTCCCAACTGAGTGATCACTGCCACCTTGTCACAAATCAGTTGGCCATAAATGTGAGGGTTGATTTCTGAGCTTTCAGTTTGATTCCACTAGTCTATATGTCTGTCCCTGTGCCAGTACCATAATGTTTTGGTTACTGTGGCTTTGTAATAAGTTTTAATCAGGAACTATGTGTCCTCCAACTTCATTCTTCTTTTTCAAGATGGCTTTAGCTATTGGAGACAACTTGGCCTTCCATATAATTTTTTAGGACAGCAATTGAACCTGGGATCTCTTGAACCCAGGACCTTGTTCATGGGAAGCAGGTGCTCAACCACTGATCTACACCCATTCCCCACCATATAAATTTAATGACCGGCTTTTCCATTTCTGCAAAGAAGATTGTTGGAATTTTTATTGAGATTGTATTGAATCTGTAAATTGCTTTCAGTTTTATTGACATCCTAACTATATTTAGCTTTCCAATTCATGAGCATAGAATGGCCTTCCATATATTAAGCTGTTCTTTGGTTTCTTTTCACAGTGTTTTATAGTTTTCTGTGTACAAGTCCTTTACATACTTGGTTAGATTTATTTCTAGATATTTGATTCTTTTAGTTGCTATTGTGAATGGAACTTTATTCTTGATTTCTTCTTCTGATTGTTCATTTCATCAGTATAGAAACACTACTGATTTTTGGCTGTTGATCTTGTACCCTGCCACTTTTCTGAATTCATTTATCAGCCTAGGAGTTTTGTTGTGTATGTTTCAGGATTTTCTGCATATAGGAACATATCATCTTCAAATAGGAAAAGTTTTAGTTCTTCCTATCCGATTTGGATGCCTTTTAATTTTTTTTCCTTGCCCAATTGCTTTGGCAAGAAATTCTAGTATAATGTTGGATAACAGTGGTGACAGTGCATCCTTATCTTGTTCCTGATTTTAGAGGGAAAGCTTTCAGTCTTTCACCATTAAGTAGGATATTAACAGAGGGGGATTTTCATATATGACCTTTATCATGTTGAAGAAATTTCCTTCTATTCTTAGTATTCTATGTTTTTATCATGAAGTGGGGCTGGATGTTGTCAAATGCCTTTTCTGCATCAATTGAGATGATCACGGTTTTGGGTTTTTTCCCCTTCATTCTGTTAATTGGTTTTCTTAGGTTGAAACAATCTTGCATACTAGGGATAAATCCCACTTGATCGTGGTGTATAATTCTTTTAATGTGCTGTTGGGCTTGGTTTGCTAGTATTTTGTTGAGGATTTTTGCATTTACAATCACAGGAGAAATAGGTCTGTAGTTTTCTTTTCTTGTGGTATCTTTATCTGGCTTTGGTATGAGGGTGATGTTGGTCTCATAGAATGAATTAGGTGTCTCCCCCTCTTCAGTGTTTTGGAAGAGTTTGACCATAATTGGAATCAAGTCTTCTTGAAATGTTTGGTAGAATTCCCCTGTGAAGCCATCTGGTCCTGTACTTTTCTTTCTCAGGAGGTTTTTGTTTACTGCTTCAATCTCTTTACTAATAGTTGGTTTGTTGAGATCTTCTATTTCTTCTTTGTCAACGTAGATAGTTTGTGTGTTTCTAAGATTTTTTTCCCATATCTTCTAGGTTATTTAATTTCTTGGCACACAGTTGTTCTTAGTTACCTCTTATAGTCTTTTTTATATTAGTGGGGTTGATAGTAATGTCCCCTTTTCATTTCCGATTTTAGGTATTTGTATCCTCTCTTTTTTTTCTTTGTCAGACTAGCTAAAGGTTTATCAATTTTATTGATCTTTTCGAAGAACCAACTTTTGGTTTTGTTGATTCCATTTTTTTGTTTTCTATTACCTTTATCTCCAGTCTAATGTTTTTAATTTTGTTTTTTGTTTTTTTTTTTTTTCTGCTCACTTTGGGTTTGGCTTGCTCTTCTTTTTTTTAGTTTTTCCAGTTAGGTCTGGATTTTTCAAGTTAGGTCTCTAATTTGAAGTCTTTCTTCTTTTTTAATGTAAGTATTTAGAACTATAAGTTTCCCTCTCAGTACTGCCTTTGCTGTATCCCATAAGTTCTGGTATGTTATATTTTCATTTTCATTCACCTCAAGATATTTCCTAATTTTGCTTCTGATTTCCTCTTTACCCCATTGATTGTTTAAGGGTATGTTGTTTACTTTCCACATATTTGTGAATTTTCTATTTTCTCTCTGTTATTGATTTCTAATTTCATTCCCCTGTGGTCAGAGAATATGCATTGTATGACTTCAATATTTTTTAATTTATTAAGACTTGTTTTCTGACCCAATATATGGTCTATCCTGGAGAATGACTCATGTGCACTTGAGAAGAATGTATATTCTGTTTTTGTTTTTGTTGTTGTTGTTTTGTTTGTTTGTTTTTGAGGTACTGGAGCCTGGGATTGAAACCAGGACCTTGTATGTGGGAAGCCAGTGCTCACCTACTGAGCCACATGGGCTCCCCTGAGTTGGTTTTTTTGTTTGTTTGCTTGTTGTTTATTTTTTTCAGGAGGCTCTGTGGACCAAACCCATGACCTCTCATGTGGGAAGCAGGCGCTCCACCACTTGAGCCACATCCATTCCCATATATTCTGTTGCGTGAACTGTTCCATATATGTCTTCTCAGTCTATTTGGTTTAGAGAATCACTCAAGTCTTGTATTTCCTTACTGATTTTTTTTACTAGATATCTTATGCATTATTGAGAGTGGTGTATTAAAATCTCCTACTATAAATGTAGAGCCATTGATTTCTCCCTTCAAATATGTCAGTATGTGCTTCATGTATTTTGGGGGTCTACTATTACATGCATATATATTCATAATTGTTTCATCTTCATGATGCATTGTTCCCTTTATCAATATATAATGGCCATCTTTGTCTCTTGTGGCTGTTTTTTTAATTTAAAGTCTATTTTATCTGCTATTAGGATAGCTACCTCAGCTCTTTTGGTTACTACTTACATGGTATTTATATTTTTTTCTCTCCTTTCACCCTCAATCTACTTGTATCTTTGAATTTAAGGTAAGTCTCTTGCAGGCGACCTATAGTTGGATCATGCTTTTTTATCCATTCTGCCAGTTTCTGCCTTTAGACTGGAGAGTTTAATCTATTTACATTTAAAGTCACTACTGATTATACAGGACTTTCTTCTGCCATTTTGCTATTTATCCTTTGTAAGTCTTATGCCTTTTTTGTCCCCCATTTCCACTAATGCCTATTTTATATTTATTTGATTTTTTTGCATTTACCATATTGAGTGCATTCTCATTTCTATCAAGATAATATTTTCCATCTATTTTCTTTGTGGTTACCATGTGGTTAAAATTTAACATCCTAAATATATAACAATCATATTTGGTTTGATATCAACTTAACTTCAATAGCACACATATATACTTTTCCTATACCCCTCTGCCCCTCCACAATTTTTTGTATTTATTGCCACTTACATTTTTGTACATGGTATGTCCAAAAACATAGATTTATCATTACATTTTATGTATTTCATTTTAGCACCAGTAGGAAGTGACAAGTGAAGTTAATTACCAAACAATATACTACAATAATACTAGCATTTATAATTACCCAAATGGTTAACGTTACTGCCAGTCTTAATTTCTTTATGCCACTTTGAACCATTGTCTTGTGTCCCTTTCCTTTCTGTCTGAAAACTCCCTTTAGCATTGCTTGTAGGGTCTAGTGATGATGAACTTCCTTAGCTTTTGTTTATGTAAGAATGTCTTGATATCTATCTCATTTTTGAAAGAAAGTCTCACTAAATATTTAACTTTTGGCTGGCAGTAGTTTTATTTCAGCAGTTTAAGTATTTCAGTCAACTGCCTTTTTGCCTCCATGGTTTCTGATGAGAAATCAGCATTCAGTCTAATTGGTACTTCCTTGAACATAGCATGTTGCTTTTCTCTTGCAGCTTTCAGTACTCTACCCTTGTCCTTTGTACACAATAGTGTGATCATTATATGATGGTGTGTTTTTCTTCCTGTTTATCCTGTTTGGGTTTTCTGAGCTTCTTGGTTGTGCATATTCGTGTCTTTTGCTTTTGGAAGTTCTCTGTCATTATTTCTTTGAATATTCCTTCTTCCCCTCTACCTTTGTATATTGGTGTGTTTGATGGTGTCCCAGAGGTGCCTTAGTCTATTTTCACTTTTAATATTTCTTTTTTCTTTCTACTCCTCAGCCTAACTCATTTCAAGTAACTTGTCTTTAAGTTCACTAATTCTTTCTTCTGCCAGCTCTAATCTGCTCTTGAACCCCTCCTGGGCATTTTTCACTTCAGTTATTGTGGTTTTAAACTCTAGTAGTTCTGTTTGGCTCCTTTATAAAATTTCTGTCTTTTTACTAAGCCTCTCATATTGCTTGTTCATTGTTTTTCTGATATCCTCTGGTTCTTTCTCTCTATTTTCCTTCATCTCTTTAAGCATTTTTAAGATCATTTTCTTAAATGCTTTGTTTGGTATGTCCACATTCTTCTCTTCTTTGTTGATGTTTTCTGGATTTTTATCCTCTTCCTTTGGATGGACCATCATTTCCTGTTTCTTTGTTTCTCTTGTTCTCTTTTGTTGTACATTGTACATTTTAATATTTTAAAACCTTAACTCTGAGGTTTATTCCCTGAAATGTCTGTTTCTTGATTTTGTAAACTCCTGGTGATGACAGTTATTTTCTTGGGCTTCAGCCTTCCAATCAGGAAGGTCTGCCTTAGGCAAATGAAGTATACAGGGTTTTCCTTTTCTTTCTGGGCCTCTGTCTTGTCCTGGACTTATGCTTGTTAGTTGTTTTGGATTTCCCTGTTTACAGGAGTTTGATTTGTCCCTTCTGTTTTCCAGGGGACAAACTTCCTTCTCCTGGGTATTTGGAGCTGGCATGCCTTTGTCCTAGACTGTCTGCCTCTTTAGTTTTTTTACATTCCTTTTGTGTTCTCAAGCTGCTTTTGCTTGGAGGGCAAATTCTGAGAAGAGGGCACAACAGAGAGGACTTTCCCAAGTCAGTCTTTCTCTCAAAACAGGGCCAGGGACCCACAAAGGGGGTACATACAGCCTGGCTCCAATGTGCCCTGGGAAGGGAATCAGGAAGGGTGTCAAGAGCTTCTCCACCAGCTTCCCAAAGCTGAGCTTTCCTGGCCTGCCCAGCAAATGCAGCCCTCAGTTAACTGCTTCCCACAATCCTGAGGAAGCACAACATGTTTAAGTCTCCACTGCCACCTGCATAGAGTAGATTGAAGCAATAGCTTCCCCCAGAGCCAGGCCCCCAGCAATCCAAATTCACTCATCTAAAGCCATGACCAGCCATGCCCACCCCTGTTCTTGGGGAAGAGAATTTTTACATACCTTTCTGTCACCAGAAGCTAGCCAGGGGCTGGACCCTACAGAGGCCTGCTACAAGAGTAGGGAGATGGGATCCTTGTAATGTGACTTTTAATTTCAGAAGGTCCCAGAGAAAGGGGACCATGAAGGAATGACAGGAAGCATATTGGCTTGGGTGGCTCAACCAGCAGGTGGGGAGCATACAGGTAGACTCTATGTATTCTTTTTTTTTTTTTCCAAAATTGTATGATTCCATTTATTTAATATACAAATATAAATCAATTTATAAAGATGAAATTAGATTAGTAATGGAGGGTTGTGACAGGATAGATGGATTGCGAGGTGACTGCTTAGAGGTGTGGAGTTTTTCTCTTTTTTAAAATTTTATTTTCAGATCCCTCCAACACAATTTTTTAAAAGATTTACTTTTTTTATTTATTTTGCCCTCTCTCATTGTTTTGCACTTGCTGTCTGCTCTAAGTGTGTTCTTCTGTGTCTGCTTGTCTTCTCTTTATGTGGCATCAGAAACCAATCCTGGAACCTTCTGGAGTGGGAGAGAGGTGTTCAATCTCGTGTGCCACCTCAGCTCCCTGGTCTGCTGTGTCTATTATTGTCTCTCCTCTGTGTCTGTTTGTTGCATCATCTTGCTCTGCCAGCTCTCCATGTGGGCCAGCATGCAGTGTGGGCCAGCTCAACACACATTCCAGCTTGCCTTTCACCAGGAGGCCCTGGTAATTGAACCCTGGACCTCCCATATGGTAGATAGGAGCCAATCACTTGAGCCACATTTATTTTCATGAGTTTTTCTTTATGGAGTAATGAAATTTTTCTAAAACTATTTTGGTGATGAAGGCACAACATTTTTATTATACTAAGACTCACTGATTATACACTTAGGATAGATTGTAAGGTATGTGTCTATATCTCAATTAAACTTCCTTAAAATAAATAAATATGCAAGAATAGCCAAAAAGAGCAGCTATGTACATCAGGGGAATCATAGAGAGATTGAGGGGTGATGAATTTTTGTTTATTTTTCTGTTTTTTTATTATTATTATTGAAATAATGAAAATGTTCTATTAATGATTGAAGTGATGAATATACAACTATGTGATTATGCCAAATACCATTGGCAATACATTTTGGATGGATTGTATTTGTGGCCGTTGGGCAGTTTGATGTAATTATGAATTCCAAAAATATAATTGGATCATGCTTATAAACTGATCTGTTAATCTGGGCATGATTAAGTTATGATTAGGGTGTTGACTGGGTCACATCAGTAGGGCATTGAGCCCCACCCCTTTGGTGGGTGGGGAATCGAATATAAAAGGCAAGGCAATGGACAGAAGAAGCAGTCTTTTGAGAAGCAGTTTTGATGTTGGAAAAAAGGCCCCAGGAGAAGAGAAGCAAGCCATTCACCTGATCATCTACAGCTGACCTGGTGGAGGAATCAGAAGAGCTAAGTCCGGAGAGAAACGCAGCCCTGGGAAGAGAGGAATTCAAGAAGCCTGAACCCTGGCAAACGTCAGCAGCTGTCTTGCTCCAACACGTGGCAATGGACTTTGGTGAGAAGAAACTTAGCATTTTATGGCCTGGTATCTGTGGACTTCTACCCCAAATAAATACCCTTTATAAAGACCAACCCATTTTTGGTATTTCACATTGGCACCCCTTTGGCTAACTAATACAGTATTCTTTACTAATATGTATCAATAAAATTGATTTGTTTTTTTAAAAACAGTTGTAAAGTTTCCATATTTGCATTCTCTGGAACTTAAAGTTTTAATAATTAATGTCAAGGACAGGATTTCCAAATGAAAACCATCATAAAGGCATTGCCTATGGATATAGAAAGTTTTGGAATGTTAGGTTTGACTGAATGATAGTGCACAGTGATTACAAGCCTAGTGTTTCGCTCTTTTGGAGTCCACTCATTTAATTTAAAGCATAAATTAGGAATTAAGACAATCCCACATAGAGTACAGGTGTAGAATTCCTCACATGTGATTTTTCTTTTTTTTTTTTTTTTTACCGGGAGGTACCGGGGATTAAACCCCGGTCTCTCCATATGGTAGACGGACGCCGAACCTCTTGAGCCACATCCGTTTCCCGTGATTTTTCTGATTAGCTTATTAGAATGGTAGAAGAGGCCTCTCCAATTCCATTATAATTACATTATATGTTTTCTCACTTTATTTATCTCTTAAGGGCTTGGCTACATACCATGCACATGGATTCTCGCCAGTATTAATGTTATTAGATTATCTGAAGAAGTATGGATGATGACAGGAATTTCTGAACACATTAAAAACAGTGTTTCTTCAGAATGTGAGTTCTCTGGTATGTTTAAAGGTTAAATCTATGACTGAAGTCCCTTAAATATGCAAAAGATTTATAGTGTGAGTTGTTACATTTAAAATAAGAATATTGACTGATGACTATCTCAAATTGTTGACATTCATAGGGATTCTCTCCATTTGAGTAATCTCAAATGGAGTATTGTCTAAGGCCAGTGTGAGTTCTCTCATGTCGTTGAAGATGGGAAAGTCGACTGAAAGCTTCCCTGCATGGAAGGCATTCATGGGGTTCTTTATGTATTCTTGACATTAGTCCTTTGTTATAGGAGTTGCAAACGTTTTCTCCCAGTTTGTAGCTTGTCTTTTCCCTTTCTTTATGGTATTTTGTTGAGCAAAAATTTTGAACTTTCATGTAGCCACCTCAATCAGTTTATTCTTCTAGTGTTTTGTATCTTATGTTTTATTTGTATCTTACTTTCTACCCTGAGATTAGAAAAATATTCTCTTATATTTTCTTCCAACAGTTTTAAAGTTTTTCTTTTTATCATTTAAGTTTGTAATTCGTATGTAGTTTGTTTATATCTGGTACGAGATAGGAATCTATTTTATTTTTGCCATATAGATAATGAATTTGTTGAACACGCCTTCTTTCCCCAGTGACCTGTCAAATATAAAAGTTCAATATATTAATGGGTAGGTTTTGTCATTTTCTTCTATTTTATTGGTCAATTAGTCTGTCCCTGTATGGATATCATGAGCCTTACTCATAATAGCGTTTTTATAAATCTTTATTTTCAGTAGAGTAAGTCTTTTCTTCTTACTCAACTACTTTAGAAGTGTTTTACAGATTCTTCATTCTTTTCCTTTCCAAATAAATTTGAGAAGCAACTTGTCAAGTTCCATGGAAAAAGTCTCTTAGCATTTTTATTGAAGTTTCATTAAATCTATAGATCCATTCAGGGGAAAATTAACATCTTTGTGATATAAAGTTTTCCTGTATTTTTCACTTATTTATATCTTCTTTAGTGTTCTTTTGTAGACTTTTAAGTTTAAAGTTTAAGTACAGATTTCACAGATTTTGTGTTAGATTTAATTTTAGATACTTATTCTTTAGCTCTTTTCTCTTTTCTCAGAATGCATTTTTAAAATTGAGGTATAATTTGCATACAATAAAATTGCACCTATTTTAAGTATACAGTTCAGAGACTTTGGTTGTACTCCAGGAAAACATGTCCTTAAACTTAACCCATTCCTGTGAATGTGAACCCATTGCAAATAAGAATTTTTTTATGAGGTTACTTCAGTTAAGGTGTGGCCCAACTCAAATCAGGCTGGGTCTTAATCCTATTACAGAGGCCCTTTATAAGCAGAATGAAATTCAGACAGAGAGAGAGAGAAAGCCGCTGGAAGCAAGAAGCTGAAAGTCAACAGAACCTGGAAGAGAAGGGAGAGGCTGCCATGTGCATCGCTATGTTACAGGGCAGCCAAGGACCAAGGATCGCCGGCAGCCAGCCCCAGAATGCCCGTCTTTCGGGAGAAAGCATCTCCTTGATGATGCCTTGATTTGGATTTCTCCTAGCCTCAAAACTTGAGCTGATACATTCCTATTGTTTAAATCAACCCATAGCGTGATATTTGCTTTAGCAATGAGGAAACGAAAACAGTGAATTTTGACAAATGTATACACCTGCACAACCACCACCACAATCAAGATAGAGAACATTCTTATAACCCTTAAGAGGTCCCTCCTGCCCTTTGCAGTCAATCCTTCCAACTCCCAGCCCCAGGCAATTACTAAAGAGTTTGTCTTTACTATAGATTCATTTATCTTTTAAAAAATAACTTTTAAAGATTACTTTTGTGATTCATCCATGTTGCATGTTACCAGTACTTTCTTTTTACTTTAAAAATCAGAGTTTGAATTTTTCCTCTCTGTCCCCACCCCCAATAATGGGCTTTAGAGCCCACCCCTCCCTTTCTACCATTGGTGATTTCTGAGCTCAAAGAGTCTCATTGTGTTCCTTTATTCTAAAAAACAGGACCACTCCTGCGTTCGCTTGTGCATCCTCGACCCCTTTCTAAGGGTGGCCGTGGGTGGCTATCTTTAATCATTTCCTGGAAGCTTCCTTCCAACTAAAAGAAGGAAAACCTACAAATTCTCCTGGCTACTGGTGCTCCCTGTGCAGTGGGGAATTCTGGCCAGCCTGGGCTTGGAGACTCCTGGGCTTCCTGTGGGGACCCCAGCCTCCTGCATGGGGCTTCTCAGGCCGTTACCAGCCTCAGTGATTGTGTCCAGATGGTCCTTCACGGGCTTCCTTCACTTTCAGGACAATCCCGAGAAGACAGCTGCAACCGAACGAGGGAGCTTTTACGTAACAGGGGACAGAGCCCACATGGACAAGGATGGCTACTTTTGGTTCATGGGAAGAAATGATGATGTGATCAATTCCTCAAGGTCAAGTTGTGTGTGCTTTTCCCCTCCCTTTGGACTTCCACGGGGATCTGGGGAGGGGAAGCCATTTGGAAGAGTGTGTTTTTCTCTTCTAGCTACCGGATCGGGCCTGTGGAAGTGGAAAGTGCCCTTGCCGAGCACCCGGCTGTCCTGGAATCTGCTGTGGTCAGCAGCCCAGACCCCATCAGGGGGGAGGTAATTAGCCCAGCCAAGCCTCTGGCCTCCCAGTCCCAAACCTGTGGGTACCCAACAGAGTAAGTGGGAAGGTCCAGATTCCCCCATATCTCACCCCCATCCAGGGACCACAAGGTCTGCAATGCCACCACCAGGCTCCACGTCCATTCCTTTGAGTAAAGCATTGCCCTCGTGTCTTGAGAGATGTAAATGGTCTCAAAGAGGCTTGACAGTGGCTGCATTTTTCCCAATCCTGCCTGTCCAATCCCATGCCTAGTTACCTTCCTCCTCAGGAAAGACTGGAAATAACTGGCTCTAAGGAGTTAGTGAAACTCTTCTCTGCATTTTCAGAGACGCGAGTTGGCTCCTAATGTCATTTCAGGTCTGGGGAATAGTTTGGGAAATAGGTAGGGGTCTGATCAGTCCACAGAAGCTAACGCTCCCAATAATAGATCCTGGAAAGACAGGCAACAGAAAAGCTGGTGGCGTCCATTTTGCTGGCTGCGCCTAAAGAACCGGTAGATACGAGCTGGTAAGATGTGATGTTGGGCTGGTAAATGCGAGCAATTATTCACAAGGTTAGCTTAAGGAGAAAAGCTTTGTTATATAAGGGTGGATCCTTTTCATTTTCTTTTATTATTTTTTCCTGGCAGGTGGTAAAGGCGTTTATAGTCCTTTCTCCAGCCTACTCATCTCATGATCCAGAGAAACTAACCCGGGAACTCCAGGAGCATGTGAAAAGAGTGACTGCTCCATATAAGTACCCAAGGAAGGTAAGTGTCTGGAGGTTCTAGGAAAAGCTGAGCAGGGAAATCATATAATCCTGGCGGCTGCTTCAGCCCTTTCTCACTGTTTCTTCACCAGATCTTCCCCAAAGCACATTTTGTTCTTATTCTCAGTGATATATAAACAAGATTCAGGTGTTGAAACAGTGTCAAAAAGACCAGGTGCTCCAGGCTCTTCCTGTTTGGACTGTTGCCATTTGGAGAAAACCATGAATAATGGAGTCTTTCCAATGAAGTGAAAGAGGGTAATAATTCTTCCAAGACAAAAGCCTTTCTTGGAAATGTTGGTTTCAGTGTTTTATTTTGTTTTGTTTTTGTCGCTAGGTGGCCTTTGTTTCAGAACTTCCGAAGACGGTTTCTGGAAAGATTCAAAGGAGTATATTGAGAAGCCAAGAGTGGGGGAAATGAGGTGCAGCCCCAGAAAGGCCCATATGCCTCTGAGGGTTCCAAGAGGAATGGGCAGATCAGCCCCTGCTTGGAGTATCAGCCTCTCAATCCTGTGGACATCAGAGGCTTTCAGCTTCCAAATGGGCATCCTCAGAACCACTGGATGACCCTGGGTATGAGCAGAGGAAATCATTCACCCAGCGGCCATGGCCACTGTCCAGGCTAGCAAATGACATGCCTCTGGAGGCATGCTCGCATCTGCCCACTGGTCTTATTTATTGGGAGCTTGTAGCTGTCCCAATGAAGGACAGGTCACCATAGCCTCTAACCACTTGTGATCTCATGCACTTCCAGTAGGAGAATAATGGTTTAACCCTAATAATAATATCCAGGGCCATGATTGTAGTCATACCATTTAACTCATAAATTCTGTCTTTGGGAATCACTACAAAAAAAAGGATTCAAAATGCAGAAAATGTTTGATGCATAAAGTATTGTTTAAAACTGTGGAAAAAATGGGGCAAAAAAAATCAATGCCCGGGAAGCGGCTGTGGCTCAATCAGTAGGGCTCCTGTTTACCATATGGGAGGCCCCGGGTTCGGTTCCCGGGGCCTCCTGGTGAAGGCAAGCCCGCCCGCACGGCGTGGTTAGCTGACCCAGTGAGCACAAGCAGCAAGGGGGGGATAAATGAATAAATAAATAAAAAATCTTAATAAAAAAAAAAAATCAATGCCCCAACAATAGGAAAATGATTAATCTGTAGTAAGTAACTCAATGACATATTGCATAGCCATTAAAATATTTAAGGAGAGTTTATCATCTCTTTGGAATAAGTTAAACTAAATTAATATAATTTTTATATTCATTTTCATTTATATTTTTTATGAGAGTAGTTGTTTACAGGAAAATCATGCATAATATACAGAGTTCCCATATATGCCCCTCAAACATAGTTTTCCCAATTATTAATGCTTTGCATTTATATGTTTCTTTGTTAAAATTGATGAAATAGTGGATGTAGCTCAGTGGTTGAGCACCTGCTTCACATGTATGAGGTCCTGGATTCAATCCCTGGTACTTCCTAAAAAAAAAATGATGAAATAATATTATTAAAATTATACTATTGACTATAATCCATACTTTACATTAGGGTTCACTCTTTGTGTTGTACAGTCTGGTGGGTTTTTTTTTGTTTTAATTCTAATTAACATATATACAACCTAAAATTTTCCCTTTTAATCACTTTCAAATATACAATTCAAAGGTGTTAATTACATTCACAATGTTGTGTTACCATCGCCACCATCCATTACCAAAACTTCTCCATTACTCCAAACAGAAACTCTGTCCCAATTAAGCATTAACTCCCCATTCCCTACCCCCACTCCAGCCCCTGGTAAGCTGTATTCTAGTTTCTGACTCTATGAATTTGCTTATTCTAATTATTTCATATCAGTGAGATCATACACTATTTGTCCATTTATGTCTGGCTCATTTCACTCGTGGTTTCTTCAAGGTTCACCTATGTTGTCCAATGTTTTAGAACTTTGTTCCTTTTCACAAATGAATAATATTCCATTGCATGGATATACTACATTTTGCTTATCAGTTCATCAATTGATGGACACTTGGGTTGCTTCCCTTTTCTGGCAATTGTAAATAATGCTGCTATTAACATCGGTGTGCAAATATCTCTTGGAGTCCCTGCTTTCAATTCTTTTGGGTACACCCAGAAATGGGATTGCTGGGTCATGTGGTAATTGCATACTTAACTTTTCCAAACTGTTTTTTATAGCCGCACAGTTTTACATTCCCACCAACAATGAACAAATATTCCTGTTTCACCACATCCGTTCCAACACTTATTTTCCATTTTTTTAATTGTAGCCATTCTGATGGGTATAAAATGGTATCTCACTAAGGATTTTTTTTTACAATTTGAGTATTTTATTTTTAAAAGCCGTTTTATTGCTATATGGTCACATACCATACAATCTGTCCGAAGTGTCAATCAGTGGCTTTTAGTATAATCAGTGTTGTGTATTCATCACCACAAAAAAAATTTTAGAACAATTTCTATTTTCATAGTAATGAAATAGGCATATGTGTGGCCTATATATATCAGGATTATAGGCATCTGATTATGATGATGGGTTTACTCTGATGCTCAATTTCTCTCTCTTTCAGAGGGATTTAGTGGCAGGAGGCTGGATGTTACTGCTGTACTTTGACTCATGGTTCAACCTGTTCTGGGCCTTTAGGATTGTCCGTTATTTGCTCACATCTGGGCCCTGGACCCAGTAATGGGTTGCAGACCCATTTCCAAAGGCCTTGGGGAGGGGCCCTGTAAAGGCCAGAAAAATCTCGCTTACTTATTCACTTTTAATTTCCTACCACGCACTTCCGTGGTTGGCCAGCAGATGGCACTCTTCAACAGCCCTCTCAGTTCCAAGCCTGGAGGGAGTGTGTTCTTTGCCTCATGGACCAGATCACTGTGATAGAGGATCCTGCCTGAAGGCTAAGAGCCTTGCAATTCAAATTTTCTCAGAGGCCGCTCTCCAGCCTTTGCTTGCAGCCCCCTCTCTCTTCCCGGGTAGGAAATAATTCCATACGGCTTCCCTGATTGGTTTTTTTTTTTTTTTTTCGTTTGTTTTGCTTGTTGTTTGTTTTTTTGTTTGTTTGTTTGTTTCAGGGCATATCAGGAACCGAACCGGGGACCACCCATGTGGGAAGTGGGCACTCAATAGCTTGAGCCACAACTGCTTCCTATTTTATTTTTCAACCTTCCAATTTTTCTGCCATAAGACGGGAATGCATGATAGAAATGGTACAACATCTTCACATTAGACACTTGGACTTCTTTTCATTCACAAGTTTTTCTGAAAACAACTAGCAATTTCTTACCCCCCCCACCCATATCCAAACATTATCACAGATTTAATTGACCATTAAACAGTAGTTGCCAGCAGCAAAGAGCTGGGATGCTTTCTGTGTATTAATAGTGTCTTTTGAAACTACCACCCAAGAATATCATGATTGTAAATCTCATTGTATATGGCAACCCCCAAGGTAACTGTGCCTGCTTACCGTGGAGACCTGCTTTTCCTTCTCCTAGAGCACCTTCACACACAACCTGCACCCTGCCATGCATATAAATTTTGTAAGTGGCCTTGGCAGTTCACTGGAGTTTTTATATTAACAAGTGATGATGAAATACCTGGTTTGCATTAGTCCTGCGAAGATGCTAGAAGGGAATGCCGGTTCTGATGCTCTTTGGAATGGCACAAACGTGTAAAATGCTTGCATACTTCTACTTAAGACTTCTGAACTCATCCAAAGTTTCCAAACATGAACTGACCCAAAAAAAAGTCAAAACAAAGCAGGAAGTTTAAAAATAAATCAAAATAAAGATTTTTTTTATAATTAAAGTATAAACAAATATTTAGGAAATGCATTTTTTCAGTAATTATTTTTAAAGTACGAAACATAAAAACACAGTTGTCTGACAAAACTTTAAAGAGCAACTTCCCAATGCTTAAATATACACTGCCCTGAAGAGCAGAGGGTAGCCTCATTCGAATTCCAAGGCTTATAGCAACTCTACTGGAGAAAAATTACCATATGCAGCAAGTCTGTTAAATATGCAATTTATTAAAAATTACTGTCACTGTTACTCACATTTCTGTAAAAAAGAATTGCACTTTGCTGAGTATCTTATCCCTTCATATAATTAGATTGTATACAAATTATGACTAAACCAATTTCAAGCACCAGATCAATCACATAAGTTTACTGTCTGCATTCATTTTTCTTCTATTATTGAGAGAACAGATTATGATGAAAAGCTAAGCTAAAATTAGTCGGGTTATTATTACAGTTTAGTTTTATAGGCATGTGGTTTCTTTCCTTTCCATTCACTTGAAGGCCAAACGTTCAAAAATGCTTGGGCCAATAAAGGAGTCCTTGGCGGAATCCATTATTTCTGAGTATCACTGGTTTAATATACATTCAAAGCTCTTTAACAATCCAATGCTTTCTTAATTCTAAGGTTAAATAGATTTGCACGCAAGAAGTTAAGGACTTGTTCCTCACTGTGACTTTAGAAAAGGCAGCACCCATATATTAGACTGACAGGCACACCCAGACATCTACCGGTACGGTAGGAAAATGGCATTATTATTCAAGAAGGCAACATCATTGCACATGGCATTACTGAAGTTTTCCCTAATTAAAACATTTTCATTAGACATTTGGAGTGGGAGGATATCTCAATAAGCACTTTTTTTTTTTCTAGTTTTGTGTTCTGTATCAGGAAAAAAAAAAAAGGAGCACAGTAGATAAGTAACAGTGTTTGTGATGAATCCGGTTGTTCCTGAAGGGCACATGTTCAGATGACAAGGGGAGTAATTTAAAATCAATACAACTGGGAAGCAGACGTAGCTCAAGTGGCTGAGCTCCTGCTTCCCATGTAGAAGGCCCTGGGCTCAGGCCTCAGTGTCACCTAAAGAAAAAAAAAAACCAGGACAACTGTAGCTTTTGTTTCCAGTATTTACATTATACTACTTAAACAGAAATTTCTGGAACATCATTAATGTTTCAGTCTTTCCCTACTATTAGGGAAAAGTGCATTTGAGAGAGTGAAGATAAGACTGTTGAAGAAAACAGATTACAAATCTCCCTCAGGGGTGATTCTCCATCACGTCCCACCCTCTTACCTGAACTCTATCACAAAAATAACATTCAGTTGAAGGAGTAAAGAGCATCCCACTGAATTCATGGTGTTAGGTTAGGGGTGAGTGGCCCTCGCTGGCCCTTGGTCAGAACAGCTTCACTCCGTTTCTCGCTTGTCTTGGATAGCTCTTCATAAATCACCTCACCAAGGTCTTTGCTGCCACCTTCACTCTGCCCCAGGCTATTCTCCCGAAATGTGGGAGAACGGCTTCTTCTCCTTTCCTCTTCAGCTATCTCACTCAAAGCCGGAGAAGGAGGCGGTATGGGGAAGAGGCGGGGGCTTCGGTTAGGGTAGCATCTGGTACAATCTCTTTCTGAGGCAAAGATCATCTTTCCACAAATCTCCACTGAATGACGCTCGTGTCTTTTCTACCAGTTGAAATCAGACGATTGTCATTGTGAGTAAACTGGCGTTGGTGACGCAGCGGCTGTGGGCACTAAACTTATGACTGGGAGCCTCTGGTCTGGAGTAGGGATACCGGAGCGGATGAGCTCTGCAGACGTCGTCGGCCACAGCTATCACCTTTCTATTGTGGGATCGCCCCAGAGCGGTGATATCTGTCCCATCAGATCCTTCTGGCCAGACACCAAAGACGTGAAAACCTAGTACACAGGTGTATGTCATCCAATCAATGTTCTTATGACCCGACTGATTCTTCATTAGTTTGCAGCCACGTGAAATGTCCCAGTACAACCTCTCATAGTCTCCCAAGTTAGACATGATATGGTTGTTGTCTGGGGACAGTCCAGGTGTGTGATATAGCTGGAGTATCCAGTGCACTTTCCATATCTGCTATATTTTCTGCCATTTTCTGAGACTACATAGAGGTAAATATAGTTGTCATGAGATCCTACAGCCAAACACGTACCATTTGCTGAGTAGCGCATCACAAGGAGGTATGACCCAAGTAGTGTCACTGAGTTCTCTCTTCATAATTAAATAGTACTACACCTGAGGCTATGAAATAAACTGTTTCCCCAGTTGGAAGAAGGTAAACATTAGCTAGACAGTCCTTTCCTCTATAACCAAATACCTACTCCAGTTTAAGCTTCTCAGGCGGCAGTTCTGTTCTGACACCATCATAATTGTCAGCGTCAGAAGGAATGAACATTGTGACTGCCCCATCTCACAGAAACTTTTTAATATACTCTCCTTGCTTGAAGACGACATCTTTATGCTTGTCTGCAATTTAATAACTTTTGATATTAATTTTTTTTTTTACTTTACAACATTCACTTCTTTTTTTTTAACTTTATTCTGTACATTTAATAATTGAAAACATAAACAATTAAAAACTAAAAAGTAAACACAGATGAATAAATATATACATTTCTCAATTAAATGTAATGGATACATGTAAATTTTTTTTTTTTTTTGAATCAAACAATATATTACACAATATATTTGGTTCATAGTAACGCATTCATACAGCATTTGTCCTTTTGTGTCTGGCTTGCTTCACTCAACATAATGTCCTCCAGGTTCATCCATGTTGTCATATACTTTACGACTTCATTTCTTCTTACAGCTGCATAATATTCCATCGTGTGAAAAGACCACAGTTTGTTTATCCATTCATCTGTTGATGGACACCTGGGTTGTTTCCAACTTTTGGCAATGATGAATAATGTGGCTATGAACATCGGTGTGCAGATGTCTGTTCGTGTCACTGCTCTCAGTTCTTCTGGGTATATACCCAGTAGTGGTATTGCAGGGTCACGTGGCAAGTTTATATTCAACTTCTTTAGGAACTGCCAAACAGTCCTCCATAGTGGCTGTACCATCCTGCATTCCCACCAATAGTGAAGAAGTGTTCCTATCTCTCCACATCCTCTCCAACACTTGTAGTTCTCTGTCTTTTTAATACTGGCCATTCTGATAGGTGTGAAATGATATCTCATTGTAGTTTTGATTTGCATTTCCCTAATCATGAGTGATGTTGAGTATTTCTTCATGTGTTTTTTTGCCATTTGTATCTCCGAAGAAGAAATACAAATGATATTAATTTTGATGTCGAAGCTGTCCTCAATAATTTATTACAATTATCATCTGAATTTTCCCATGAATTTTGTGACTCTTCAACTGTTGGCCGTTTTATGCTTTTGGTGGGAGTAGAATTCTTGCTTCCTTGAGTTCATCTGTGTATTTGGAGAGGCTGTGAAGAGGGCTGGGGAGAAGGTGACGCTCGAATTTATGGACTTTGATCATTAGAATGAGATTTCTCTTTTCTTCTCCCTCCTTGTGGTTTTTCTTTCTCTTTTTTTGTACTGCTTTTGGCAGCAGGAGAAGGGGTTTCTTTTCTTGCTATTGAGACAGAACTGGCGTGATTTGGTTTTCTGTTTCCACCACTGCCGTTGGTTATACAGGATGTGGGAAAAGCTCCTCGAAGGCCTGGCTGACCTTTACTTGGGACTGATTTTTTCACTGAGGCCACATGATCAAAGCTTGCAAGATGCCTCAACACATCAGCCAAAGCTGCCTTCAGCACAGTGATTTCATCTTCTTGTTGTTGAACTCATAACTCAAGAGCTGAGAGGCGATCTTGAACTTCAGAGGCACATGCAGCAGACATACTATCATCGAGGCTGCCAGCGAAACCATCCGTCTTGCGGCGGAAGCGCAGGGCTCGGGGCTCAGCGGTAGGCGCACGTCATTCAGGGGACCGACAGAGTGGCCGATGCTGAGCCTGACCTGCTGGCTCCCTGGTTGGCGTGACTTGGCTCCTGGCCCCTGCCAATGTCCAGCCGGCCAGCTGCCAGCCCCAAGCAGTCTGCTATGACTGCATGCTCCACACCACTTCCAGACCAATGTCCTGGCAAGTTGAGCTCCATAACAAAGCTTCAATGAATTATCTTCATTATCCATATGTTAGGATTCAGGAATAGTATAGATAGAGGGTCCTCAGCAATAAATACTCTACTTAAGAGAGAAAAGTAAACTTGGAAAGAATTTATAATTTTACTAAGGGTTCATAGATAGGAAGTGACCGAGATGGAACTCAAAACCATGTTTCCTGCCTCTTAGATTATATAATCTCTGGTCCAGACTAATAACTAAAGCTAATATTTTTGAGTGCTTACTCCCTTCCAAGAACATAGCCATAAAATCTTGTTTGATCGTCATGACAGAAAGATGAGGCTGTTAGCCTCCCTTTTACTCAGTGGGGAAACCGAGTATCAGAGAGGCCAAATGACCTATGCAAAGCCAGGTAGGGTGGCCAGGAGCCCACAGTCTGATGCTGAAGCTCAGGTGTCGACCACACTGCCATGCTTCTTCTTCTCTGTCCTAGAGCATGTCTAGGACCATATGACTAGACTTCATGCCCAGTTCTAGCCATCCTCTTCTTGTCCTTGTCCCAGAGCACTTTCTGAAGCTTACTCTAAACGGTGCTGCTTTGGGGAGTTTTCCAGGGTAAGTTCTCACTCACCTGGAGCTCCAACCTCAAGAGCTTCCTCTGATACCTGAGCAAAATTCAGCCCCGTTCAGGATGCACGTGGCCCTCCCTGCAGTGATCTTTCCCAACAGGTGGAGTTTGTCTCGGACCTGCCCAAGACGTCCACAGGGAAAATCCAGCATGGGAAGCCCCGGGACAAGGAGTGGAAGAGGTCTGGGCAAGCCCGGGTCCAGTGAGGCCAGCAGGGAGATTTCTGTTGTTCTCTCTCTTTCCTCACCTTCCCTTTGGGTCCCCTGCCTCCCTTGGAATATATTAGATTCTTTAGGGCAGGGCATGAATCTGATTTTAATTTGTCTTTCCCTGGTTAATAGCACAAAGCTTTGCCATGTTAGATGTTGAAAGAAGGGGGAGAGGGAGGGAGAGAGAAAGGGAGGAGATGGAGAGAGAAAAAGAAAGAAAAGTAAGAGACAGGGAGAGTAAAACAGCAAGGGAAAGTAATTGAGAAAAATAAGGGAGAGGAAGAAAGTGAAGTAGAGAGCGAGGGAGGAAGAAAGAAAGGAAAAGAAGAGAAAGAGTTGGAAAAGGGAAGAGAGATGGTGAGAAGGAAAGAAGAGAACCAAACAGGAAAAAAAAGAAGGGAAAGAGAGAAAACAAGAGAAACTGACCGAGGAAGGAAAAAGGAGGAAGAAAGGAAAGGAGGGAGGGAAATTTAGAATGGCCCCCACAGATGGGCCGATAGACCAATTGATGGGGTGAAGGAGAAACCAGAATGTTTTGAAAACTCAATGTTTCCAAGAATTCAAAAATGTAGTAGATTATTCATCCAGACCCTGTCTTTAAATAACTTTTTGTATTAGTCAGCCAGAGGGGGTGTTAATGCAGAATACCAGAAATCGGTTGGCTTTCATAAAGGGTATTTATTTGGGGTAGAAGCTTACAGCTACCAGGCCACAAAGCATAAATTACTTCTGTCACCAAAGGTTGTTTCCACGTGTTGGAGCAAGACAGCTGCTGACGTTTGCCAGGGTTCAGGCTTCTGGGGTTCCTCTCTTCCCAGGGCTCCGACCAAGCTCCTCTGTGTGCTTACCTGCCCGGGCTCCAGCATTAAAACCCAGCTTCAGAACTCCAACATCAGCAGTACTCCAACTCTGTCCTTTGCCAAGTCTTTTTTCTTTGAGACCCCACCCACTAAAGGGCAGGGCTCAATGCCCTACTGACGTGGCCCAATCAAATCCCTAATCACAACCTAATCGTGCCCAGATGAACAGACCAGTTTACAAGCATAATCCAATATCTATTTTTGGAATTCATAACTATATCAAACTGCTACCGTTATTTTTCCTCTTCTATGGAATTCTGTATGAGCAGCAGGAGTTCTTGTCATCCCTTTTCATGCTGGCTGATCAGCTATTGATCAGGCCTCATTTTTACCTCCATCCTCCCCACGTGGAGATTCCCCCACGGCTTCAAAGTCTTGAAAGACACAGAAAAATTAAATTTTATAAGAGGCTCTGTGGAGATCAAGGAAGAAGGGGGCACACAGAGCTTACAGACCTTAAGATTGTCTTAGAAAGACCTAAAGTGGCTTCATGTGATGCCGTCTGCCCTGGAGGTAGAGTAGGTGGGAGCAGTGATGGAAAATGATGGTGGGTAGAGATCTGCACGCCAATGAAGGGCGGAGGGAGAAATGCTAGAATATGCCAGAATTGAAAAACTTTGGAAATAGAGCAAAACAAAACAATATTTTTGGAAGATTTCCAGTTAAAACACAGTGCGAACTCCCAATGCCGTGTTGTTCATATAAACTTAGGAGTTTACTGTTTTCAAGTTTTCCGGGGTCAAATTAGAGTTTCTATGAATGACTTATTATGCAGAGACTAGATCACAAACTTTCCTGGTATTTATTTGTGATTTACATCAATTAGCATATCCTGGAAGGATCTCACAAAGTTGTCATTGATAAGAGCAGACTTTTTATTTTTTACTTCCCTTTAACGTAAATTTACATCCAATGAAATGAACAAATCATAAGTGTACATTCACTGAATTTTGACAAATGCATACCAGGTTTACTCTTTTTTTTTTTTCTTAACATCTTCACCCTTCTCCCCTTCCCCTATCCCCTAATAAATTCTAATCTACCTTCATGAGCAGGTACTTTTGAATAAGGAAATGCAATTTAGAAATGAATGCTGGCCCTATCTCTGCCATATATGTTATTTTAAATTAAATTCTTAGGTTCACAACACATTGAAACCTATTCAGATTAGCAAAAAGTATTCAATTTCAAGAAGACAGAGTTATTTCACAGGATTCAGCAACAGAACAATGAGCCAGACCTCATGAGCAAGTAATTAGCAACTGGAAAAAACCAAGGCAGCTACCCCATCCAGCTCTATGGGACCAGCTGATCACCTGTATCTCTCTTTCTCCCCTATTAACCTGCATCATTTGTTTTCTATCTGAGCTAATGTCACAATGTGGTCCCTTCTGACTTCCAACTTCATTACTTCCCAATTTCAGTACTCAAAATAATAAATCTGAGTGACTCAGCTCAAGTGAGTTATCCACTCATAGTCCAATCATAACATAGCACAAACATAGCTAGAAGGGCTCAATTTTGTAGAATTGGGGGAAATTCTAGGAGAAGAGACCAAAGGATGGTGTCAGACACCTCCAAATCTAACTTCCTATTTAGACACTAACTGACAAGTCTCGAGTCTGAGTTCCAACACTCTTTAATGCTCCTTTTCTCCTTCCTCTTCCTAAACTCTTGCTCTCATTGTCCCTAAGCTCTGCTCCTTTTTTCTCTTTGAACTCTTGATTACAGAGAAAGGCTTGACCTCCTGTGCTCATGCTCAACACCTAGTTTAATTAAGACCTCCATAGTTGGAGACAATTTCCCATCAAGTCTCTCTCATGAAGACGCTGAAAGATTCTAATCTGTGGAATAGAGGGATGTGGTCTGATTTCCTAAACACTAGTTATCAGTGGGTCACGCCCCTTCACAGGAAGTTTCCTGCTAACCCTCGTTGTCTCCCAGCTTAGGCTGTGGCCTGCGGTTCTCTAGTGAGAATACTGTTTATCATAGTCCCTTACTCAGTGCCCAGCACAAGAACTGCTGACCCTCTTCAGGTCCAGGGATGACTGATGATGGGAACCCATTGTCTTAGGGGAAATGCACACTTGAGGAAATATGTGCTCAGGGGAAATATAAGTAGAAAAATCTCCCATTCCTGCCTCCCACTTTAGCCCCTTCAACCTATAACTTGGACAAAGCAATCAATATTCAACCAGTACCTTTCACAAAGACTGGCTTACCATGTCTACAAGGAAATCACTGACTCTTTTAAGGATGATGTGAAGATAGAATGCCTCATCTTTTGGCTCTTCTTTGGTTTCTACTTACAAGCTATGGTGAGTAACTCTTTGAAAACTCACATAAATTCATCCAAACCTAAACACAAAATACACATACCTTTTCTGATTATGTATTGCTACATAACAAATTGCATCAAAAGGTAGCAGTTTATAAGATCATTCTATATGTTCACAAATCCTGTGGGTCAGGAATTTGGAAGGAGGATAGTGTGTGTGTCGGGGGGGGGGGGAGTGTTTTGTTTTTCTCTTCCAGTATGTCTAGGACCTCAACTTGGGATGACTCACAAGCCTAAGGCAAGAATCATCTGGAGTCACCTTCACTTCCACAGGATTGGATCTGGGGGTGTTGGCTGGGACACCTAGCAGTGACCTCGTTATATGGCCTGGACTTTCTCACCACATGACAGCCTCAGATTTCTTATATGATGGTTCAGGGCTACAGTGGCAATTAAAACTCTATTGCGGGGGGGCGGATGTGGCTCAACTGGTTGGGCGTCCATCTCCCATATGGAGGGACCTGGGTTCGATCCCCGGGACCTCCCGGTAAAATTAAAAAAAAAAAAAAAAAAAAAACTCTATTGCGGGAGCAGATGTGGCACAGGTGGTTGAGCACCTGCTTCCCACATGGGAGGTCCCAGGTTCTGTCCCCAGCGCCTCCTAAAAAAAAAAAAAAAACACAAGTAAACAAACGAAATAACCAAACCAGGGTAGCCGATATGGCTCAGTGGTTGAGTGCCAGCTTCCCACATACAAGGCTCCAGGTTCAATCACCGACCCCAGGACCTAAAAAAAAAGCAGTTCTGTTGTCTCTTAGGATCGACGCTCAGAAGTCACATAAGCAAACAGTTACAACATCAACTCAGATTCAAGAGTAAAGGTCTTAAACTGCACTTGTCCATGGGAGGTATGCCAAAGAATTTGTGGCTGTATTGGAAAATTGCACAAGACATCCCCAACATAAATGCGTTCACAAGCCGCACATACTGGACGCAAAATAAGAGGAATACTTCACCTTATTGTTTATCAAGGGCATGGTCCTGCTGCAGATACACCCAGTTTATGTTACTAAATGGAGCACTGGCCCTCTCAGGCTAAGGCAGGGTTTGCACACTCAGATGACCGCAGTTGCCAAGCAGGTAAAGTTCAATGAGAGAAGGCCAAAATGAGAAAAGCTGGCCCTCTGTAGTAACCTAGTAGGGCTTATTTCATAATCATGAGCTGAATTCTTCTGACATTGTTGTATCATACCTATTAAACACATAGGATTATTCTTCACTTTTATAAAGTAATATGCTATGCTCCCTACCAATTTTTCTGAGACATGAGATCCTCTCTGTCTACTTTTTGTTTTCTTCTTTGAGAGCAATAGGAGTTGAATAATTTTTTAACTTTTCTTTTAATTTTACATTTAGTAGACAGAATACAAAGGCCTTCTGAGATCCGGGAGCAGACAGTGCAGGCAAACTGCAAAACAACTGATACAAGAGGTGATGCGGTCTGTGGGGGGAAGAGGTCCAAGGAACTGGCCTCTACCACTGCATATCTGTGCCAGAGACAGGAGTTGATGGGCCCCTGAAATTTTTGCCAAACATAGTAGACCAGGCTTCCTCCCCTGGCTAAAAGAGACGATGTGCTAATACCCTGTGTGACAGTTTGATGTAATTATGAATTCCAAAAATATAATTGAATCATGCTTGTAAACTGATCTGTTAATCTGGGCATGATTAGGTTAGGATTAGGGCGTTGAGCCCCACCCCTTGGTGGGTGGGGAATTGAATATAAAAGGCAAGGCAAAGGACAGTTGAAGCAGTCTTTTGAGAAGCAGTTTTGATATTGGAAAGAAGGCCCCAGGAGAAGAGAAGCAAGCCGTTCGCCCGATTGTCTACAGCTGACCTTGTGGAGGAAACAGGAGCTAAGCCCGGAGAGGAACGCTGCCCCGGGAAGAGAGGAACCCCAGAAGCCTGAACCCTGGCAAACGCCTGCAACTGTCTTGCTCTAATACGTGGCAATGGACTTTGGTGAGAGAAGAAACTTAACGCTTTATGGCCTGATATCTGTGGACTTCTACCCCAAATAAGTACCCTTTATAGAGGCCAACCCATTTTTGGTATTTCACATTAGCACCCCTTTGGCTAACTAATACACCCTGTTACAAAAGACTCATTGCTCCAGCAATTCTCCAAATCACGGGAGAAAGTCTTCCAAGACATTAGGGGCAGTATGCCCCAGCAACATCCAAAACCAAGAAGTAATGATTTGCAAGCACCTGTGACCCAGTTTAAAGTGTGCATAACTCTCCTGGACACTTAATAGCTCTAGAGGACCCCCAAACTCAAACCCAGTAGGTGCATTTGTGCATGTGTTGGTGGCATAAAGTGTTCAGTCTTGCTGCTCTTGTCTGAAGATCCATGAGGGAGCTTACGCATTAGTAATCTGGAGGAGGGGTAGGGACCTCATTTATTTTCAATAGGATTTCAGCATTGGTTAAGGTTGTAGAATGGAAGAAGAGATGGTCACTGTATCACATGTTAGAGACTTTGGGCCTCATCTGGAAAGTAACAATGAATCACTGAATGTTTTAAGAAGGCAGTGGACTTGGTCCACTATGAATTTTTAAGTGATTATCTTGGTAGCTAAGTGGTTAATGTATTAAAGGGAATTGTAAGAAACGCTTAGAAGAAGAATTTTCTCTTCTGCTGGGAACTTGGTGACTTAATGAAAAATAAGGGAGACGGGAGTTCAAGGAAGGGGGCACCAAAGCATGACTTCCAGTGTATTGATTAGGCACACTATGGTAGACGGTTGTATTAGTCAGGGTTCTCTCGGGAAACAGAATCAGCAGGAGATATC